>VDFB02058242.1:401781168-401864682 GCA_007258455.2 Sequoia sempervirens
GAAGATTCACCCTTTATGTCCACAACCACTTGACTTATTTCTTAATTTTTAGTCTCTGCAGGCCTGAGTGCAGAAGGAGTCACATCATCTGAAACTCTTTTCCTTTTATGCTCTTTCTCTCCCTTCCCAAAAGATGATCCAATCTCAGTTATTCTTGTTGGGAGTGAAGCACCACCTTCTCCAAATCTCATTAATACTTTTCTAAAGAAACTATCATATTCTAGTTTACAATTCTTAAAAGAGTTGTAATGATTCAATATTTTTTTGCAAGCAGGTATATTCCCTTTCCATACCACATTATCTTTTAATGGCAGAAAATTCAGAAAATACATTAAAATGCATGTTGCCAAAGTACCAAACCTGAAAGAATAGTTAATGTCCCTAGTCAACTGGACATTTTCCATTAGCTATTCTTTCAACAGGCTACACAAGTCAAAGTTATAACCTTCAATTATCATCTTCTGAGCAATATAAGCAGCACCAGCCAAAGTTGATCTCTCACGGTTCCTAAAATAGATTTTATATGAAATCCTGTAAGCCACTTACTTGGTTTGGCGATCCTTGATTGATGAAATTATCAGTTCCTTTTGACCTCCCCTGATTCTAGTTAAGGTTTCAACTTCCACATTTCTAATTGAATTTTTCTTTGGAATGTCACCATCTTTACACAGTCCAATTAGATTCTCAATCACGTCCTTAGTGATTTGATACGGTTTGTCCAATGTAATGGTGTCACCATCCAATTTATTCAAGAAAATTTGAACAATATCTGTATTAACAAAATGAGGGAACTTGCACTAGATATCTAGATTTCTATGTTTAGATCCTTCAAGCCTTTTGCAATCTGAGAGCGACAACAAATTTTTCTCATCCCTAATCTTTTGACTATTATACTCATCTAGGGCTACAACATCTTTGATTTGCTTCATGATTATATTCTGAACTGACAACCATGGAATCCACAAAGATAATGATTGATGGAAATATCTTAAGATTCGCTACCCAAAATCCTTTCGATCCTTTGAGACAAGCAAAAAAATTCCAATGAGCTTGTTCTTCTTTAATACAATGTGCAGAAAATGAAGTTCAAAATTCTCTTATATAACTTTGCTAACTTTCACTTTTGATGCATTAAATGCATTTCCCTAGAAGTTTCGATGAGACTACGGACTCAGTCAACAGTCAAAATATTTAGCTATAGATTATTCCAATTTCTTCCAGTTCATCATACAAATTCCAATACTTCCTTTTCAAAGTGACTCAATGATTGACAACATCCACCAATCTGACACTTGCAATACATAGGGGGTATAAGATATTTTTCATGAAAAAATCCCCCTAGGCCATTGGCCAGATATCAGTTGTACCAGAAGGGCTACCAATGGAGGCTTCCGGTTTAGGCTCATTCCCATCATCGGATTCGGTTTTTCTCACCCATGTCTTTTTCATCTGATCTTTTATCTCTTACACATAAGCTTTTGTCTTACCTTTCTTGTCTTTTTGCAAAATCTTTCTCTAATAATCCAGACTTCTTTTATTCATATTTTTGTTCTAGCAGAATTTTGTTGTATGACTAGGATTGTTACAATTAAAGCATACCAGACCTCTCTGACTATACCAGCCTCTCCATTGATTTTCACTTGCCCTGCACTGATTAGAAATATGCCCAAATCTTCCACAAGCATAGCATCTAATGTTACTTTTATTAATAGTTATTCTTTTGCATTCTAATGCTTTATGACCAAACTTCTTGCATTGAAAACATTGACCAGGAAATGATAAAATGCTAGGACTTATCTTTCTACACTAAGAAGCCATGTGTCCAAATTTATTACAAGCAAAGCAATTCCTTTAAATATTTGAGCATTAGGCATAGGTTTACCGTATATCTTCTTCCTCTGTTCTTCTTTTCAAGATCCTTCTAATTAGATCCAAAACATTCTCCTTCTTCATATCCAAGACCCTGCTTATCACTTATGTTTTTCTGACTTTTAGTTATTTCTTCAAGCTTGGTGGAGCTCATCTTAAATTTTTCTTTGAGTTCATTTGCAATAGCCAACTCATTTGTAAGAATTACTAACTATCTCTCAAGCTCTTTCTCATTGCTTTTGGATTGTAGTAGTTCCATTTCTAGCTGAATGAATCCACTATTAATTATGATGCATTCCTTGGTTTTATCCTTCAAGGACTGGGCTATATTTTCCTCATTCTTCTTTCTTTGCTCAATTTCTATGGTAAACCTCATCGCCACTGATTCCATTTCAAGTTTTAGGGTTGCATTATCCTTAGCCAACTTCTTACATTCTCCTGTTATCTCATTTAGGTTTGATTTAAATGCACATCATCTGAGCCTTTATTTTCTTTTTGCTTTAGTTGATCACATAGCTCCTTCCTCTTTTCTCTTGAATCACTTATCTTATTTTTCAGTGATTGAATGAATTTTTCAACATCTGCAAGACTTTCTTTGAGTTCCATGACTTCTGCTTTGGATTGATCAAGATCATCAAGTGCCATCAACTGTTGTTGAAGACCACTAGAATCCATTGTAATCACCGGATCCACCTCAAGTTGGTAGGCTTTAGAAGAGGAACCTTGCTCTAATACCAATTGTTGGATGTAGGGAACACTGAGAGGGGGGGTGAATCAGTGTTCAACAAATTTTACTATTCATATTAAATTTAAAACCATCTACAACAATGTAAGAACTTTGTGCAGTATTAGCAGCATAAGACATATAAGAACATGCACACACAATAATGAACACCATAACACCAGATATTTTTACGTGGAAACCTTGTTAGGGGAAAAACCATGGTGGAGATTAATCCACAAAGTTTTTACTTTGTTAAAAGTAAAGATAAAAGGGGAATGCACTTGCATTTAGGCTCACTGCCTAGAGCTCACTGCCTACAATACATATGATAGAATTTTGCTACAAAATTTGAACTGATGGGACAACATATTCAAATTCTAGAGTTCAGTTCCAATGAAGCACACAATTTTCTCTCTAATCACACTCTTTTCATGCTCTATTCTGCACTTCAACAGAAGTCTTCCTGCAACACATACAATAACTCACTTGATGATTTTTTGATGTAGGCTCATAGTACTATACAGACTTTTTGCATAAATACCATACACACTTTCCATACACACATTTTTCACATTCTTGCATACCAAAGATGAAATACCGACCACCTTTATATATCCACTATCATCAATTTCACTATATGTCGACTTGAAGCAAAATATAATAGCTTTCCTTGTGTCAGCCCAAAATCATAAATCACAATTTAGTGCATACCTACATAAGTCAGCTAAACTCATAGTAGGGACCCAAACAAAGGTTCAAACATAAGAAAATAACAAAATATTTACTCTATATACATCCGCGATTTGTTATATTGAACATGTTGGCCACAAGAGAAGAATAGACAATGAGTTATACCACCGAACCTCTTAATTTGAGCTATGATAATAGTAATGCCACAAAAATTCTTCAACAGAATAAGATACATGCTGGGAAACCTTCCTTGCAGATCCACATAACAAAATGATGATCTAGTGAGGTGACCAAATCAATAGACTAACTGGATGTCCTGTTCATCTGGTAAACTATGAAAACATAGATCTTTTGTTGGTACGATCATAACTGATACTGTGGACCAAACTGAAGAATTTAGTTTGTATCAATGACAACACATGCAGCCAAAAATCATGTCCACAACCATCATATGCCAACACTACTATGTAAGGAAATTGCATGAGTTGAATATGTTGGTTAGTGCATAGAGAAACTCAAGGCCTTTGCAATATGAGATAAGTAATTTTCTCATATTACTGACAATAGGAGTAGCTTGAGTATACAAGTTACCACAGTTTAGGAAATCTTCTAATTCTTTAAGGATTTCCTCAAAAGATTGAACTTTCTCAAAGGGGATTCTAAGAGTAGTTTCATAATCTTCAGAGGTTGGAGACCTCAGAGGAGAATTCAAAGGATAAGAACCACAAAATACCAGCTAAGAAGTGGAAGGATTGGGATTCCCAAAAAATATTGGACCAAGTCTAGTAGGACTATACCTATCTAGGGGTATGGTAGGTATCAAGCTTCTTCTAACTACATGTTCAGAGGTAGTATACTAGGTTTTAAATCTCATAGAGGAGCGCTTACAATACACAACATTTCCAACTCCAAGAAACAAGAGAAGGACTCAAAAGGAGATGAAGAGTTTTAGGATTTTTAAAACAACCATGATTTTGAAAGAAGGTGAGTTCACCTTGGGTTCACAAAAATATAGAGGGAATTTTATACCCTCAATATGATAAAATCTCAAGGATCAAACTACCTCTCCCCCACCTCAGTTGTCATGGCTCAAGTGAATTGGAGATAGAAGGATGTGAAATTAAACAAAGTACATAAATTATTTAGACCTTTCAATCATTAGAAGCTGAAAGTGTAGGGTGCAAAGGTCTTCTAGACAACTCAATAGTCTCTCTATCCAGAATGACAACATGCCATGCTAGAGTCCCATACGGACAAAGAACATGTTTTTTCATAGAAAATGGAAAGTACAGTGCATAGGTTTGTAGATGTGAAAGGAGATACATAATATGAATATACATAATTATAGGTACTGAAAGAAAAAGTGTTAAATGGACTTGTGAGATAAAAGTGAGAAGAAAAGGTTGAGATATCACTGAAAGCATGTTTGATGGCATTCAAGCTTGATTCAAAAATTTATCCCAATTTCACCTACACACATATGACCAAAGAAAAATTTTGGGTGGTTGTTTAGGAGTTTGCCTCAGTCAAACCCCCATATTGGTATTTCCACCTCCATGAACAACCTTAGATAAGATAATGATAAAAATAGATGTGAAAATATGAAGAAAACTATATGCTAATAAAATATAGAGATAAAATTATCAAGAAAGATTCTTGAAGAGTCACCCCGTACAAACACCAAAAGTGAAGCCTATTGGTACAGTAAAGGAGTGACAAGAAACCTCCAAGATGGTGTGAGACCCCTACTTTATGTACTTTTGATTTATGGTGATTTGGGTGTACCTAGATATATTTTGATGCATATGATACTTAGTACTTATGGATGAAGCACATTTTACTATTGTGGATGGTATTGATATATGGATGTTATGTTTATGTTATTCATATGATACCCTTTTTGATGAGATCATTTGTGATTGATGTATTTGTGAAATGATGAATAGAATATGTTACCTTATGGTAGTTAGTTGATTTATAATAACATGTTATGATGGATTTATTTTGGATATATATATATGTTGTACTGACACTTCTTGTTGAGTGTATAGGTGGATTTATATTGCCAATGGATGGTGGGGGTCATTTAGCCACTTTATATTTTCTAGTGTGATGTTGAGACTAGGCATGTAGTCCTAAGGTCTATTGTTCATTATGTTAAAATATGTGATTTTAAGTGTCATGTGTTAATGTGGTTATGTTTTGTGTAAGTTTTAATTTGCAAATTTTAAAGTGTTTTTAGGAGGTCTAGGTTGTATTTTATGTTTGGGAAATTAGCCTAGGACTTAGGTGTATAGGTTAGAAGATTATTTTTGTCATTTATAACTTTATAAAAAGTGTTTCTACCCTCCTTTAAGCCCCACTTGCAAAAGTGGCGAGAATAAGAGGGTAGTTGGGTGGTTATGTTAGTTGTGGGAGGAAGTTACTCCTTCCTTCTCTTTAAAACTCCTCTTTCTTGGAGAGGGGAGAGTTACTTGCTCATTTTTAGCTTCTTGTGATTTTGTAACCTTGTTTTGAGTGCTTAGGGAGAGAGTGAGGGAGAGTATGTTGGGAAGAGGAGGAGAGGAAAGTGAAGGCTTGAAGGAGGAGGATTCTCACCCAAAGATTCTACCATTAGTGGGATATTGCAAGTAGAGGTAGGATGCTTTTCCTTTTGATTATATGCAAATATTGTGTGTGCTTGTTCAAAGGGTTTTGTTGGGGTTTTGTGAATATGTGTTTCTTTGTATCATGTGTTGTTTCCTTTTATGTGTTTTTAGGGGAGCCGCCCCCTCTTGCGTAGAGGTTGATTTTGGTCCTTCAAGTGCAAGGGGTTTTGTGGGAATGACTCCCAAAAATTAGGGGCAATCTTTATTATAGGGTATGAGTACCCATAATTATTCAGGGATATGAGTATCCCATATCTATATGCATATTGGTTTTGTTTTGGAGGTGATGGTGCATATAAGGGTGGTGATGATGCATTGTGGTATAAGGAGGGTTTGATGTGGAGATTTGGCTTTTGGGTTATGTGATACACATGTGTTCCCCTAACAGGTTGAACCCCTACTCCCCCTGTGTGGAATTCCTTTTTGGAATCCCAATGTGTTAGAAATGTATTTTGGGAGCTTGCATTTGTATGAAGCATAAATCAAATGTGCATATGTGTTTTGTTGTGTATGTGATGTTGTTGAGTTGTATGGTGTAGAGTTTTCAAGTGAATAAATGTTATCCCATGCTTGGGGGTGGGTTGTTTGAACCATATGGATGGGTGTAGAGCCCATTGGCATATTGTTGTTGTTTTTGCTCTCTTGCTCATTTTCAAGTTTTTGGATGGAGCTTGAAGATGTTTTGGAGTTGTTCAAGTCTTGAGAAAGAAAGCGAATGTCGATTTGGGTTCAAGAAAAAAACTTCTTTATTTCATGATGTGTTAAGTGTATCAAATGTTGTAGATCTTTAGTGAAAGAGTTAAGAGTTGTAATATTATGTTGATTAGATGTATTCAAGCATGTAACTTTGTATTCTTGTAAAGGAAAGAAAATGAAAGTTTACCTCAACGTGCAAGGAAATGTATTTGTTAATTTTCTTGAATGCAAATGTCCTTTTAAAAGAATCATAGAAGAGTTGTAATTTTTATGTGATTGTTACCAAGCACAAAAATGATCTTACATTAATAGTATTTTATGTAAATACTTACAAATTTGAACAACTATTGAAATCAAAGCTGAAAATAGAAAAGGTTAATTTTCATACAAATTCATTGTTGAATAGATTGATGCATTTTATTAGGAAGAAAAGAAAACTTGATTTTCTATTTGATGAAGGAATGCAACAGATTATCTAGAAACTAGTATGACCTTATTATAAGAAATTTAATTTCTTATGAATTTTACCAAATAAAAATCAGCTTAAAATGCATATAAATGCAAGTATTAATCTGGGAGTATAGAGAGTTAATTAAAATGATTTAAAACAATCTCTTTAACCCAATCTGAAAGGACTAAAATATGATTATACACAAGTAGCTTTGAACCATTTAAAATTTTCCATAACAAACTTAATCTGAAAATGAAAAAGGCAAATTGAAAAAGATTTAAGCAAATTTTAAAAAAAATGTAAGGAAAGAAACATATGGATGTGTAAACAAGGCACTACTTATAAATCGCAAGTTTCCAAGATAGACAATTGACCCAAAAAAAAATTGGAAGGATGAAAAAAATGATAATGAATGAAAAGTCACTTATATAAATAAAATTGTTTGTGAAATTTTAATTAACAAATTTAGAAATTTGTCAATCTGCAATCAATGTAGCATAACTAAATGTAAGATAGTTAATTGTAATAATTTTTCAAAAGTTATTTTAATATTGATTAAGTTTCACATGGGAAACTTGAGTTCTATACTCAAAGTTAGAAGAAAACATCAATTTAGAAATATTTAAATTTTTCACTTTAGCATAATGTAGTAATTTAACTTTAAACCTATCAAGCATCATATAAAAAATAAAATTAGATAAGATTTTTTAGAGGTCGGTATTCTAGATACTTTCTTGATTCAAAAATTTATGTGAGGATAAAATAAAGTACTTAATTTAAAATATAATAAAATAATAAAATTTGAGTTGGTTGAATATGAAAATCTATCTTATCGGATAAATTAAGTAGGAAGGAAAAATTGTCATAAGGGAATTTAGAAAACTTCCTAAAATGTAAAGGAGTAATAAAACTTTTAGTTCCAAACATTTCAAACAAATAATTGTTCAAAACCTTAAACCTTTGATTAGGAAGATTAGGTTAACCAAGTGGGAATTAGTTTAATTTGCACACCTAAAACTAGGACTCCTAATTAAAATAAGTAAAATTTGATTACAAATTAGACCTTGAAATTAAAGGCAATCTATCATTTAAGTTATGACAGCATAATGATAGTTCCTTCATTATTGATGTTAATAGTGAAGTTAGGCAATTGTGCTCTTTTACTTTTAATTTTGTTTCAAGCATGAAAATTTGTCTAAGGTTATTTATTTAATGCAACTTTTCCTATCATTTTCACACTCTTAATAGTCAAGACCTTATTATTCAATAATATGTCTCTTTATAGTTAAACTAGAGAAAAAAATGTAGTTAGGAAAGAAGAAATTGATGATTGTTAGTAGTTCAACTATTTAAAAGAGTGATCTTTTTTCTATACCTTAGTTCACCTAGGAAAGATTGGTAATATTCAAATTTGAAACACTTAGAGAAAAATGCAAACTAGGATAGTTTAAACGATAAGATGACATCGTAAACTTGATGTCATCAATCTTAGATTAACTTTAAAACTTGAATTTATCTTAGTAGTGTTAGAAAGATTTTATTTTTAGTTGTGTTTGGTTTAGGTTGAGTAAAATTTGGGGCATGGCAGATGGTAGTGGCTTCCCTACAAGAAGAACTTGTGTTGCAATAATGGATCTTCCTTTGAAAGTCGTGGAGTAGCTCTTTGCAAGACGTGTATGTAGAAAGGTTGAGAAAGCTAGTACTTTCTCAAGAAAGCATTGTATGTTTCCAAGAGAAAAAGAGAGAAAGAATGAAGGCATTCATGTATGAAGAATGAAGATTAAATTCCTCCTCTTTAAAAGAGAGTAAATTTTTGCTTCAAAAAACTAGTCCACGCGATTCTTGATGTTGTTATAGGCTGGTAGAGGTGTTACACTACCAAAATGTGGCAAGTGTAACATCTCAATGACCACCTTGGTCATAGATTTTCACAAGATGCTAGTGCGACCCGTGGACATCTTTGTGGTGTGTATTGGTCCATGGAAAAATCAAACTTAATAGTCGAGGAATGGGGCATGCTAGGTGGTGAAAAAATGGTTTTTAGTCAGGACAACATAATTATCTTAGTTTGTTTAAAGATGAAGGCATATGGAATGTGAAATTGCATGGGTTGCAATTTTACAACATTTCATGAAGTTTTATCTACTTTAGGTCATTGAGAAGATGGATTTTATTTTGGGAGGTTGATGTAGATAGATAAAACATATTGTAGTTTACATTAGTTATATTACACCTTTAGTTAGTTAATGAGTGTAGTATTTTTTAGACTACAAGAATCGGGTAGCCCCCCCTATAAACTATATTGTCCCTAGTAAACTTTTTTCACATGACTAGTGATGTTGTCACACCACATCCTCTGATACCATGGAGATGGGGGGAGACTAGACCTGGTAACCTCTTGCCTACAACATTATACTTTAGCCAATCAAGCTAGGGCCCCTGACCCAAACAAGAATAAGTAGTGTTAATATTGCATGCAACCAAAATTGTTTAAATTAAAGTACTAATAATAATTTAGATTTATAAAAATTAAATTTGATGAGTATAGTTATGTCATGTCAGTTGATTTAATTAATTTTGGGTATTTTTCCATGGTTAGAATTCCTTGGAAACCATTGACTATTTTATACTTGTACTGTAATCATGAAAAGGGATTGCGTCATTGGAAAATAGCTCCCCTCACCATTTTGTATAATATCATTGAAGTATTGAATGAGATAAGAACAATTGTAATTTATTGAATTAAGATGTTATTCTTATGTGAATCAATTATGTGTGTATAATTTAGTTTAATATGCTTTAGTAATTGTATATATGTAGATGTAGAGGAGGAAATTAAACATCACAAAATGACATGATCTCAAAGTGACAATGTCCCTCGACTACCTCAGGGATCAAAGATCAAGTGACAGGATAAGGAGGAAAAGGAGTTTTTTTATGCTTTATGTGGAATAAAAATAAGAGAGTTTCAAAATTTGAAATAGCAGGTTATAGAGGTTCTCTAGGAAAACCAACAAGCTCTCACCCAAGGATGATAATGTGGCGTGTGAACATCGTCGCGATGCATTGTAGTCTCATATAGATGAAAATCGAGTTTATCACAAAAAATCATAAAGAACCTACTAACTATTTGATAACTCAAATCTCAAGAGTGCTAAAATAATAGAATAATAGAATAAGAATAACGAGAATAAAATAAATGAGAGGGAAAATGAATGATAGAATGGAAAAGAAGAAAGGAGACATTGACAAGAGGTCCACGAATGAAGCCTCTTGCAAAGCTACACCTTCAACATTTGGACACATAGAAATGATAAATTGGTTGGGGCTATTTTAGGGGCTTGCCTCAGTCAAACCCCCACATAGGTGTTCCCACCTCCACGAACAACCAGATAGATACAAATAGAGAAAAACAATAATAAAGGAGATAAAGAAGTAAATAGACATGTTATAATAATATGCTACCAAAGGAAAGTGATAATGCAATAAGAAAGTTACAATTACCCTCCTTTAGCAATCAAGAATGTTGAAAGAAAGAGCATGCAACCTCCAATCTTGTACAATATATGCCAATAGTTCCAAAGCGTTGATGTAGAGAGCCAAAGTACAAGAGATATTGAAAGAACTTGAGAGAATGGTAGAATTAGAATGAAAAAATTATTGATAATGAAGAAGAATGAGAGAATGAGAAAGACAGATTGAATGAATCCAATGAATGACCAAAAATGGGGAGTTAGAAGAAGTATAGGCATGCAAGGAGTCGTTTTGGTGTGCCTGCAAGCTATAGAAGCATTACAGTTTGCGAGTAGGTGGGAAATGAAACATCTAAATGGCTACACAATCAAGAATATTTTTGGGGCGTTCATGCAACACGTTGATGTCTACATGGCGCACAGTCATCCATGAAAAAATTTCACCTTAACGATAAAAAATGGACAGGTTGATGACAAAATTAAGGTTAAGTGGAAGGGATATTGCATTATCTATTTTAATTAATCTAAAGAGATGGTTTATGGAATGCAAAATTGCATAGGATGAAACTTTTGACATTACATTTTTCCCCCACTTTAGTGAGCATATGTATTCTAACAGATTTGAGCTAAAGTGGAGAGAGAAAGAGGTTAAAGAGAATA
This sequence comes from Sequoia sempervirens, assembly GCA_007258455.2. Classification (NCBI taxonomy): domain Eukaryota; kingdom Viridiplantae; phylum Streptophyta; class Pinopsida; order Cupressales; family Cupressaceae; genus Sequoia; species Sequoia sempervirens. The sequence goes on from VDFB02058242.1 coordinate 401,792,380, forward strand.
TACCCAAGATGAAGAGGATAAATTTCTTTGATATGGTATATGCAACTAAAAGGCTGAGCTAGGACAAAAATAGGAAATGGATCTTCTATCCTCAAAGTTGACTACAATCTCACCACAAACATGTTAGTTGTGGAAAAACACATTAGGTGAAAAAAAAAAGATGTGATAAAATTTGATCAAATATATAAAGACATCACTAATAAGTATGGATAGCAACCTATATTATGCTAGATACCATATGGTAAGAATATAGGCTTTTGGATGTTGCAAACTACATTGCAAGGCATTCACAAAATGACAAGTCTAGTCAAGCTTCCCCCAAACTAGACAACGAGATCATAGGACAAGTCTAGTTAGGTTACCCTCAAGCTAGATGACAAGATCGATATTTTTAAGACAAATTTTTTGAAAAATAAAGATAATCCAGATATGATAGCCCCCATTATAATGATATGTGCTACATAAAGGAGCACAAGTCATTCTAAGGAGAAGAAACCTAAAGAGAGATATTGTGTCATGACATACATGGTGGGATGTATTCATGGAATGTTAATGCATGAGGGATAACACACAAAATCCACAACATTAAGAAAAATAACAGAGATTAAAAGATTAAGAGCACATAGGGATCCAATTACTTAGAATCGGAACTGATCATAAATGTATGCATATATATAGTGTAAATTATATGAATTTTCAGTACTCCCTAAATAGATTGGAATGAGAAGAAAAGCACATGAAGAAAAAAAGAAAAATCCTGGTCAACATGGAAAAGGCGTAAATGCCCCGACACTTTGCATTGTTCTCAATGTAAAAAATAAATTTTATGATATATAGAAGAATGATGAAATAGATAAAAGAAGTTTTACGACATATTTTCACTCATGTATCTAAGTACCTACAAGGGTATCAAGGGTTCTCTATGGGATAGCAAAAACATAAATAGACAAGTACAGGGGAAGACAAAAAAACACGCAAATCTAATCTAAAGATAATAAGAGGTACTACTCTAGTCAAGCACCTTTAACAAGTCATCTTTCTCCCAATATAGATCATTATAAGGGGAGGGAAGATGAGCTTGTAGAGGGAGGACAATGAGATAAATTCCTGTCAACTCACGTTTAGAAAGAGCTAAGGAGGAGGTCACCTCAACATCCTCATGGACAAGCTCTTGTGAGGTTAACGTCATTGATCTAGCAAAAATAGATGAAAAAGTTGAAGTTTCCTCCATTGATTCAAACATTCACTTCTCTTGAATGAAGTGTTGTGACTGAGTAGGAGGATGAACTAAAGAGTTATTTCTGACCTTTGGAAGAGGAGAAATGAAAAACTCTAGGGAAGCGAGAGATTTTTTCATCATGAGAATGAAACAAACCAAACTAGAACAAGATGAAGAAGAAGAATATTTCTTATGACTATCATTTGAAGAGAGGACATGCTTTGATTTGTGCTTAAGAGGAGGATTTGGAATCCTCGTATTATAATTGGAAGAAGGAGAAGAAACATGAGGGACCACAAAAGAGATAATATTTGTGTGAGTCATATTGATGAGCTCAAGAAAAGGAGGAAGATTGGGTAAAGAAGTGATCAAGAGAGGCTCCAAAGGAGTGATGAAAAAATGCACATGCTTGGGGTGAGGTTTATCAAGATCCATTGAGGAATCCAAAGGTAAGACAAAGGTGATGGGAATGGATGCAAAGATGATAGGGACAAAAACAGGAATAGAAATAGAACTAAGAAGCTCACCCTTATTCTTTTGCAAGGTCTCAAATTCTTGGGTCAATACCCTTCAGTGACGCTTACGCTTGCATGTAAGTTAGTTTCTATGATTGTGACTACTAGGAATAGAGGCCTAAGAGGACTTTAGAGTTTCCTATTCTATTAGAGGATTAATCTTCATATATGTTATTTACGGAAGAGTAGGCTCCTGAGGAGGGACAAGAGGAGCTACATAGGCAGAGATTGGAATCTCAGCCACAAATTCCTTTCCTTTTTCTTCTTTGGAAGCACGTGGAGGAATAGGAGGAGGCCTCAAAGGTAAAGATACAAGAACAATATAAGAAGGACCCACTTAACTTATGTGCTTACCCTTACCATACAAGGTGGGTTGGGGAATCATGGGTAAAATAGGCAGTTGGAAGACTTGCAGTTTATATTTCATCAACATGGGCACTTTTCTTTTTCCTGTGATAAGCACAATAGAAGGAATTGAAGACAACATTGAAGGTTATGAGATCGGGATGAGAAAAATCTATGTGTGGGAGCATGATTGTTTGTAACCTTCGAGGATGATGGAAGAGAGGATAAGACACATTGATATGCACACATAGATGCCTTCATGGAGATTGCATGAGATGAAGGAGGAAAAATAGAATTAGGGCCATGACTCCTGTCTTGTACTTGTATTAATCCCTATAAAAAAAAGTCTCCACAAGGTGGTAGGGATCCAATAGGAGTGGGAAAAAATGATCTAGGGAGAATCCCCCACGCAACAAAAGGGGTATGTATCATGTGTCATGAGGAGTATGCAGTGTGCCATCATGGGGGAATTTCAAACCTTTGTGGACTAATGATGTTACCAAATTCATGGAGACTAACCATGAAATTCATAGTATTACTTTAAATAGGTTAGATTTAGGAATCATGATAAATGGAACATCAATAGATTCAGGCTCAACAAGGTCTGACAAAGAAATAAAACCAATGGGAGGCACAAAGAAACCATCATGAGTACGAATCATGGATTTTTATTTCTCATATTTATACTTGTGTATAAGTTGTTAATAAAAGGAGTCTCCTTTATAATAACATTGAGTTGACTGGTAGGGTCAACCATAACAATAGTCACGATGTTACCATTGACTTGAGCAGGGATGTAGAGAGGAGATGGTTCCTTGTTAAGGGGCACATCATGTGGTGGAACAAAAGAAGGTTGTCCAACCACTTTCTCTTTAACTTTATAAACTTGTTTGATTTTAGGAGGGACAATAGGACTTATTTGTTTATCTCTTGGATTTTTGTAGGAGATAGGTGAATTATTTTTCATGGGTTGGTCTTGGTTACTTGGAAGGTCTTTTGGTTCAATCATGGTTTCATCAATGATAGGAGGCTCAGTCATGGGTTGAGGCATGTTGCTAAGGGATAATTTTTCTATGTTCTTTGCCTTAAAATTTTGATAGGATTTGAAAAAGAAGTCCTTGCGAGGCCTAATAGGTTCCATAGGTTCGGGCCAAAATAAATCCAATGAGAAATTCCCATGGGAAGACACAAGATTAAAGCCACTATGGTGTACAGTAAAGATCTCATTTCCAAATGGAAACTTTAAACATTTATGCATTACCGACGAGACAACATCCATGGAGCATAGACATGGGTAACCAAGCTTCACACAAAATTGGTTTGACCACAAGATGATGGATAATGAGACATTCAATTATTTTGATCCAACTTTTAAAGGAAGAGTGATCAAACCTATTGTAGTGCAAGAAAAACCATTATATGTTTTGAACCATGCTTCCGGTTGTTCATAAGAATCTTAATAAATTTCATGCACAAATAAGAATTCCTTGGTGATCACATTCTCTACACACACGAGATCAATTAATATCCCATTAGTAGGCTTGTCATTGATTCTTGTGGCGATGTAAAGAGGACCATCATGTGCATGTCTAATTATGTCATTTTGTGAGAAAGCAATGTCAAGGGGAATTTTGGTTTGGCCCTTTCAAGTTTGAACATCAATGAAGCCGACCATACATTTTATGTCTCCTTCATTTTCATTGATATTGTCATTATTTGTTTCTTCAAGTTAAATGTCAACATTCATGTAGTCATTCTTGGCATCAGTAGCTTTCAAAAAATAGATGTTATGATTTGGCATTGGGTTGGTACAGATTTGCAAATTTTGGTTGGGTGGGGCAACACACTTATTTCCTTGATCATTAACACCACCAATCTAGATGTGATTAGAATAAATGAGATCTTGCACAATATGTTTTAGATGCTTACATTTTTCTATATCATGTTCATTTTGTCGATGATAATGAAAAAAGGCATTCAAGTTGAAGTTTGGAGGTAAGGGCTTAGTTGTATCAATAGCTCTAATAGGAGGTAAGGTAGCTAAGTACTTACTTATAAGTTGCAACATGATGGAATGAAGGGTATCGAGTAAACAAGTAAATTGTCTACTCCTCTCCCTAAATTGATATGGATTTATCATTTTTATAGCAGCCACTTTCGTGTTAACATGTTGATTTGTTTGAGGTGTATTTATTTGTAAAAAGCCTTTATTTTGTTTCTTGAAAGGTTGGAAATGATTGTGGGGCACAACTTTGGATTTCTCAGGATTGTTAGAAGTATTTTTTGCTTCACGATGACTGACTGAATTCTGATAATCATGAAGGATCATGCACAAGTGTGTAAAGGAGGGAAACTTAAACATCTCAAGTTTAGCTTGAATATTGGTATGTAAATTGGCTATGAACATTCTTTAAAGGTCAGAATCAGGAATCTTATTGTTGATTTGTGAGTAAAGCAATTGGTATCATGCTATGAAATCAGTGAACTTTTCATATTTGTTTTGTTTACATTGCATTAAATCAGTTAAAGTCACTTGGGACCCATGTGCACTTGGAAATGGTCAAGAAAGGCATCAACAAGTTCTTTGAATGAACTAATTTAGTTATTCGGTAAAGAACAAAACCACTCCAAGGTAGTGCCTTTCAAGGATTTAGGGAAAAGTTGAACCAAGAGTTTATCCTAAAAAATGAAGTCACTATATAAGGTTGTGTATGTCGAGACATGGTTACTAGGGTCTCCTTTTCCACCATATTTCTCAAATCTAGGAATCTATAATCCTTGTGGCATTTGTGTTCTCAATATCTCCAAGGATAAGGGGTTTCTTTTGACATATTGTGAAGGTTGGCCATTTTGACTTTGATTCAATGTAACAATTTGTAGTTGGAGGGATGAAACATTTTGTAGGATTTGGTTAAGGACATGATCATTGTTTGTGTTGTGAGATGGAGGTGAATAAGGTGGAGGTGTATATGTATTCAGAGGACAAGTGAATTGTAAGTTTTTGAGGGGAGATGGATTAGGAGATATGATATTTGAATGCACAAAGGTAAAGGGATTTCTAGTGGAAATACCTAAGGTGTTATTGGCATTGCTAGTTGGTTGTTTAGTTCTTGTAATAGTTGGATTAGTGTATGCCATAATAGAGGTCATAGTTGTGGAAGGAGGAATTGGATTTCCACCTTGAATTTGAGTAAACCTCAAATTTTGAGCACAACTAGTCATTGTAGGGACATGTTTATCAATAATATGGGCTAGGATATGAACAATCTATATTCCTTGTTCATTATCAAGCATTTTCCTCATGTTATCTATGATAGGAATTGCAGTACCAGAAATGTATTCAGAACTCACAAATTTTTGCAATGTCTCTAAATATTCATCCATTTGTTTTAGCTCCTCTTGAGGGACATTAGAAACCATTGTGTCAACATCAGTCACATTGGTTGTGGGTAGGGTGGTCATGGGAAATGAGGTATCAAAGCTATGGCCCATAATGGGTTGACTAGTATCAACACTATGAGTGAAAGAGTTGGAAAACTCAAGATCTACGATGAGTGTAGTAACATGAGATGGCATGAGTCTCGAACTACATCTCACTATGGTATTGGTAATAAGACACTAGGTTGTGAATCTCATACAAGTTTCACCAAACCTAAGGTGCACCCAAAATGGAGAATAGGCACTAGATAAATGCAACAACCACCCAAAGAATATGAAGTGCAATGCAAGTATGTAAAAAGAAATAAATTTTTAGATTTTAAACAAGATAATTTTCTGCTTATACTATGCAAAAACTTGAAAATGATGTGTTTTGATTCCAATTTTGATTTTTCAAATAATGCAATCAATATTGATGAATTGAACTTAATATAAACAATGACAAATTTTTCTAATTTTTGAAACTAAAACCTAGATTTAACAGTGGATCAGAAGAATACAAACAAAGACAAATAATTTCCCAAAAGTTTGAAACAACACCTGTACAAAGATAGATTTTCCCTAGGGTGAATGGGTTTTAGCACAGGGGTTACAAAAATTTGAATTTGAGTTTGAAGTTAAGATCTAGGGTTTCCTATTTCAAACTGTAAATTATACTTTCAGTGACTGACATTTCCAGATTTTGATGTCTAAATGCAAGTGAAATGAATGACAAATGATGGAAAATATGGCACTTTTTGAAATGCAATTTTGACTCAACTTTTGAATATGAATGATTGAAATTACACTAAAATGCAAGTACTATGCAAAATCAATGTAATATGCATGCAAATTTTTTATTTTTTTAGATTTTAAAGGATACAAAATGCAAACCTAAAACCCTAAATGAGATGCAAAAAATGCAATATTAACAACCCTAAATGAGATGTAAATTAATGCAATGTAATGAAAAGTAATGCAAATCCTAGATCTAGGGTTTGAATGGACTCCAATTTCAGAATTTTTGATGTACAACATCGGGTTCACCAAAATGAAACATAGGAAAAAATGGGTTCATAAAAAATGGAATGATAACAAGGGGGTATGATGCACCTATCTTCCTTATTTCATTAGGAAAAGAGATCCACTAGGAAAAGATTGAATTTTAACCCTTAGGTGATTCAACCTTGGTGGAGATCTTCTTGTTTTCCTTATGACCTAGAATGGGGTAAATCAACTAGGACAACACTATTTGGAGATGAATGAAAAATACCAAATGAATGCAATTATGCAATGTAACACATGAAATCACTAAACTAAACCTTAATTTAACAGAATCTAGAAAGCAATTGTAGATCTGAGAAGGGCTTGATTTTATGCACCTATCACCAAAAGGTTGTGTTGAGTGTCCTCCTACGACTCATTCCCCCAAGGGCGAACGGGTCTTACTACAGGGGTTGAAAATTTGCTTTCACAATCGTCTAGTCCTATGTCTACACTTTTGATTCCTTTAAGTTTCACAGTCAAAAATTCGTTGGGATTTATTTCTCAAATTATTGGCTAGTCATATTCCTTTGAAGTTCTCTTATCGGCCCGACTTCCTCTTATCGACAAGACTTGGTTCTTTGTCCCCTCAATACTCTGAAAACCTTCATGGTTTGGCACTAACAACTTTGTTTTATCCGCAGAATTCTCTTATCGGTGAGATAGGCTGGTGTCAAGGTACTTGTCCTAAAGTCTCCCCGATGCCATAATAAGTTGTCTGAACATTATTGGCATGCCACAGATTTTGCAAACTTCGTAACCTCTGACTTGAGGTTCAAAATTTGGGTTTTGAGTGACGAAGCGATCCCTTTGTTGTCAGTGAGAGATGGTTGCATCAGCCTGATGTTTCTGAATGTCTCTTAGACATTCCGATGAAAGAGTGTCGGTGAGACATGGTGTGATCGGTAGGAATTCGGAAGATGTCTCCTTGAAATTCCAATAGAATGTTGAAAGGACCTTGTTGGAGTGACTTAATGTTATTGCCGGGACGTTGGATCATGTCTCTTCGACATGCAGGTTGAGTTTGGTGGAACCTTGTCACTGTGATCTTGTGTGATTGCTGAGACATTATGAGATGTCTCTTAGACATGTCGATTGAAGACTTGTTCATTCATGTCGATGAGACTTCAGAAGGTCATCATGAGTTGGTGAAAAGTCTCTTTGACATGCAAGTGGAAGTTAGGGACTCGGTGTCAGTGTGACTTCAAGGTGTCACTAAGACTTTGGTGAAAGTCTCTTCGACGGACCAACAGTATAGTGACCTACAAGACCTTGTCAATGTGACATCGGGTGCTCGAGGAGAGATGGTCAAGTGTCTCTTCTACACTCGAATGACTGAATAGTTGGAAAACTGGATGCTTGTTAATGTGATGATGTGAGTTTAGTGTGAGATTTTCTGATGTCTCTTCAACACCTGGTAACTTAAGTCTTGGTGAGTTCGATGGAGCAATGACTTGCATGGCAATAAAGAATTTTCAGTGGGAGACTGTAAGATGTCACAACGACAACCCAATGTGTGGCATTGGATCCTCATCGGTGAGAAGTTTTGTCTTTGGCGAGACACTGAAGCTTATCTCACTGATGGAATGATGGATCGATGTAGTAGTGAACTCACTTGTCACTAGGAAAGTACTTCATCGGTAGGACTCCGAAGGTGGTCTCCCCAATATGACGATGGCTGACTCGGTGACCTGTATAGAATGTCTCAGTGGGACCCGATGGATGTTGAGGTGGAAAACAGTGTTCAGTTGACTTGTTGGTTGTTACGGTTCTAGAATGTTATAAGGGAAAAAGGAGAATGCTCTTGTGAAGGATGCAAAGAATGTGAACTTAAGCCAAAGGGTTGGGTTGGCCAAGAGGCTGGCTAGGAGAGAGTGGACTAGTTAGAGGAGATGGATCTGCACTATATGTTGTGTGAGGATTCTGAACAATTACGGTTGTTGTTTTTATTCTTTGGATGGACAAGATGTGTAAACTCCTATAAAGGTTGTAAGCCTGAATTGTAGTGTAACTCTTTTGTTGTTGAATAATACAATGGCTAGATCTTTTGGAGTGTGGGTTTTTTTACCTGTAAGAGTTTTCCCCATGTAAATTTGTGTGTCCATTTATTTTTGTCTTTCATGTTGGTTGATTCTGCAAATTTGAATATGTGCATAGTGTTGAATCTGGTTAATCATGCATGTGCTTTTCTTAGAAGGGTTAATGTGGGAAATAAATTGTGCATGTTTCCACTTTATGGCATAGTAGTTGTGTCTTTGAGGTAATTTCAAGGAATTAAAATCACCTAAGGCATCGCTATTCTTAGATGTTTCTATTTGAGATTACCTTATTTCCCTTACAAGTTGTATCAAAGCCTTTTTCTGGGATTTTCTTGTGCTTGCATGTGCAAGTTTGTGTAGTTCATATACTTGCATGGACTCGCATGGGTCTTGCATGTGCCTGCAAGTTGATGCATATAATAGTTCCCGGTGTTTCGGTTATGTGGATTCCTTCTGTAAAGATTTCTTAGCCTAGCAAGCTTGAGGAGATCTGAAGGAGTTGACTGATGATTGATCCTTTGGTGGGTAAAATTCCTTGCTCTTTTGAGACAACACACAGTGTGAAAGACATTGAAGATGGAGAAACTAGAGTTGATCATATTGTAATGATGTGGTATGAGGCTCCTGGTTAGCAGAGAATGATCCTGATGCAAGGGGTGTGAGTTTATGCTTATGGTTGTGTTGTAGCAGAGTTTGGTTCATATTGGGTGTCTATGTGAGAGGCTCCCTAATGGTATTGAGATGCTTCAGTTGTTATTCAGCCATGGAGTATTATGCTTGTGTTGGGTGCTTTGACCTAGTATTGAAGGTGTTGTTCTCTATTACCTTGATTGCATGCAAGCTATGAAGTTGATCTATGGGTAGTCTAAAATCTTCTAAATAGCCTAGATCTCTTGTATGCATGTGCATGCTAGTGGTTTTGGAATTGGTCTAGAATGGGCCTAGAGTTCCTGTACTACTTTTTCCTTTTAAGGATACCTTGTACTTGCATGGCTCAGATTCATGTTCTTTAGTTTTGAAGGTTTTATAGATTTTCCTAAAAAGTCTATGGTGATGCATATTCATTTTATTTCATTGTTCTGGTTAACCGTAATGGTTGTGTGAAAACTCTTGATTCATCTATATGTGAAATGGATATGGGTGTGCATGGGTGTTTTATAAACACGGTGATTTTGTAGGTTTTACACGGTCAAGAAAAATTTTGGTTTTTTGGACTTGCTTAAGGATTCCCTTAACTATGGTGCTCGTTGTGGATATGATTGGAAAATTGGATTTGAACTTGATTTGGTATTTGAGTCAAGTTGCCTACATTGTTATTCTCCTTGAGATCTTAGTTTTAAAGTTTCTAGTAAGATGTTGGATTTGCATGCTTCATTGATTGAATCTACGGATTGAGCAATGTTGTGGGTTGTCTTTACCTACATGTTTGTTGTGGGACAACTCAGAAGTGGACTATCAATATCCACAAGGTTTGATTATGTGTTGGTGCAGATCTGTTAGTTGGCCTTGTCTCTGGTCACTAGTGCATTGGCATGGTTGCTTCTAGATGAGAGGAAGGATGGTGTTGAGTACCTGAATATTCAACTATGGGGACCTGTAGTGTGTGTATCATGATGTCATGAAGAGCTTGATATGTTTTTTAGTGCAAGATTTTGATAGTGATGGTGTTTTTTTCTTGGTTTGGATATCTTGGTGTTGCTTGGCATTGTTGTCAGATGGACATGTTGTTGATTTCCACCTGGAGGTTTTTCAGATCAGCAGATGTTTGGTCATGATACTTGGAAAGCTTGGGTGTCACAGTTCAATGGGAGCTTTAGCAGTGACTATGTATTCATCACTTGGTGGTGAATGATCTTCTTTAGTGTTGTAGATGTTACTAGGAGGAATTCTTAGATCCTATTGTTGCAGAAGAGTTCTTTCACATTTGCATGGACACTATTTGAGGATGTGCAACATCTTGGAACCATGGAGGACATTTGGAGTCTTTGGTTGAGGTGTTGGTGGTGCTTGATAGGTGATATTGGTTTAGAGTTTTGGCATGATGCATTGATTTTGAAACCATGGTATGTTCACTTGGAGCATGGTATCTCCTAAGGGGGATTGTAATATCATGATGTCATGATAAGTTTATGGTTCAAATGTTTGGAGCTTTGACAGTGGTATGGAGTTTCTTTGTGTTTTGGGTGCATTGGTCATATGCTTAAGAACTTCATGATAGTGCAGTAATGTAGATTGGAGTTTAGCATGGGATGATCATTTGCAAGTGCTCATGGATACATGGAGAACAAGGTGAGGCTAGAATTCTCTTGAAATGAGAAAGGTGTTGTCGATGGTTACTCCTGATGAAGATTTCACAGAAATTCTGAGGATCCTATACCTTGGTTGGACATGAGTTCAATAGAGACCAATGAGGAGATTTCTCGTGGATGAGTCATGGTGGCTTGTATATCTTGGAGGAGCATTCTCATTCCCCACTCTTGGTCTACTCGGCAGTGAAGTCTATCTGAGAGGTATTTTCCCATTGTATCTTTCAGATGTGTTTTATGCTTTCTTTCATGATATGGACCTTGAACTGTTGTTTAATGGCTCCGGAGGATTCATAGTGGAAGATAGACAACATGTTTGTCTCCTTGTGAATTTGAGTTGATAAGAACAGTTAGGAGATGCTTTATGGGTGTGTTTCCCTGAGATAGAAAATGAAGTAGTTTGATCTTCTTTGAGAGGCTTACATCTATATGTTGTGTTTGATCTCTTGAGGTTGAACAGATTTGGGTGTTGTTATAGCTTTTCTCTTTGGGTTGTGAAGGAGAACTTACTTGACACAGCTAGCATTTAAAGGTGTATGTAGGAGAATACTACATGTTTATGATTTGTAGTCTTTTCTTTTTAGTTCGGTTCTTCTTCATGTATTTTCGAACTCATATGACTTTAGATGTGAGATTTCTATGTGGAGCCATGATGATCACTATTTTGTGGTCATGTGTGTTCAATTGGGTGATGACATGGGGGTTCTTGTGTCTCTTTCTTATGTTAGATATTAAGAAAATGGGAGAATTATGGAAGACTGTTGAGAGAGATTTTTCTTGTAGTAGTTGGTTGCAAGTTTTGCAGATCTTTGTGGATATTTCCTTGGTACTACATGGTTACACTTTTCATGTGTTTTCATTGGTAGAATTTTTACGCCTTTGATCTTTTAGATTTTGCATTACCCATGTAGTGGGAGTTTCTGGTTGTGCTTTGTCTTCTTCGACTGGTTGGCACATGGATCTCTCTCATTACCCATGTAGTTGACGGGTTGGCTATGAAGATGGCATGAGTTTAATAATGAGGATACCTTGAAGATATGTGAGGTTGGATGGATAGAACGTTCAGTGGGTGTTATTTTTAGTCACGTGGGTTGATCAGTTGGATGGGAGCAGTTAATTTTTTGGTTGTTGTTCTAGTTGATGTTCAATTTTACTTCTAGAGAATGGCTTCACGATTGTGTTCTAGTTGGGGCTTTGAAGTTGGTGCTTATGTACAAGCTATGAGCATAGTGGAGTGGTGGCAAGTAATTGTTGTTGTAAGTTGGGCCTGGAGATGGTTTTCTCTCAAACTGGTGCATATACACCATGGTGTGTTTCTTTCCTTTGGAGGATGGTTGGAATAGTTGTCTGAGATGGTGGACATTATAGAATGTTGTTGCATATGTCTTGAGATAGGGACTTCGATCTGTGATTGGTAGAAGCCAATAAGTTCTTCATCAAGTGGGAGCATGTTGGGATTTATGTCTCAAATTATTGGCTTGTCATATTCCTTTAAAGTTCTCTTGTCGACCTGACTTCCTCTTATTAGCAGGACTTGGTTCTTTGTTCCCTCGATACTTTGAAAACCTTAATGGTTTGGCGCTAACAGCTTTGTTCTATCTGTAGAAGTCTCTTATCGGCGAGATAGACTAGTGTTGAAGGGAGTTGTCCTAAAGTCTCCTCGATGCCACAATAAGTTGTCAGAACATTGTTGGCATGCCGTGGGTTTTGTGAACTTCGTAGCCTCTGACTTGAGGTTTGGAAGTTTGGGTTTTGAGTGATAGAGCAATCCCTTTGTTGTCAGTGAGAGATGGTTGCATCAACATGAGGTTTCTTAATGTATCTTAGAGATTCTGAAAAAAGAGTGTCAACGAGACATGGCATGATCAATAGGACTTTGGAAGATGTCTCCTCGACATTTCGGAAGAAGGCTACAAGGACCTTGTCGGAGTGACTTAACGTTGTTGCTAGGACATTGGATCATGCCTCTTCGACATCCAGGTTGAGTTTGGTGGAACATTGTTGTTGTGACCTTGTGCAATCGTCAAGACATTGTGAGATGTCTCTTAGGCATGCCGGTTGAAGACTTGTTCGTTCCTGTCGATGAGGCTTCGAGAGGTCATCGTGAGTTGGTGAAAAGTATCTTTGAAATGTAGGTGGAAGTTAGGGACTCGGTGTTGGTGTGACTTGAGGGTGTCACCGAGACTTTGGTGAAAGTCTCTTTGACATGCATGTCTCTTCAACGAACCAGCAATACAGTGAGCTGCAAGACCTTGTCAATGTGACATCGGGTGCTTGAGGAGAGATGGATAAGTGTCTCCTCAACACTTCGATGATTGAATGGTTGGTGAACTAGATGATTGTCGATGTGACAAAGTGAGTTTGATGTGAGATTGTCTAATGTCTCTTAGATACCCGATAACTGAAGTCTTGGTGAGTCTGATGGAGCAGTGACTTTCATGGAAGTAAAGAATTGTCGATGGGAATTTGTAAGATGTCACAACAATAGCTCGATGTGTAGCATTGGATCCTCATTGGTGAGAATTTTTGTCTTCGGCAAGACATTGAAGCTTGTCTTACCGATGGAATGATGGATCAATGCAGTGGTTAACTCGTCGTTGGGATAGTGCTTCATCGGTAGGACTTCGAAGGTGGTCTCCCTGATACAACAGTGGCTAACTTGGTGACTTGTATAGAATGTCTCAATGGGACCCGATGGATGTTGAGGTGGAAAATAGTGTTCGACTGACTTGTTGGTTGTGATGGTTATGGAATGTTATAAGGGCAGAATGAGAATGTTGTTGTGAAGGATGTGAAGAATGTGAACCTGAGAAGCTAAAGGATTGGGTTGGCCAAGAGGTTGGCTCAGAGAGAGTGGACTGGTTAGAGGAGATGGATTTGCACTATATGTTGTGCAAGGATTTTGAATAGTTATGATTGTTGTTTGTATTCTCCGGATGGACAAGATGTGTAAACTCTTGTAAATGTTGTAAGCCTGAATTGTATTGTAACTCTTTTGTTGCTGAATAATACAATGGCTAGATCTTTCGGAGTGTGGGGTTTTTTACCCATAAGGGTTTTCCCCACGTAAATTTGTGTTTCCATTTATGTTTGTCTTTCATGTTGGTTGATTCTACAAATTTGAATATGTGCATAGCGTTGAATCTAGTTAATTTTGCATGTGCTTTTCTTAGAAAGGTTAATGTGGGAAATCAACTATGCATATTTCCGCTTTATGGCATAGTAGTTGTGTCTTTGAGGTAATTTGAAGGAATTAAAATCACTGAAGGAATTGTTGTTCTTAGATGTTTCTATCTGAGATGGCCCGATTTCCCTCACAAAATTAAGAAATAAATTCTAAAAGTGAGTTTTTGTGGCTTGAAGACAACTTTGACAACTTTTGCATTTTTTCTCTTTTGATAGATCTTCAATCCTTCTTCACCCTAAGATATGCAAAACACACAAGAGGGAAAAATTGTTTGTTTTTGGTGAATGGGGGTTGCCATGGTCAAATCCTATTTTAGTAATTAAACCTTGAATTGAAATAATGAAACATGAAAGGAATGATGAATGAACACTTGCTATGTTGCAACTCACCAAACCCTTGATTTGAAAAACTTGAAGGAATGAGACTTAGTAGATATCTCCAAGGTCTTTATCTTTCATGAAGTGGCTTGATTGATGATGTGATCTTGATACTTGAATCTTGATTTGAAACTTGAAGCCTACATCACAACATTAGCTCCAAAAACATACATGATGCTTGAGATCTTGATTGTTGCAACAAATGCTTGAGAAATCTTCTCTTGAACACCTTTGACAATAATCTTTTCTTTAGGAATGTTTGCATGAAAACTCTAGATATCAGGATTTAAATTTGATAAAAAGACCTTTCTTTTATAGACAATTTTCTAATTTCCCGAAAATTAAATATTATAAGTTGACACTTAAAACTTAAATTTAGAACTTTAAGATGCCGCCAAAAACATGTTTAAATTTTGAATTTGTGATCTTAAAGGGGGCTGATTTTCCCAAGGGCGAATGGGTCCTAACCTAAATCGCTAGGACCTATTCATTTCAGGTTGTTAAAAATGATAATTGCATTAATTAAATCATGATTCCCCTTTTAGAAATTGTAATTAATTAGGCTTGTAGATGCAAAATAGGGCCAATTAGAGGCTGGACCCAAACATAGTGTGAAAATGTAAAGGAGTAATTTTCCAACACTACAAGAGGTTTAACTGGGGCCCTAGTTGTGTCATTCCACTAGGTGGATTTAACACATCATTTATAAATTATTGATGATTTCTAGGTTTCTTATTGCATATAAATTGAGTGTTGGAGTTGTATTAAGTATGCATGTATTTATTTACAAGTGCTAGAATGCTACCAAAATTACTATAGATTTGATGATGGTGAAACCCCTATAAAATATTGCTCTATGAGTGTGTTTGTAATCTCCTATTTGATTTTATAATACATTGAGATGTTTTGCAATGTGGTGTTTTTCTCTTGAAAACATTTTTCCCACATAATATTGGGTGTTATGTGTTTTATGTTTTAATATGTGTTTCTATATATTTTCCTAAATAGTTTAGATTTGATTTAAAAATTTTCTATAAAATGCTCCTCTCAACACTAGTGTGGGAAGTTTTTGCCACTACCTTAGATACCTTACAATTGATATCTTTGCTTTTGAGGAGAGGAATTATGATATTGGTCATCAAATTTCCTAAAAGATCATTTTGAACAACCCCACTGAATATGATTTCAATTTGTGGTGTAACTCATCTATGTTGTGTGCTTTACCAATTTCTAAAATTTTAATCCCTTCATTAATATCTCTTGCGGAGAAGAGTTTAGACATTAAATTAATTATGAGATATTATCTTTATCTTAGTCCCACTAATACAATCGTTTTGGATATTCTAGGTATTGAGAATCTATAATGTTGTTCTCTATCTATTTTGTTATAATTTCCTCCAAAATCCTCTATGATTATGCTTCCCAAGAGAGATTAGCTATTTCCTTTTTGTTCACGTGTACTCTTCCCTTTTAGACCTCACTAAGTTTTCATAATTATTTTTACTCTTCTTCTCCCTTCCCAATTTCTTCCTCATTCTCTTCTCTACCTTGTAATATTTGTTGTACAATGGATTTGCCAAAAAATTACTTTTATTGCCTATCTTACATCTAGGTCTCCTGCATGTAATTAACAATCTATGGATTTCTATTATCAACATATCATTACTTATTATTCTTCTATTTATACTCTAGATATGTTGTTATCTTTTATTTCTACTAGTTGTTTTACAAGAGTTACTCTAAAAATATCCTAGTTCTCATGTGTCATAAGGATAGTTCCTTGAGGGGTTGTTTTCTTCTGATTTTGGTGAAGCTTATCTTATTGTTGAATATCTCTTTGTGTTCTAGTCTTTATATATATGGGATTGTGATCATATTTTATTTGAATTTCTTAGTTCTCATGTGTCATAATGATAGTGCCTTGAGGGGTTGTTTTCTTTCGATTTTGTTGAAGCTTATCTTATTGTTGATTCTCTTTGCATTCCAATCTTTACATATATGAGATTGTGATTGGATTTTATTTCTATAGGAAAACTCTCCACTTCTTACCTCCATCAACATTGGTACACTACTCTGTGAGCATCTAACATAATCAACCACACTTTGACCATTTTATATTTGGCATGTGGCATTCCCTAAGTTTGACCATACTCATATGCCATTACATATGATTAAATCATAAAAGGACAAATAACCCCAACAATTCTACTTTGTATTGTGTGATACCTCATTTTCTATCTTCTGAAACCCTTTTCAATTTTTGATTCTCTTCTTCCTCTAGCCATAATGGATTGCTTGTTACCCTATCTTCATTTTTAAGGCAAAGATCATAATTATTTGTTCTTGTGTTAAAGTCCCTTATTAGAATGACCTCTCCTAAGGTTTTGTAAATTAATATATCCCTTTGTAGTGCTACATATGGATCATCATAGGTTAGATTTTTTTTCTCATATGATTTTGAACAACAAGGTGCAAAGCAAAACACACCAAGACTAATTGTTGATTCATTGTCTATTCTCTTCATCCATATGTATTAATTTCTTAGATCTTTCTTTTCTACTTATATGATTCCTCCCCATAATTTTTTAACTAGAATTGTCACTCCTCCATGTCCTTTGCCACTTTTTTCTTAATTCATTTCAAATTGAAACTTTCTTATAATGGCCTTCAAGATTTGAAACTTTCTAGCCCTTATATTCATGTGTTTCACAAGGACAATGATGTTCTCTCCATCTATTATGGGCCCTAAACCAAGACCTCTCTTTCAAAGGTAGGGGAGAGGATCCGATAGTTGAGCACTCTAACTTCACACTTCTCAAAATCCTATGTGTAAATTTCAAATCACTCTTGATTTTTTACAGTAGCTTACTTGGCAAGTCCCTTGCTTATAACTAAGGTTTTAGGGCCGCATCATCAAATATGATGCCAAATCAACATGCTTTTTGTCAAGGTGTCCAAAAAGGCCCAAAAAAAAGTGAGACTAATAGTTGTGCACTAAATCATGTTTTATTGGTGCACTGATGTGACATCACATGATTTGTTGCTTTTTAGATCTAAGGAATACATTTCATTCAAGTATGGGTAGTCATTATCAACACTAACAACTTTAAAGTCACATCTATTAGTCAAATAACATTAAAAATATGAGACATTATACCAACAAATGATATTACAACTATTAGAATATGCTCAAGTAGTGGATCCTCTCCTCTAATCTCTACAATTCCAACTTACCATCGTAAGGTGTTCTTGACCCGATTTGACCCCATTTGCTATCACCCCCCTCTTTGAAAGATTTAATTGATTTGGGAATGGAGTTTCTCTGGTTGGTTTGATTCTACACCTTGTTGAGGCTCTACATTCAACTAATTTTCTCGGCTTTCTTGTCCTTTTGCTTGTTTTATTTGCTCTTATTTTGCTTCAATATGAGATATTATTTGGGTATTGCAGATTATTTTTGGTAAAAAAGATACAATTTCTTGCTCTTCACCCATTTGTCTCTTTTTAATCTTGGCTTCTCTGTGTTGCAAAATCCTCTTATATTGTTTTTGCATTCACGTATGCTAGCTTTTCTCCTGAATCTACTATCTTCACTTGTGATTTTTCTCCTGTTTCTATCATCTCGACTTGTGAGTATCCCCGCTTTTGTGAGTTGTATAATGACTCTAATGCACCTGCTGTGATATATGAGTAGGTAATTGAATCTGGCATCTCTTCCTCTCTTTGTAAGATGGATTTCGCCAGGGACCAAGACGGACGAGCTCTTGTCCCGGGACAAGGCCTTTACTGGGGATTCTGGCTGATAGACGTGGATGCATCGAGAGAGAACCACCCTAATCCAGATGCACTAAACCTTGTAGACACTACAATCAATGTGGAGGAAGAAATTCTGGACCTTCATCTTTCAGATGAATGCATTGAAGCAATTAAGGCAAATATTAGCGACAAATCTCTTGTTTGCAGATGTATGGGAAAAAGACCGTCAGTTGATTTTGCTAAGTGGATGAAGTCCAAATGGAGAAAAATTGCAGAGTAGTCGTTACTTTTGTTGGAAAAATATTTTCTTCTTATTCAGTTTCAGACTGTTGAAGGCCAAGCGTTTTTTTTTTTGCTTCTTGTTTTTTATTTTTAAGATTGTAGGAATCGGTCGGGTATCTGTCCTTCTATAAACTGTTGGTAAACTTTTTTTTCACGTGACCAGTGACTGACGCTGGTGCGACACACCCTCTCGTACCATGGGGATGGTGGGGTAGCTAGACCTCGTGACCTTTTGCCTACAACAGGATGCTTTAGCCAATCGAGCTAGACCCACCGCCGTTGAAGGTCAAGCCTTTGTGTTGAACAACAGCCCTTGATTTTATGTCGGGTTGAGAATTTTTGTTAGTCTCTGGACCCTCTTCTTTGATCCTGCCAAAGCTGTTATCATCAAGGTTCTAACGTGGGTCCCGTTATACAACTTCTCTTGGTGATGACAGATCCAGATCGATAAGGTGGGTGATTTTGTCCAATTCTATACATATAAGAACAAAATACACAAATTTAAAAGCTTCCAACAACTAGATATGAAGGACAAAATAAATATAATACTAAATCAAATAGTATTAAGTTTTTTTTTGGGGTGTTAGAGATGAAAAGAGTAAATCGCATTCACACGAAGAACAACATGATTGAATGAGAAAGCAATTGAAGGAATTTTGTCAAAAAGTTTGCCTCAGACTACTGACAAGTGAAAAATAGAAAACAAGAGGGTAAAATATTTAGATAAGGAGTCTTGAATCTTGATACAACTGCTATGAGAAAGTGATCACATCACCTATGCTCTCTTTTCACCCACACAAATGACTAAGAACAAGTAAAGGTGGTCAAAAGGACATAGAATGTTGTAGATAAGACCTGTATAGATGGTTAACAAGTTTAGGGGAATCACGATAAAACAAGTGTGCTTAAAACTGTAAACATGCAATCCAAAAAACTAGTACAGAGTTAGAAAATTAACAAAATAGACCAAGTTAACTAGAGTTATGGTAATCTGTAACAATTCTGAATTACAATTTGAAACCAAAAACACCCGTAGATGAAAAATCAAGGGTGAAAGGAAGATCGGTGAAGCAAGGCATCCTTAGAAATAGAACCTCTATAGGAATGCTGTCTTGTGTATCTATTTTAAAGGCCAAGAAATCCACAGTACAAAGCAATGTTCTAATATGTGCAGAACTGTAAACTAAACCTAATGGCATGAAAAACAGAAGTGCAACAACTATGTATCACAAGGGACAAAGAATGGATAGTTCTTATGTTTTTCCCCATCCTGTAAAAACTCTTTAAGTTTGTATATAAAAAGTCAAAAAGGAACGCTTGCTGGCAAAACTAGAAGTATGGATATGGAAACAAGTTGTCTAACACAGGTGTAACCGTTCATCTTTCACTTCTGATCTTTCATTAACCCCACTAAAATGAGAATGGCAAAGCTTCCATACAGGACAGAGTAGAACCACCTTGACAATTTGGGGTGGTTTCGAAATTGCTATGTTTGTTTCACAATCATCTTGACAATTTTACTGCTTATGAGAAAAAAGACTAGAGAGTCAAAGTACATGGAAGCCTTAAAGGCACTTAAAAGGAAAGTTTGAAGGGCCACTCATCAAAACCAAGATAAAACAAGAAAGAATGAAACTAAATTAGACTGTCAAAGAAAGAAATTTATTGAACAAGGATGGCAAAAAGGTGTTTGTACATGTTTTTAGTAGCAAGAGTTTAATATCATTCAAAGGTGAATTTTGATCAATATGAATAGGACAATTATTTACAACTTTTTGATAAGAATGATTGTAGAATTGCTATTGACTGTTTTATCATTGAAAAATGTGATATTTTAGTAGAGTGTATTCCATTGAGAGAGACTTCTTGTTATAGAGTGACAAAGTGTTCTATCAATTATGAGTTGAAAAAGTAACTCTACTTGTGACTTGCAAAAAGAAAGTGAAGTTGGTTGAAGCATATGACAATGTACAATAGACAAGAAAAGAGATCCAATGAACTACACTACCACATGTAGTGGATGAGTATAGTGCTAAACTACCTCAAGATTCCACCTTTTCTTTGAGAGATGTAAAAAAAAACGAAAGAGGAAAATCTGATATATCAATTATAGAGCAGTAAAATTCAAAGGAAAAAGCCATCAAAGTGATTGTTGAATAAATCTATAATTTCTTTATATAATTTTGATTGATCCTGTAAAAACTCTTTAAGTTTGTATATAAAAAGTCAAAAAGGAACACTTGCTGGCAAAAATAGAAGTATGGATATGGAAACAAGTTGTCTAACACAGGTGTAACCGTTCATCTTTCACTTCTGATCTTTCATTAACCCCACTAAAATGAGAATGGCAAAGCTTCCATACAGGACAGAGTAGAACCACCTTGACAATTTGGGGTGGTTTCGAAATTGCTATGTTTGTTTCATAATCATCTTGACAATTTTACTGCTTTATGAGAAAAAAAGACTAGAGAGTCGAAGGACATGGAAGCCTTAAAAGGCACTTAAAGGAAAGTTTGAAGGGTCACTCATCAAAACCAAGATAAAACAAGAAAGAATGAAACTAAATTAGACTGTCAAAGAAAGAAATTTATTGAACAAGGATGGCAAAAAGGTGTTTGTACATGTTTTTAGTAGGGAGAGTTTAATATCATTCAGTTTGATAGTTAAAGGTGAATTTTGATTAATATGAGTAGGATAATTATTTACAAATTTTTGCTAAGAATGAATGTATAATTGCTATTGACTGTTTTATCGTTGAAAAATGTGATATTTAAGTAGAGTATATTTTATTGAAAGAGACTTCTTGTTATAGAGTGACAAAGTGTTGTTTCTATATAAAACACGGCCCTATCAATTATGAGTTGAAAAAGAATCTCTACTTATAAATTGCAAAAAAAATAAAAATTGGTTGAACTTGAAGCATATGACAATGTACAATAGACAAGAAAAGAGATCCAGTGAACTACAATACCACATGTAGTGGATGAGTATGGTGCTAAACTACCTCAAGATTCCACCTTTTCTTTGAAAAATGTAAAAAGAAACGAAAGATGAAAATCTGATATATCCATTATAGAGCAGTAAAATTCCAAGGAAAAAGCCATCAAAGTAATTGTTAAATAAAGTAGAATAAATCTACAATCTCTTTCTATAATTTTGATTGATCCATTTTGTCAATTACCTACCTTTCTTATCCTTTTGTGGTTGCAGAACTGTCACTTACCAGAAAGAAATGCTACTTGGCACAAGTACAATATGATAGAAGTTGCATTTGTGTTGTAGATTTTAGAACTTTCTTTTTTCTCCAGAAAATGTGCTAGTCTTGTTATTTTATACACAGTTTGCCATTTTAGTAAAACTTGCGTTAAATCCTGCTATATTAAATGTTTTTCTTGTGTCTGCATAGTTTTCTGACGCCATGCTTGATGTGTGTTGGATTTTTCATCACTAATAGATTTAACTAGGTTTTCATATATCAATTTTATAATTTAAAAAAAAGTGTTGAGTTTAGCTAGTTATTTAGGAGAAAATATATTAGTTCAGGATTAATATATTATAAGAAGCAATTGAATGAATCAAACTTCAAAAATGACAATTTTTAATAGATGAATAAAGTAGATTATTATATAAATTAAGAGTTTGCAGAAAATAAGAAAAGCTTATAAGAGATGTGTATATCTTCTAGTCTGATTACAGGTTCAAATCCAACTATTATATATAGCTTTTTTTTATAACTTTGTATTATTTGAAAATGAAATTACATATTGTAAAATTTAAAATAAGCTTAAACTGGAACAATGAGAAAGTGCAGTCAGACAAGCTGCAACAGACTAAAAAAAAAAAAAAAACACAACACAGGCAAAAAGAGCACAGCCCAAAGACATAGAACCACTAGACAATAATAAACCAGAAATACAAAACTATTATATATTGCATGGAAATTAAAACTTGTTTAAAAATAATAAATTAGAATTTTTGGTGAGAATTGAAGTCATCGGACTTGGTAATGACCACATACTCTTTGGAAGTTGAAATAGACATTCATATGGAGACAAAGCATTAAAAATTCTAAGGTTGACCCAAGCATTAAAAAATCTCAACTATTACATCTCTAAATTTCACTTTGAAGAGCCTACAAAATGTAGAAAAATAGATTTTTTTTTGGAAATCTTCTCAAAACTTCCACTTGAATGACTACATTTTTTACATATTGTTTGTCCCTCCTTAAGAAGCAATATTGAGCTCCATTTCTCCCTTTTACACTAGACCGAGGGACTTTCGATGATTTCTCATATCTTTCATCAATGCATTAGTAATTAGATTTATACATACTAAAGTGGTATGATCAAAGTTCAATTTTTAGTATTAACCTTTTCTTGGACATTAGAGTCCAATTTATTAAAGGATAAAATGAACTAGTAATATAGGATTCCTTATTTCAATACATTAGTTTAATCTAAAGCAATTTTGAAATGTACTTTTTGTATATAACATTAATATATGTAAATTTTTTATTAAAATCAAAGTAATAAATGATTTGGACAAGAATTTGTAAAAAAAAATATATATATATAAAATTTGTACATTCTTGAAATATTTGAAGACTGAGTTGAGTGAAGAAATGTAGAGAATTTTGGAACCTTGCACTTGGCAAATGCGAGACTCCTAGAATCAACTAGGATACAAACAATGGGTACAAGGCACCAACACTAGACTTGAGCAATCAAGTGTAGGAAACAAATGCTAGACTTGTGCATGCATGAGTCATGTAGGTCATCAATGAGGTTTAGGAGCTCCTACAAGTCACTACAAAGGCATGGGATTGGGCACTAGTGTCTTTATTTACGAGGGTTCTAAAAAATTTAGTAATTGCTCACCTTTCTGTCCTAATCCCTATTTTGTTAGTACCTCACCCAAAAAATCTCCAATCTCTTGGTATTGCAATTTTAATCTAGATTGGGGAGAAAAATAAGGTTTGTCTATTTGGGAGAGTACCTTAACCACTTGTATAGGTGGTATGTTTCAACATTTAAATATAGCCTTTTAAAATATTTGGTGTGTGTCACCCAAAGTGATTGGTAGAGTGGTGTGCGTAAAGATTTACACCTAAGAAGGTATCCTAGCTTATCATTATATTCAAGATGTAATGGAAAGAGATAGGTGGTGGATGCAATTGGGCTAATTCAAGGAAAGGTAATAAGGGGTTTTGTGATCAAAACTACACGAGAACACAATGAAGGGTGAGAATGCAAATGAATACATATTCTAGGAGGCCATTATAAAGGAAATTAAGAAGATAATGGGTGAATTACGAGGGAGCTGTTGAGGTAGGAAGACAAGGAGGATCTAGATATAGTGAGAAAGAGATTAGTAATGAAAAGTTAGAGACAATGCAACTAGGGATCTTAAAATTCCATAAAGAACTTGCAAAAGCCAAGGATCCTACAAAATCAAAGAAAACTTCCACAAAGGAGATTTAATATGATAAAAAATCTATATTATCATCAATAATACAATATTTATCTCCCAACTCAACCACTAGTTCTCTATGCTCTTATATAGGTACGACAAAGGCTAGGGGTGAGATTTGGATAGAAGTTATCTAAGAGAACTAAGATATTTAAGAGATTATTACCTAGTTGAACTCAACTCCTTAAGAGTAGTTAACTAATAAAATATATCTACCTAATATGAAATTGTGTTATTATTCAAATAACATGCATGAAACATAAGACAACATAAGATTACAACAAGTGTCTAATCTTATGTTTTGAGACATAAAGTAAATGTGCTAAGTAAGCATGATTTTTTCACATTTCATGAAGTTAGTGTAGTAGTTCTTTTGGATTCAACTATGTATTTTTTGCATTGAGATTTTTAGATCACACTCAATGATCCATCATGAAGAATACGAGAGTTATAATTTAGATTGCAAACTTAACCCTTATAAAGGAAGTACAAGGGGAGGTGGCAAGAGGAGTGAAATGAAGAATAGGAGGGGTGAAGAGATAAATATAAAGTGTAAGAGATGCATGAGTTTAATATATGAATTTGTATTAAAAATAACTAATAATAAATTAGAACATTGAAAAGTGTACATGCAATGTTGATTATATTTTTTAATGCATAAACTAAAAAATAATGTCATAGATATGAGTAAATACAACCATAATGATGCCAATATGAAAGTACACAAAATAATATAAGAGACTAGATATCAACATGTAAATAAATAATGTATATACAAGAAGTATAATAACAACCATATATATGTATATGTATGTGTGTATGTATGTATGTATGTATGTATATGCATATACATATGTAGGTATATATATGTAGGTATATATATGTATGTATATATATGTATGTATATATATGTACATATATACATATGCATATACATACATATATATAAATATACATACATATACATATATGTATATAGACATAAATACATACATATGTGTGTGTGTATTTATGTATATATTATATACACATACATATACATAAAATACAAAGAGATATTATATAAATGAATAATATAAATTGGTGTATATTATATGTATACATCAATTTATATTATTCATTTATATAATATCTCTTCATACATGCATACATACATACATATATATGTGTTGAGAAATGTTCATATATAAAATAGAAGAAATAAAATAGTCTATGAAATAACCTATGGTACAATGATTTAGAGAAGTATATAGATTATATGTATATATTGGTATGCAATAATGTATAGGATTATATATCATGTTGATTTATATAATTAGAAATAATGTTAAAAATGAGACGAATTACTTAAGAACAAAAAAAAGACAAGGAAAATGAAATGTATATCTTTCAAGTGTCATGAAAGGTATAGCAAAGAGATTCATAATATAACATGACTTTTAGTTTTAATTAATTAATAAATATGATCAAATATGTATCTTGAGTGCTGGATAAACATTGTCCACCCAAAAAAAAAAAATTTACCTTATTTTTATTGATCAAAATTCACATTTGACTATATAACTGAATGATGTAAAAAAAATATATTATTATAAAATGACAAAGTATTGTTACTATATAACACATGCTCCCATCAATTAAAGGGTTGAAAAAGTATCTCTACTTTTGATTTGCAGAAGGAAAATGAAGTTGGTTGAAGGAAACAGATCAAGTGGTTATGATTTGAAGGAAAATCATAACCATGAACTGGAAGATAGAACATACTTTCTATATGTGGGGGAAAATTAATACATGTAATGGACAAGTTTAATGCTAAACTACCCCAGGATTCCACCTTTTCTTTGAAAGAGGTAAAAACAAAATAAACAGGAAAATCTGATATATCCATTATAATGGAGTAAAATTCAATGGAAAAGCGAATGAAGTGACTCTAGATAAAGTAGAATAAATCTAAAATCTCTTTCCATAATTTTGATTGATCCATTTTTGTCAATTTCCTACCTTTCTTATTTTTTGTGGTTATACAACTGTCACTTAACAGAAAGAAAATATGATGGAAGATGCAGTTGTGTTGTAGATTTTAGACCTTCTTTTGCACCGGAAAATGTGTTGCTGTTGTGATTTTATTCATGGTTTGACACAGGTAGCGGCAGCACTAAATAACTTTCTGATGCTCAAATCTGTGTCCAATTTCTTTCTTAAAAATGCACTAATTAGCAACTTTGCTATTTTAGTAAAACTTGTGTTAGAACTATATATATATATATATAGTCATTTTAGTAAAATATATTTATATATTCTGAGGTCATGCTTGATGTAAGTGTGTTGGATTTTGCATCAGACTATTTCTTGATAGATTTAATTAGCTTTTTACATCTCAAATTTATAATTGAAAAAAATAAAGTTTTGAGTTTTAGCTGGTTATTTAAGAGATTATTATATATTAGTTGAAATTACTAATACATAAATAAAGTAGATTATTATATTAATTAAAAATTTGTATAAAAATTAAAAGAAAATATAAGAAATGTATATCTTTTAAATCTAACTAGTGTATATATTTTCACATTGCAAGAAACTTATAACTTACTAAAAAATAGTAAATTAGAATTTTCCCTAAAAATGAAGGCTCGTCACACTCGATAATGATCCATGTATTCTTTGAAATCTTTTCAAAACTTCCACTTGAATTATTTGATATGTTTTACATATCATTTGTGTTAAATTTAGGTGAACAGATTAGATGCACAGAAAATAATTCGAAATCAGACAAATAAAACAGCATATACCCTGGGAAAACCCTCCTCTTGAGGGAGACAAACCCAACAACAGAGATCTCTCTTATATTTGATGCAACACTGGAAATTTTACATATTACAAAGGGGTCTAACACAAGACCGAAATTCATCACTGGCAAGATGACAAATGAACATATAACAGTTTGCCAAATCGTACCTGTTATATATGAAATGACTGTCTACAAGAATAGCATTTGATAATACTCACAAACACAATTGGTTCTCAACCTGTTAGATATGAATTCGCATCATATTACTTTGCACAGATCTTCACCCTTGAGTTCGCACAGATTTGAGGTGGAGAGTTCACAATTTAGCACAGATCCAATATGTCTGAGTTCACACAGATCCAAAATGGAGAGTTCGCATCTAACACAGATGTGAGTAGCTCGCATCTAACATAGATATGAATAGCCCGCATTTAACACAGATATAAATGGTAGAGTTCACAATAATTCACAGACTCTCATTCGCACATGATTGATATCCCTGGACTGATATATTCGCTCTTCAAATATCAGACATATTCGCACTTGATGATGACCGAACTGGGAAAGAACTTCGATATTATGTTCGCACTTGAGGATGACCGAACTGGATTAAATCTTCAAATGCTCAAATGGATGAACAATCTGAGTATATGTATATGAACCAAGTCCTTTCATGTCGGCCTCTCAAGACTCCAGGATGTCGGCTCAACTCTTCTTTAATCAAAGTCGGCCTTAGTCAAAATCACATATCTTCTTAATGAAGTCGGCCTAGAAGTATATTAAATGTCTTCTATGAATTTCGAATTCTTCCATGTCGGCCAAAGTATAAAATACAAAACAATAAAAGTAAATTGAATAGCCAATGGCTATAATTCAATTTAAGACTTCCACGAAAGAAGTGAGCTGGAAGGAGCTACCGAAGCTGCTATAACATTAACACTCCCTCTTAGCTAGGGAGATAACTTCCAGCTACATGATATGAATCATCTTAATATGATATCCATCAGCCATCATTGCCTGCAATCAGATATAAAGAGAGAAGTATCACCTCAATGTGATAATGAACATCATGGTTGCATCCATGTGTGAAATGGTATATCACCTCATTGTGGTATTGACCATCATGGCTATACCTACGTATAGAGAGGAGCTTATCACCTCATCGTGAAAGCATATCACCTCAATGTGATATCAACCATCATGGCTACACCCATGTATGGTATGTAAAAGTGTTCATTACTTGTGTGATGTTGTCACCTCAACGTGACTTTCACCATGGCTCTCCCAGAGGGTGAAACACAAGTACACAAGAAATCATCACAGATTCTCTCACGTGATGCTGTCATGGAGTCACACACATGACATCCACCATGACTCAGCTCAGAGGGTGGAAACGAGGGCTTTCACCTCAAATTCTTCCGTCACAGAAGAAAGTGCAATAGTAAGTACAAGTGTTCATCACTTGCGTGATGTTGTCACCTCAATGTGACTTTCACCATGGCTCTCAGAGGGTGAAACACAAGTACAACATATGTCATGGAGTCGCACACATGACATCCACCATGACTCTCAGAGGGTGGAAACAAGGGCTTTCACCTCAAATTCTTCCACACAGAAAATGCATTAACAAGGGATTTCACCTCGAACTTCTCTCACAGAGAAGAACTCATTAAGCAAGGCTCACTGATATGAGACTCATACTACCAAAGCTGGATTCTCCACCATACCGCTTGTCTCAAAGTATACAAACTTTATCCTGGCGAGAGGCTTGGTGAGAATGTCTGCCATCTGCTCATCGCTAATGTACCTCAACTGACACCTTCCGCAGTACCATATCTCTGATATAGTGGTACTTGATCTCAACATGCTTGTATCTGTCATGAAGCATAGGATTGACAGAAAGCTTCACACAACTCTGATTGTCAAAATGAATAATAGTAGGCTCCATTGATTGTCCAAACAATCCTGCAAGGAGCTTACGAAGCCACACTGCTTCCCGAGTTGCCATGCAAGTTGTAATGAACTCGGCCTCTGTTGTACTCAGTCCTACTGAAGACTGCTTCCTGCTACACCAGAGAGTCATAGCAGACCCAACCTGAAGAATATCTCAATCCATATCCAACTGTCCCATGCAAGTATCTCAGCATATACTTAGCTGCAACAAGATTACCATCTTCTTCAGGCTCATCAAGCTCCCTCTGAATCTTCAAGCACTTGCATCAACCTTCTAACCTCTTCGCCCAAGATTTCCTACAACACTTTGACTTAGATAAATGTTTTCCAATGCACACCTCTAGAACTGAGAGAGTTCAGGATAGTCCTCCTTGACCTCATTCCAGGTCTCACTATTCTGAATAGGTTTGTGGAGCTACCAATGACAAATCCAGATGACAGTCTTGAGCAATTCTGATCTCAGCAGTTGTGCAATACAGTAATCTTCGCTTCTTTTCAGTGAGTTACAAAACTCCCTCTTGATCCCTGCTTCAGAGATTGCAAAGAAGACTTCTAGAAGTGAACTCCCTCTTGCCACCAACTCAGTCTCATGGCTGCAAATTGTGACTTCATGCTTGATCATTTCTTTGGTTGGCATGACTTCCTCGTAAGATGCCTCAATCTTGTCATCGCTTAAGCAATCTCTCATTACTTTCCCGCTTCTAGCTGTTCACAAAGCATTTAGGGAGAGATTACTAATAGTTTAAGATTATCCAAAGAAATGTCAAGACTAGAATCATATAAGGTTTTACTATCTCAGGTTATAGCATGAACACATAGGAATTTATGCCTAATGTTAGAATATGAATAAGAAAATCATTCTGAAGGAGAAATATATCAAAAGATCAAACTAAAGGGATAAAGAACTTATCTTTATTGAATTTTGATATAACTCTTTCTTCTAGCTTTTACTCCTCTTGAGAGTGCCAAACTCTGCACAACAAAAGAATGATCTGCACAACTACAGATTTCTTGAATGCATTAAGCGATTAGCTTGTAGAACCAACTCTCTCAAGAGTTCAAGATTTCATCACAAAGCATGCATTGGAGAAGGATATCGATGTGATCAACCTATCACAACGAAAATGCAAATCTCTTCTTTTTTTCTTTTTTTCATCTCAAAGTCATACTTCAAGGATCTAGATGATTAGTAACTCATAATGGATAATTTGAAATTTTCAAAGGATCTTTGTCCTAGAGATCACAATTCGATAGAAATAACAATCTCCTTATATTGATCACACAAGATCCAAGATAAAAGATACAACTTAACAACCAAGGAATACTTATCTATTCTGCAAGATACATTGATTTTAAGCACAGATCAACACATAACTTTTACGGCTTGAACACAAACCCATGACAAGATTAAATTTGAACAAGGCCTATGACTGCTCAATTTTACAATGCATTCCGTTTCCAACTACAATCTACTAGGTTATGCAACATGCTTACCAGCAACACCCAAAGTGTTAGAGATAGATAGGATCATCACTCGAAAGACTTTATCAGATCAGCACAACTTAGTAAACTAAGTTTCACATATAAATAACAACAAAACAAACAATTATCTCTTGAGATCAGAATCTCCTTGAGTGTAGTGCTGAAATTGGAATACAAAAGACAACAATATCAGCAGTTGCTGCTAGCTCACATAGGCATGACTGTGGCAATAATATATGCTACAGGAAAACATAGATATGTTGTTCCTGAAGACTAGATAGCTTCTTCCCACAGCGCTAGCAAAATCAGATGGCTTCTTCCCTGAAGACCTGGAGCAGATTGCAAGTGGTTTCCATCTCTGGTGAACAAATCATGCAACTAATCTGATCACGATCCTCAAACCCGGCTCTGATACCATTTTAAATTTAGGTGAACAGATTTGATGCATAGAAAATAATTTGAAATCAGACAAATAACACAGCATATACCCTGGGAAAACCCTCCTCTTGAGGGAGAAAAACCTAGCAACAGAGATATCTCTTATATTTGATGCAACACTGGCAATTTTACATATTACAAAGGGGTCTAACACAAGACCGAAATTCATCACTGGCAAGATGACAAATGAACATATACCAGTTTGCCAAATTGTACCTGTTATATATGAAATGACTGTCTACAAGAATAGCATTTGATAATACTCACAAACACAATTGGTTCTCAACCTGTTAGATATGAATTCACATCATATTACTTTGCACAGATCTTCACCCTTAAGTTCGCACAGATTTGAGGTGGAGAGTTCACAATTTAGCACAGATCCAATATGTCTGAGTTCACACAGATCCGAAATGGAGAGTTCGCATCTAACACAGATGTGAGTAGCTCGCATCTAACACAGATATGAATAGCCCGCATTTAACACAGATATGAATGGCAGAGTTCACAATAATTCATAGACTCTCATTCACACATGATTGATATCCTTGAACTGATATATTCGCTCTTCAAATATCAGACATATTCGCACTTGATGATGACCGAACTGGGAAAGAACTTCGATATTATGTTCGCACTTGAGGATGACCGAACTGGATTAAATCTTCAAATGCTCAAATGGATGAACAATCTGAGTATATGTATATAAACCAAGTCCTTTCATGTCGGCCTCTCAAGACTCCAGGATGTCGGCTCAACTCTTCTTCAATCAAAGTCAGCCTTAGTCAAAATCACATATCTTCTTAATGAAGTCGGCCTAGAAGTATATTAAATGTCTTTTATGAATTTCGAATTCTTCCATGTCGGCCAAAGTATAAAATACAAAACAATAAAAGTAAATTGAATAGCCAACAGCTATAATTCAATTTAAGACTTCCACGAAAGAAGTGAGCTGGAAGGAGCTACCGAAGCTGCTATAACATTAACAATTTGTCCCTTCTTAAGCAGAAATAAGCTCCATTTCTCCTCTTTTTGTACTTGATGAGAGGACCCTTTTGATGAATCTACTTCCAAGTGAACAACTTTTCTTGATGCATAAACTACCTTTCCTTCATCCCTTGTTAGAGTGAAATTTGACGATTCCTCATCTCTTTTACCAGTGCATTAGTAATTATATTTTTATACACTAAAGTGGTATTGTTGAGGTTCAATTTGATTAGAATTAATCTTTCCTTGGACATTAGAGTCCTATTTATTAGTTAAAATAAGTTTGGTATTTATGTAAATAAATGAATTATTAACCTCAAATTCCTTCTTTCAATATATTAGTTTTACCTAAAACACTTTAGACATTTACTTTTGATATATAACATAAAGTATAAATATATGTAAATTTTCCAATACAATTAAACTCATTAAATGATTGGGACAAGAACTAGAAAAGAAAAAAGAAAAGATACAAAATGTGCACCCTTGGAATATTTGAAGACTACATTTGACTAAAGAAATGCAGATAAGAAGATTGGAAACTTACACTTGGTAATTGTGAGACTCTTAGAATTAATTATGAAACCAACATTGGGCTAGGACACTCCTACAAGACACCAATGCTAGAATTGAGCACTCAAGTGTAGGGCGCAATGCTAGATTTGTGCACTTATGAGTCATGTAAGTCGCCAATGAGGTTTGAGAGCTCCTATAGGTCACTTGAGAGGCATGGGATCTAGCGTGCTAGTGTCTTTGTTCACTAGGGCTAAATTTTTCAATACTTGCTCATCTTTGTGTCCTAATCCCTATTTTGTTAGTTCCTCACACAAAAAATATCCAACCTCTTAGTATTGTAATTCTCAATCTAGATGAGAGAGAAAAATAAGGTTGGACTATTTCAGAGAGTACCTCACCACTTTATCTAATGTTGTGTTTCAACATTTAAATTTAACCTTTTAAAATATTGGGCGTGTGTAGAAAATTCTGCCTAGGAAGATAAACCAACCTGTTGTGGCATGCATGATGTGATGGAAGGAGATAGGTGATGGATGTAGTTGGACTAATTTACAAAAAGGTAATGAGAATTCTTGTGATCAAATCTATATTAAAGAATGCAATTAAGGGTGAGAATGCAAAGGAATAGGGATTCTAGGAGGTCATTAGAAATTAAATTGGGAAGGCAATGGGTGATTTATAAATGACCCTATGGAGATAGGAGGACAAGGAGGATCTAGCTATGGTGAGAAAGAGATGGGTAATGGAAAGTTAGAGATAATGTAACTAGGGATTGTAAAATTCCATGAAAGGATTCATAAGACCCATGGATCCTACAAAACCAAAGAAATATTACACAAAGGAGATGTGTGATAAAAAACTAGATTTCCATTAATAATTCAATAACTCACTTCTAGAATGAATACTCAATCAGTAGGTCTCTATGCTTTTATATATATATAAGGTAGAGGCTACAAATATGAGTAGTTATATCTAAATGAGTTAATCTATTTAAAAGATAGTTAACTACTTGAACTCAACTCCTTAAAAGTAGTTAACTAATAAAACATATCTACTTATGATATATCTAAACTATTAAATATAAATAGCATGCATGCAACAAAAGATAACATAAGATTGTCACAAGTGTCTAATCTTATGTCTTGAGACAAAAAAAGAATCCTAGGTTAGCATAAGTTTTTCTTAGTCCATGAACTTAGTGTAAGAGTGCTTTTGGATTCAATTATGTATATTTTTTACATTAGTGTTTTAGATCACACTTAGTAATCCATCATTAGGTATTCTTAAAAAGGAAGTAGGGGGGAGGTGACAAGACAACCAAACAATGAAGGATGGGAGGGGGTAAAGAGAAAAACAAAAGGCATGCAATGCATTAATATGTGAACTTATGTTAAAAAATAAATAAAATAAATTAGAACATTGAAAAGTGTATGTGAAATGTTGATTATAATTATTAATGAAAATCAAGATAAAGTAAAAAATAATGATATATATAGGATTAAATAAAATCATAATGATACCAATAAGTAGAAATATTACACACATAAAGTAATATAAGAGACTAGATATCAACATTGTTGATGGTCTTTTTGACACATGCAACTCAAGTAGAATGAACATCACTCTACTTCTCTTAAAAAATTAATTAATCTCATAAATCAATCAACTCCAAGGTCCTATGTGTCAATTCATTGAACTATTGGAGCAACTTAGCGGTCTATGTGATTTTTTTTCAAGGGAAATGTGTTGGTAAAAGATGGAAAACTTGACAAGTTATGCATCCAATATGTTAAATCTAATTTATAGATGATAAATATTTCAAGATCTAAAATAAAACTGCTTATAATCTAATCATATTCTATTATATTGTTAAAAAAAATAAAAAGGATGTTAGGTTCTAGAGAAATAAACACACAAGTAAATAACCAATGATGCACTTAGTTTTTAGCCTTAATTATTAAAGATCTAATGAAATTTAGATAATTTACAATATTTTGATCAATACTCCATCCTATAACAAACACTATAGATGTAAGATTCTTAGGATTTTCATGAAAATGGATAAAAATGCATAAGACCATTGTATTGCACATGCAATTTTGTTACACTATTTGACTTTAAAGAAATTTGTAGAACTTCACCAAATAATTTAACTTAAAGAGAAAAAAAATAAAATATACACCACCATTGAGGTTGAGAATATTCAAAAGAAATAAGTATGATCTTTATTAATTTGCAATTAGTAGATTCATTACAAATTTTAGCAAGATTCTCCACACTAAATTTTTTCCTTGGCTTCTCCAAAAAAAATTCAACCCTTTACAATATCTTTGACCATTACTTAAATACCAAACTTGGGAACCTAATACTACATCTACAAGACCAAGTCATCCTAGATCTTGAATTGATCCCTAGGCCCAAAATTTACAAGTTACACCTTATTTTCAAAATATAGGCCATAAAATCAAATTACATGCTTTATTATTTGGCCCCAAAAATAATTAAACACACTCAAAATTATAGATTTGTTTCTTACATCATTTGAATGTGTAGAGAAAGGGGATTCGTCACCCTTGGGGCTCCAGGTCATGGGGATCCCCAAGGAATGAATGCCCTAAACTACCTCAGGTTGTTTGATAGGTTAAGAGAGAGGCTCAAAAGGAAGGGCAAACAACACAATGTTTCCCTTCTACTAAAAATAGGTGAGCTAGCCACAAAGGTTTCAAATTGCAAACCAGACAACACACTGTCTAAGGACGACAACATAGGAGCCAAATTTTAGCACGACGGATTGGCATCCTTTACGGATAGAGTTTTGGCAAACAAATAGAAAACACAAAGGGCCTACTTATGACCCAACTAACAAAGTTTTATAGTTTGACCGAGAGAATGCAAGAAACAAAAAGTATAACAAGAAGAATATTGAAAAGATACTCTAGTACAAAAATGAAAAAGAAAGACTAGAAAAAGATACCTTTCCACCCACATTTTGATTCTTCTTCAACTCTAAATGGGTGAACCAACACCTACACACATGAAAACGGGAAAAATTTTGGGTTTTGTTTCGAGGTCTACCTCAGTCAGACCCTTGTTGTGGTGTTCCAACCTCCACAAATAGCCAGATATGAAATGAGATAGAGAGATCGATAAAGAAGAGAAAGGAAAAGAAACTAACAAATAGAGTGCAAAGAAAGCCTGAATGCTACTCTATAAGACACAATGATGCAAAAAAAATAACAAGAGCAATATCACCTCCTCTTCTGCTAGCACTCAAGGCCAAGAGGAGAAGATGGCACCATGTCAAGAGAATGGAGCTTTGTCAACCTGCAAAGATGGTGGAGTTGCAGTAAGAAAGTGTTGTAGAAGCCAAGTAGAGAGGAGAGAGAAAAGTAAGAATCACCAAGAGAGAAAGAGTGAGCTTGGAAGAGTGAGAAAGTGAAGGAATGAGATAATTTCATCTAGTGAAGGAATGAGTTTGAATGCTTGAAATGGAGGTTAAAGGTCATTTTTAGACAATCAATGGTTGACAGAAGATGTTACCTTCATAACCAACTGAAGACATAATAGTTTTGTATATTCTAGGGGCAGGAATCCTGTCAGGATGTAAGCATGGTGCATGGACATCCATGTGGCACATCCATGTCCCCAAGAAAAATTCCTCCATCGATGCAAAAATAATAGGCCACGTAGAAGGAATAAGCTGATGATGGCGGGTTTGCATCATCAAACTTATAGTTTCTAAAGTAAAGGTAAAATAAATGGGGAATTTTCCTAGGGTGCAAATTTGTGCAATTACATTTTTCCCCCACTTCAGCGAGCATACGTGTCAGTGAAAATGCAAGTTAAAGTAGAAATAGATTGAAGATAATATCCCATAGTGTCGAGGAAGTATATCTTCGATCTAATACACTTGGACATGAAGAAAGGAGAAAAGGATCCATAGGTTCTCGATTCTACAAAGCTATCAAAGAGAGGAGGTTCCATAGGTTCTCAATCCTGCAAGGAAATTTGTGATCTCACCCCAAACATGTTAGGAAAAAAATCATACAACACACAAGCCGAAATGATAAGACACAATCTAATCAAATACACTGACTAGATAAGTCTACAACTATTGTAAAATTGCATTTTAGGACAGTCACAGAAAAGATAGGTCTAGTCAGGCTACCCCCAAACTAGACGTGAGGATATATGATGTCTAATATGAAAACTCAATGACATCAAATATCAAATAAAAGACACTCAATTTTTGCAAGACACCAAATAATTCAATTGAAGGAGAAGCTTTCAAAGGGGGTTCCTTTGGCAGGAAACCCTTCAAGACACGAAGGGGTCCATTCAAAGGAATGCTCTGACTAAAAGACAACACATTTTCCATAAGTTATTTTTCATCAAAGAATTCTTTTGAAAGATCCTTTCATCAAGGAATCTGTTGGAAAGAATGCTCCTTGTCAAAGGAAAATTTTCAAACTCTTTCATTTTAGAAAAAGTGCTCCTTTTTCAAAGGCAAGTTTTCAAATCCTTTTGCATACAAGATCCTTTTCGAAAGAAAATTTCATCTAGGAGTTTTGAGAGAATAAAATATTTTGGACAAAGGAAATTTTCAATAAGGGATTCTTTTGTCAAGGAATTCATTGTAAAGAAAAAATTGACACCAAGGAGTCATTTTCGAAAGAATTCACCAAATTGAAAATCAAAACATCATGGTAACCCCTCTTAGGATGGTGTGTGTTACTCAAAGGAGAACATGACATCCTAAGGAGAGAAAAGAGAGGTAGAGATGTTGTGGCATGCAACACATAATGAGATGTATTTTGTGGTATGTTGTCACGCATACAAGGGACAACACATAAGAACCACAACATCGAGAAGTAGACAAACATGAAGAAATCAAGAGAGATAGGGGGATCTGAGAGTTTAAGGTTAGATATGTTCATAGATACAAATAGATATAATTTTTTGTATGAATGAACAGTCATCAATCCCTAAAGTTCTCAGATCATGAAGAAAAGCACATGAAGACAAAATTTTAAAAAAATGGGTCAACATGGAAGAAGGCCTAAATTCCCCCAACACTTTGCATCATCCTCAATATCGAAAAGCAATTTCACAACATATAGAAGAATGATGATATAGATAGAAGTACACGACAAATTTTTTGCACCTGTATCCAAGCTACAAGGATAGCAAGGGTCCTCCAAGTAGGATCACAAACACAAAAATACAAGCATAAGGGAACACAAACACACAAACAAATCTAAGAATAAAGAAGAGGTACCATCCTAGTCCTCATCGACCAGCAGGTTGTCTTGATCCCAATCTAGATCATTATAGTTGGAGGGCGAACAAGCTTGCAAGGGTGGGATAGCAAGGGCGGTACCCTCCAACTCACCTAAAACAAGGGACAAGGAAGAAGGCCCCTCAAGGTCTTCTTCACCTAGTTCATGTGAGGAAAAAGTAATCGATCTTGAAAAGATTGAGGACAAAGTTAGGATATTATCTATTGAATTTTAAATATGCACTTTACAAAATTTTCATGTGTTAATCAGGTGGGAGAAGCAGATGCTTGAGAGCCACTACCAACCTCATTAAGAGGTACAGTGACAAACTCAGGAGATGCAAGGGTTTCCTTCGTCACAAGGATGGCACAAGCCAAGACAGAACCAACTTCTAAAGAAGGTGACCCCTTCTTTTGACCTCCACTTGAAGTTTGGTCATCCTCTAGCTTGTGCTTTAGTGGAGGATGAGGAATCCCCACAGAAGAAGTGGAATTTGAGGAGGAAGAGGACAGAGCTATAGCAAACACCACTATGGTGTTTGACATTTCTATGGGTTGAGAAAAGAAAGGGATGTCCGAGAGGGACATCAAAAGAGGGGGCTCTATGGAGGGACTAATGAAAACCTACACCCTTTTTGGGTGGGCATCATCAAGACCCATTAGGGGAGATGGAAGCAAAAAAAGGCAATTGGAACTAAGGTAGGCACAACAAAAGAAGATAGAACAATAGAAGAGGATACAAAAATAGGGGCCATTGGCTCCCCCTCTTTCTTCTACAAGGCTGTGTGTTCTTCGGCCATAGCCTTTTTCCTGCACTCGTGCTCATGCGCAAGCCAATTACGTCAACTACGAGCATTGGAAGATGCAACCTAAGAAGAGGTCTGAGACTTCTACTCATCCATAGGAGTATCCTTTGCAACTGTCACTGGTGGAAAGGTGGGCACTACATTAGGAGTGGGAGGAGGAAGCGTAGGGGTAGAAACAACTACAAGATGAGAAAAAAAATAGGCACCTCAGTGGCAAGCCTCTTCACATTCTCTACATTAGAGGCAAGTAGAGGAATAGCTAGAGGTTGCAGAGGCCAAGACATAGGAGCAACCCCATGAGGACCCTTCCCCTTGCCATAGACAAGGGGAACCATGGGCAAGACAAGAAGCTTGAAGACTTGACCCTTCACTTTCTGCCATGTAGGCACCATCACACTTCCCATGCGAGGCATGGGAGTGGGAGCTAAAGGTGCCACACCAAGGCAAGAAGTAGAAGTAGGAGTAGATGACATGGAAGGAGAAGGCCTATAAGCGTGAGCAAGCCTCTTCTTTCCCTTTTTTGGGAAAAATAAGTAGCTTGTTGTTGCATAATCATGGAAGCCTTCACAAAGATTGCATTAGGGGACCCTAGATAATTGGCCTTTGGCACTAAGCCCCTGATCTTATATTTAATATAAGCCTTATATAACAAATCTCTCCTAGGAGGGAGAGGTCCAACTAGGGCAAGCCAGAAGTGACCTAGTGAGAAGCTCCCATAGGACACCAACAGTTTATAACCAATGTCATGCACTACGTGTACAAAACCTTCATGAAGGAATTTTAAACATTTATGAACCACAGAGGAGACATCGTTCATAGAGGCTAGCCAGGGAATACCCAACCTAACTTGAAACTGGTCAAACTCCTGGAATGATAAAGAATGAAGCATCAACAGCCTTGGGTCCTACCAAGACTGACAAATAGAGCCCAAAGGGGCAACAAAGAGTCTATCATGTGTACGAAGGGTGGTCTACAACTCTCAATACCTCTCCTTATGGAAGCCATTTATGAACATAGTCTCCTTTGTAATGATGCAAGGGCATGGCAATCGTAAAATTTTAATTTTAAAATATTTAAAGCTATATCTTTGTCACCCTTTTTGTTTATGGGTTAATAATGTATTTAGCTTAGTATTTTGAGAAATCAAGAAAAATAAAAAATAAAATAAATAGTTGCTATTGAGAGGAAGTTATAATTTAATTTGAGAATTAGTTAGAGAATTGTAAATGTTTACAAAGTTGTACAAGCTGGTTTTTGTGGTGTGTGTGGTGGCATGGGATGGAATAAATATTAAAAAAATAATTGTGTGGTCATATCTTTGCATGAGAGAAGGCATTATGTAGAAGAAGCTTGGAAGGATATACAGAGTTTGTAATGTTCCAGGCTCATGGCTAGAAAAATAAAGATCTTTTAAGAGTCTTCTCTCAGATTGATAAAACTACAGTGTAAGGTGTTACACCACAATAGAGATATTTATTGTTTCAATAGAATTATATAATAATTCAGTGACTTTAACTATTGGGTGAATAGTTGTGCATGTCAATTAAAAACATCCAGTAATTATAATAAAAGAGTTGTGTAAAGATAAATAGTTGAGGGAGAATATAAAGATATTAGTGAGCAGTAAAATAAGGCTAAGTTTATTCGTTATAATGAGTGTCATGAAACATTAAATATCAAATAAATCATGCACAATATATGGAATAAGGTGACTTATGATTTATGTGATTTGAGTTTAAAATTAGGCACAGAGGAAAATGCCAAAGCACAAGTATTTTGAGGAGTTTTCATGAACTATAGACTTCCCCTATATCATTTTGGTATCAGAGCTAGAAGATCAGGTTGTATCTCCATATTTATGTTCTATGTTTCCCTAAAATTTAATGGGTTTTTAGATTTATGACTATCGATCATATTATCCAATTTTTAGAAAAACCTAGATGATATGTTAAGACAAATGTCTTCTTCAATATTGTCGTTCAACCCTATGTGTAGTTTGGTGCTTGCACATTTTTTGGTGATTGATTGTAATTGATCTTTCTTTGATTTGAGTGAATGCTAATGGTACTGATGATTTGAATAGTTCTGAGTTATAATGTTGGATGGGAAGATTGGGCATATTATTGGTGAGGTAAAATATTTGATGCTTTGTTGAATTTTATTTGGACTAAGAAAAATTGTTGTAGGTCATTTGAAGGCATTGAGAAGAAGTAAGGTGAAAGAGACTTGCTTGAAAAAGGAGAAACAACACATCAAGAATAGAAGTGTTGAGGAGACTAGTCCATGGAGAATTGAAGAGTAAGAAGTTGTTGAGTGAGCAACAAAAGAGAGAAAGAAGTGAGATAAAGAAAAAAGAAAAGGAAGAGAGAAAAACAAATAAAATTTCACCAAGAGATAGGAGCCATAAGAGAGGA
This sequence comes from Sequoia sempervirens, assembly GCA_007258455.2. NCBI lineage: Eukaryota > Viridiplantae > Streptophyta > Pinopsida > Cupressales > Cupressaceae > Sequoia > Sequoia sempervirens. The sequence continues at coordinate 401,832,998 of VDFB02058242.1, forward strand.
TTTTACAAAAGCAATGCAAAGTATGGAAGAAAAAATAAAGAGTATTATAATATATGTGCAATTTTGGGATATCACCGTTAGAAAATTTGTCAAATGGTCAATACAAGAAATTTTTGAGAGGAGAAAGAAGCAGAAATTGAGAAAAAAGATTAAAAAAATTAATCAAGATATTGGAAGAGCCCGAGTCATCCAAGGAAGGGGAAGAGTCCACTGTGACTCAACATTTTATTTTTGACAATAATGTTGAAAATGTGTTTACAAGTACAACAGATGAAACGATTGAAGATGTTGAAACAATGAACCAGTAGAATGACATATATACAAATGATTGAAGAAGTAAACAAAAGGATTCAAAAGGAGAAGGTGATAAAAGATATTTTGCAGAAAACTATAAAGAAGCAATAGAAGCATGGGGGGAAGCAAAGCCAAATTGTGAATCTTGCAATTGAATGAGGCACAGGTGGAAGAAATATTCCTCTTTCAAATTTGATTTGTGATTGGAAAAAGTGGAAGAAACATTTGAGCAAGAGCATCAAATTTCTCCCCCTAGGGAGTATGATGCAAGGGCATGGGAGCCATTAAATTTAAATTTTAAAATATTTAAAGTTATATTTGTGTCACCCATTTTTTTTATGGGTTAATAATATATTTAGCTTAGTATTTTGAGAAATCAAGAAAAAAAGAAAAAAATAGTTTTCGTTGAGAGGAAGTTATAATTTAGTTTGAGAATTAGTTAGAGAATTGTAAATGTGTATAAATCTGTACAAGCTTGTTTTTGCGGTGTGTGTGTGGTGGCATGGGCTCGAATGAATATTAAAAAAATAATTTTGTGGTCATATCTCTCTCTGTGTGAGATAAGGCATTATGTAGAAGGCGCTTGGAAGGATATACAAATTTTGTAATGTTCCAGATTCACGGCTAGAAAAACAAAGATCTTTTAAGAGGCTTCTCTCAAATTGATAAAACTACAGTGTAAGGTGTTAAACCATAATAGAAATATTTATTGTTTCAATAGTTCATTATCTAATAATTAAGTGACTTTAAATATTGGGTGAATAGTTGTGCATGTCAATTAAAAACACCCAGTAATTATAATGAAAGAGTTGTGTAAAGATAAATAGTTGAGGGAGAAGATATTAGTGTGCAGTAAAATAAGGCTAAGTTTATTCGTTACAATGAGTGGCATGAAACATTAAATATCAAATAAATGGTGCACAATACATGAAATAAGGTGACTTATGATTTATGTGATTTGAGTTTAAAATTAGGCACAGAGGACAATGTCAAAGCACAAGTATTTTTAGGAGTTTGGATGAACTGTAGACTTGCTCTGCATCATGTAATCACATTAAATTAACTCATAGGATCAACTAAGATGTCAGTTACGACATTTCCGTTGATCTGGGTGGTGATGTACAAAGGGAAAAGATCCTTATTAAGAGGCTCATCGTAAGAGGTGAATGCTATGCCAGGTGTAGCACTCGCACTTTCAAGAGGAGGGATATGCGTGAACAAAACCATGTCCATGTACTCATATGGAACTAACTCAGATGATGCAGAGGATTGTGTTACCAAATTTTTGGAATAAGAGGGAAATAGATTAGTATAAATTTGTAATTCACTGTTAGCCTTGGCCAGAGATTTATTAGAATTTTATTTCTTTCCATCGAGATGGATAGTCCCATTATTGATGTGGTCCTAAATATCATGATGTAAGCATACACATCACTCAATATCATGCATGTGTACTTGGTGGAATTGACAAAATTGATGTTCATCGTACCAATCAAGATATGGCTCAGCTAGAGGTCGAGGTTCTTGCAATGTCAAACTTTATCTTTTAATTACTTCTTCAAAACAATAGTATAAGGTAGAGATAGTTTTGTGAAATGCCTACTGTGCCCTAGGACCTTATCCTTAGATGTACAGACCATGTTCACAATAGCTTTGTTTTTGCTATAAATTGGCACTACAAACCAGATATCAAAATGGGAGCATGAAGATGAACCCTCGAACTATGCCACCATCTATTGGTACTCACGTGATGGGGCACACAGGTGTGAAAAAGAAGGATATTTCATTAAGGAAAAATTTTCTTACCATGACTTTTGTGAGTTTTCAATGAAGACCTTCTACACATCTAAATCTGGAAAAGGATAAGAAATTTGAGAGAATAGCGCTTGATATCAAGTGATAAAATCAGTCACCTTTACTTGGTCCCCTTGCTTGCATCAAACGAGATCTGAAAAGGTCATCTTCGGCCTAATGTTAGCCTGGAAATATTAGAGGAACTAATTTACCAACTAATCAAATGAGAAGATAGAGTTATCTGGTAAGGAACAGTATCACTCAAGGATGGTGTCCTTAAGGGATCTAGGAAAGAGCTTAGCCATTAGATCATAATGGTGGAAAAAAATAGTGCACATAGCATTAAATACCGAAACATGCATATGAGGGTCTCCATGACCACCATACTTTTCAAATTTTAAAATCTTCATCCCCTGAGGGATAGGAATGCTTAAAATAGCAATAGATAAAGAACTATGTTAGAAGAAAGACCTTGAAAGATAGGTTGATAAGTAGATCTGGATAGGTTCACTAGTTGGTTTTGCATCTGACCCATGTTTTGTAACAAGGTGTTCAAGACAGGGTTAGAGGATGAGACATGACTAGTGGAACCTCCACCAAAACCACCAAATCCACTAGCCCCCATACTAGCAGAGACCCCACCACCAAGACCAATATGGGCTCCAATATTTCCACTAGAAACATTGGGATGGGAGGAGATGAGACCCAATGGTACCTTCTTTACTTTAATGATGGTGATGGTTGAGGACCAGAGGTAGTGTTAACGAAAGGGTTGGTCTCAGCCATGTATACCAATACCATAGGCATCAATAATTCTATTTGTCTTTCAATGGTCTCAGACCCAAGGTCTTGGGAAATGCTCAGCCTAGAATTTTATGATGGGACATGAGTGTCCACTATGTTAGCAAGGCCCCAGAGAAAATCTAGACCTACCTGATCCTTGTCCAACATAGTTCTTGTCATTACCAACCTTAGTAGTCCTAGCAATAATTCTTTATTTCTCCAGATACTTCCCAAACTCCAAAAGTCTTCATGTTGTAAGTATAAAGCAAGTATGAAGGTGTTGTCATTGATGTCAACTGGTTAACTAGTTTTCAACTGGTTGTTGTTGCCATTAGTGTCATGGATAATGGTTATTGGTTGCATATGTCGAGGATATTGAGAAAATTGTAATGAAGAAAGGTTGCAAGTGTTCAGTGTTTTCTCTAGGTTTTTCTCTAGAATGGGCTATTACGTTGATGAGGATCTAAGGTATTGTTCATAGTTGTTGGAAGCTGCTATATCTATATTTTGGGTTTCTAGATTCTTGTACAATGTGAGTTATGTTCACCAGTTGTGAACTATTTTTTTTTGTGTATCTAGTTGAGGTCCAGGAGAAATTTAGTTGCTCTGGATTTCTTCTTGTTTGAATTTTACATCTTACAGTTTTAGGGATAAGTTGAAGAGATCGTGTCAAAGTTAATTTTGTTATCTGGAAAGATTGGATCATGTTAAGTTTATGTGTGCTTAATTGATTTATGTGTTTTATACTAGTTTGGTTGACCTTGTGTTTAACACTACTTACAAAGTTTATGGAAGCATGTTGAACTGTGTATTTGGGTCACCCTCATTCTAATTCCACTACAGAATGTCTTGGCACTGACCTAATTTCAATTTGTAAATACAAGTGGTGTGTGGCCAACTTTGGATAAGTTTCAAAGTTGAAGATGGTATAAATATAGGTTGAATTTTTTGTGAAGAAAAAAGAGAATGCAAGCAAGATAGATGCAAAACTATGTGTACGTGAAGAAATTTGAGTAGATCAGTGTAAAATCTAATTGTTGAGTTTCTGAAAACAGTGAGTCGAAGTTGTACTCTATCATTCATGCATGTATGCAAGTGGTTGAGTGAGTTGTGGTGGAAATCTCTATTGTATTGAGATTATTTTTCTCTCTGTAACAAATCCTTTCTATCTTATTTGTAATTTTGTGGCAGTGAGCCCTCCGGGTGGTTAACCCTTGTTGGACAGTGAGTCCTAATCTGAATAGTAAGTCTTGTTTTGGTAGTGAGCCTTCTCTAGCAGTGAGCCTTTGTAATCAGTTTTGATATTCTCTATATTATGAGCTAATCCTCATCGTGTTTTTTCCCTTATTGGGTTTTCCATATAAATTTTGTGTTATTGCGTGTGTGTGTAAAGTTTTTCAGGTTTTTCTTTTGCACTTAATGATTAATCATATTAGCAGAGTAAAGAATTTGTGATTGATCTAATTTCCAGTGGAAGTTTTAAAGGTTAAATTTTGTCACAACCGATTCACCCCCCTCTTAGTTGTCTTGTTCAACAATTGGTATCAGAGCTTGATTCCTTGGAGAAGAGCTTAACCACTCAAGGAAGGTCTGTGATGGTGAGAAAGATCACTTTTGAGTGTCCTAGGTTTTATGGAACTAATTATGCTATCTAGAAAATAAAGATGGAAGGGTATCTAGAGTACTATGGATATGATGTTGAGAAAGCCTATAAGACTACTTACACTCCTCCTGCTAATGGTCCAAGTACATCTGATGAAATCAATGTGCATGAAGCAAACAATAAGGTAAAGCTCATTCTGAAGAATAGTCTTTCACATTCCGAGTTGATTAAAGTTCAAAATCTAAAGACCATAAAGAAGTCTAGGATGCTTTAGAAAAGATGCACGAAGGAGATGAAAAGATCAAAGAAGCAAAGTTGTAGAATTTGGAGGCACAGTTTGAGATCTTGCATATGTTTGAAGATGAGAACATTAAATCCTATGTACAGAGAGTGGATGAGCTAGCAGGTGGAATGTGAGGACTTGGTGCTACAATAGATGAATCTAGGATTGTGAAGAATATTCTTAGAACTCTCCCTAACGCATACAGTAAAAATGATTTGCTATTGATGAATTCATACATTACAAGACTTATATTAAATATCAGTTATTGGGAACTCTAACATCTTATGAATTTAGAAAGCCTAGCTTGAGAAATAGATTGAAGATTTAAATTGCTTTCAAGGCTACAAGAGCTGATGATCCGGATGAATAGAACCTCGATGAAGTAGAAGCTAACTTTGTGAGAAGGATGAAGAAAGGCTTCGGTAAGTATGAAGGTAAGTTACCCTTTAAGTACTTTAGTTGTGGAGGAATAAGTCATTATGCTTTGAGATGTCCAGAAAGAGCTAAGAAGAATAAGCATAGATTTTGCAAAGAAAACAAAGGAAAGGCGATTAAAACAACATACTATGTGAATGAGGATGTTGGTATTTATGATGAAGAATTTGATCATGGATATTTTGATGACAATGAATGCTTGTTCTTGGCTATAAAATATGAATCTACTTCTACTAATACTGAAAGACAAGTGAAGGAAAGTCCTCTGGAGAAAGATGAAGATACTATGATTTCTACTCTTTATGCTAAACAAGAAAAGAACTATTGGGTTGTTGATAGTGGTTGTTCACATCACATGACCAGTGACAAGAGTAAGTTTGTTAAACTTAAAAAATATGATGGAGGCTTAGTTATGTTTGGAGATGATAGTGGTGCTAAGATTTGTGGAATAGGGTTCAGTAAGTTTTTATGGCAAGCATAAGACTGATGATGTCTACTATGTTAAGGGTTTAAGGCATAATCTCTTGAGTGTTTTGATAGATGTGTAGTAAAGGATATAATCTTGTATTTGAGGATGAGAGATGTGAAATTAGCAAAGGATCTAGAATAGTGATTGTTGTAGGAAAGAAGTTTGAGGGAAATATATATCAACTTAAGAGTGTTGATGGGAAGTGCTTTATGTCTCAAATTAATGATAGTTGGTTATGGCACTAAAGGATGTGTCACATGAATTTTGATAACATGGCAAGAATCAATTCAATACAAGTTGTGAGAGATTTACCAAGGATTACAAAGCCTGTTAATGTTATTAGCAAGAATTGTCAGTTTGGAAAGCAAGCGAGAAACAATTTTAGATCAAAGGAACAATCTACTACTGGACTACTATATTTGATTCATATAGATCTTTGTGGTCCTACAAGAGTGAGAATCCTACAAGGTGAAAGGTACTTTATGCTTTTGATTGATGTTTACTCTAGGTATACATGCCTGTTACTTTTCTTAGAGAAAAATATGATGCATTAGATTCAAGGCATTCAAAGCTATGGTAGAGAATGAAATCAATTTGAAAATAAAATGCTTGAGGTCTGACAGAGGTGGTGAATTCACCTCCCTGAGTTTAATATGTTTTGAGAAGTTCATGGAATAAAAATATAGTTATTTGCTCCTAGAACTCAGCAGAATGGAGTTGTTGAAAGAAAGAACAAAATGATTCAAGAAGCTTCAAGATCAATGATTACTAAAGCTAGTCTACCAGAAGTTTACTGGAGAGAAGTTATTCACACTACTATTTATGTGTTCAATCAAGTTCAAGAAAAATCTAACAATACTAAGACCCCCTATGAGCTATGGTTTGGAAGAATTCCTTTCGTTAAGTATTTCAAGGTATTCAGAAGCAAATGTTATATTAGAAGGGATGAAGAAAATTTAGGGAAGTTTGATGCTAGATGTGATGAAGGTATCTTCCTTGGATACTCTATTAGAAGAAAAGCTTAAAAATGTTTAAATAAAAGATTGAGAAAGATTGTAGAAAGCACAAATGTCAAGGTTGATGAAGCAGTGAAGAATTCAATTGAAGTTGATGGATATGTATCTAATGAACCTAATTTATAGAACTTGAAGAAGTTGTGGAAGAATAGGAGAAGAAAAATTAAGAAGAAGAAGCTCTGATGATGTCCCCAAAGACACCTAAATATGTGCATAAGAATTATTCAGAAGACCAAAGCATTGGAGACAAGAGGAAAGGACTGTTAACAAGAAGAAGAGTTGTTGCTACTTGTGAGATAAATTTGTGTTTACTTTCTGAGGTTGAACCAAAGACTATAAGTGAAGCATGTAAAGATGAGCATTGGATGAAAGCTATGAAAGATGAACTTATGCAAATTAAGAAGAATAAAACTTGGGAATTGGTCCCTAGACCAGTAGATAAAAACATAATTGGATCAAAATGGTATTCGAAAACAAGTTGAATGAGAACAGAGAAATAGTAAAAAATAAAGCAAGGCTTGTGTGTAATCACTACTCACAAGTAGAAGGTATAAATTTTTCAAGAGACTTTTGCTTTGGTGGCAAGGGTGGAAGCTATCATAATGTTTTTAGTGTTTGTTGCTCATAGAGATTTCAAGGTCTATCAGATGGATATTAAGTTTGCATCCTTGAATGGTGAATAGGAAGAAGAAGTCTACATGGAACAACCAAAAGGATTTCAGTTGTCAAATCAATCGAATATGGTATGTAGATTGAAGAAATTTTTATACAGATTGAAGCAAGCTCCTAGAACTTGGTATGTAAGGTTAGACATATATTTGATTCAACAAGGTTTTAATAAAGGTATGAAAAATAGTAATTTGTGCTTTAAAATTGAAAATGACAAGATCTTGATAGTAGTAGTATATGTTGATGACATTATCTTTGGAGGAAATGAAACAATGTGCAAAATGTTTGTTGAAGAAATGTTGAGATGTCTATGTTTGGTGAGATGGATTTCTTTCTTGGGTTGCAAATCAATCAAACAAAAAAAGGAAATTTTGTTTCACAGTCAAAATATTTGAAAGAGACGCTGAAGAAGTTTGGTATGGATGGTTCCAAACCGGTATGCACCCCTATGGTGACTAGTTGAAAATTGATTAAAGATGATTCACCTAAGGTTGATCAAAGAAAATACAGACCTATAATCGGAGGATTATTGTATTTAACTACTACTAGACCGGATATTATGCATGTAGTTTGTCTTGTGGCTAGATTTCAAGAAGACCCTAAGGAAACTGATTTTACACTAAGTTCTTATAGAGATGTAGATTGGGAAAGTTGTGTAGATCACAAAAAAAGTACACCTAGTGGTGCATTCTTTCTTGGTTGTAGATTGGTGGCCTGGTTAAGTAAAAAGAAAGATTCAATTTCCTTATCCACTATTGAATTTGGGTATATAGTTGCGGCATCTTGCTATACACAAGTGTTGTGGATGAAACAAACATTGAAAGATATCATAGCAACATATCGGTGTGTGCAAGAAGTTGAGTCCACTTTTTGGCCAAAAAGTGGAAGTGTTTTCCTTGATTTTCAGTATTTGACACATTTGACCTTAAAATTTGAAGCACTTAGAGATGAAATATTTAAAAAAGTCACTAATCATAAAGTGTAGTGCTCGGAGTCTAGTTTCCAAATATGTAATTTATTTTAATACTCAGATTGTACAAATTGAGTTTTAATAGGCATTTCTAAAAACCACTATTTAAAAGTCATTTTTTTTACCATACCATGCATGTGTACAACATCCATATTTTGACTTAAATTATCATATTTTTCTAAATCCTTTTGGGAAAAGTTTTATGACTCATTGAAGCTTGCTCTTGATATTTTTTTGTAATTTTTTATTGAATTTTTTTTTTGTTAATTTTTATTAGGTAGATTTGTGTTTTGAAAAATCGTCATGTACGACATGCATAAGATGACCTAAACTTATCATTTTCTGATTTATTTTTTTTCAAATTGAAAAGAATTGTCTGAAGTTTGCTCTTGTGCAATCCCGCTTGTCAAAATGTTATGTTGATCAAAAGTTATTAAAATAGTAAAAACTCTCGATATTTCAAGTTTATGGACCAATTTTATTAGAAATTAATTGAAAAATAGAAAAAATAATTCAATTGCAAAACAAATTACATATTTAGAATCTGCATTGTTTCATCTAAAATGGGTTTTAATTTCGTCAGAAAATTTTGCAAAAAAGGTCAGCCATATGCCCAAAGTCGGTATTTTTCTTTGACATTGTTAGGGCCTTCAACTTGCAAGGTCAAACCAGGTTGAAGGCCTAGGTTCGGACTTCCAATGCTTTTCCCGAACCAAAAACCTTGGAAAAAACCCGCCCACGATGCAAAACAAAATTCAAATTTAAAAAAATAGGATCCCGATTATAAAACGAGATCTCGTTTATTAATAAATGGGATCCTGTACTATAATCAAGATCCCATTCCCATCTGACAGTATTCTGACCGTTGTAAATGGAACGGGATCCCATTTCATAAACGGGATCCTATTACCATTACAACGGCTCCAACATTCAATGTCAGTGAACAGGATCCTGATTATAGAGCGGGATCCCGCTTATTAATAAACATGATCCAGTTTTATAATCAGGATCCTGTTTTATAATAAGCGGGATCCTGTTTTATAAACGGGATCCCGTTTATTTTATTTAAAAACACTGTGCAAAATTACCGTGAAGTCTGCAACTTTGCCACTTCATATGTACGGCCGAGAACCACTAAAAATGAATTATTTTTCATAAGTTATTGTATTTACAGGTGGTGAATTTGATTTTTGGTTGATTTTATCAAAGGGAGCATCATCTACACCATTTTTGAAGTGAAATTGTGATATTTTTGTGCTTGTTTGGAGGAACAAAAGGTTTCAATTTGCATTATGGATTGAATTTTTCAAAGCAAGCATGAAGAAAACAATTTTTAAAGTGGAATTGTGGTAGTTTTCTACTTGTTTTGAGGAACACAAGAGGAAGAATTTTGTCGTAATAGGTATTCAACTTCCAATTTGGATTGAATATTTTGAAGTATTTCACTATTAACATTCATTTGTGCTTGAGAATTTTATAATTATGGGAGATAAAAGCTCGTAATAAGAGAAGAAATACATTGACTCCTCAAGAAGTTGAAGCAAATAGAGCCAAAAAGAAAGAGAGACAAAGACAACAAAAGAAGAATTAGAATGAAATCAATGAACGATGGTGGAGCAACCAATTCAACAACTATTGAAGATGAAAACATTGAAGATACCATAGTTGTAGATGAAGCTAATTTGCAAGGAGTCAATTTGGAGAAGAATGTGATTATACAAACAAGTCCTACTATGTCTTCAAATCCCTCTTTGAATGTTAAGGAGAATGTTTCAATATGCACAAATCTAGGTACGTCTTCAAATCCACATGTTAGTGAAATGGTAAATTTGTATGTAGAAGTTTTACAAGATGTTGGATATAATGATGTTGACATTGACTATATTCAAGATGTAAGATACATGTTTAGGAAATACCTTTAAAACATTCAAGATAAATGGCCTTAAATAATTGAATACAAATGATAAAAGTATATGTAAGCCTCATTTATATGTCTAAGGCACCTGTTACTTGAATGAAAATACAATTAACTATTGATATTGTATAATCTTGCAGGATCTTATTATTGTTAAATTTGGTTGGGCCTTGGGCAACTTTGATCACCAAATTTTAAGAACTTCTTTGATCCCCTTAAGAAATGTCATATTGGAACCCCTTAAGAAAATCGAATTACGATTTAGGGTGACAGGATGGCTTAAGGGGATTTACGGCTAGTCAGGTCCTAGGAGAAAATGGCTTGGCTCAAGTGAATAAAATTTGGTGAAGTTGCCCAAGGCAACTAAATTTCATTAAGAGCCTTTAAACAAAAAATGATGGCTTTAGGGTTTAGGGTTTAGACTTTAGAGTTTAGGGTTTAGGGTAATAGGATAGCTTAAGGGGATCTACATGTAGTAAGATCCTAGGAAAAAAATACATGGCATAAGGGAATGAAATTTGGTGGAGTTGCCTAAGGCAACCAAATTTCATTAAGAGCCTAAGAAAAAATGATGGCTTTAGGGTTTATGGTTTAGACTTTAGAGTTTAGGGTTTAGGGTAATAGGATAACTTAAGGGGATATATGTAGTAAGATCCTAGGAAAAAATTACATGGCATAAGGCAATGAAATTTGGTGGAGTTTCCTAAGGCAACCAAATTTCACTAAGAGCCTAAGAAAAAATGATGGCTTTAGGGTTTAGGGTTTAGACTTTAGAGTTTAGAGTTTAGGGTTTAGGGTAACAGGATAACTTAAGGGGATATATGTAGTAAGATCATATGAAAAATTACATGGAATAAAGGAATGAAATTTGGTGTATTTACCTAAGACAACCAAATTTCAAGCTAAGATCAGGTAGGACAAAATGAATGGTTTAGCGTTCAGGGTTTAGGGTTTAAATTTGGAATATTTAATGAACTTACAAAGTTAGTGAAGAACATTTTCTTGTGGAATAGTTGATTAAGATCTACTCTTGTTTCAACGACCAACCTAGATCATGCAACTTTGATCACCAAATTTTAAAACTTCTTTGATCCCTTAAGAAAATCAAATTACGATTTAGGGTGACAGGATGGCATAAGGGGATTTACGCCTAGTGAGGTCCTAGGAGAAAATGACATGGCTCAAGTGAATAAAATTTGGTGAAGTTTCCCAATGCAACCAAATTTCATTAAGAGCCTTTAAGGACAAAATGAATGGTTTAGTGTTTAGGGTTTAGATTTTAGAGTTCAGGGTTTAGGGTTTACAAAACCTAGGGTAAAGTTTTGGTGCCCCTTGGAATATTTAATGAACTTGCAAGTTAGTGAAGAACATTTTCTGGGAATAGTTGATTGAGATCTACCTTGTTTCAACTCACCAACCTAGATCATGAAATCTCATTCATATTATAATCTTGCACGATCTTATTATTGTTAAATTTGGTTGCCTTGGGCAATTTCACCAAATTTTAAGAACTTCTTTGATCCCCTTAAGAAATTTGTCATATTGGGACCCCTTAAGAAATCGATTTATGATTTAAGGTGATAGGATGGCTTAAGGGGATCTAGATGTCTAGTGAGGTCCAAATTTATTCATACTATAGCCTCATTGGTTCCATCTAGCTCTGGGTCAAAGGTGTTTACCCCTCTAATAAAAAAAAGTATCATGTTAAAAATGAATCAATCTATACATATCACAAAATAATAATCTTAAATGTAACCCATACCTAACAATAATAGAATGCTAAAGATCCCCACCCCAACCATATCCCAATTGAATTGCAAACCTAATTGAAACTTAATTAAATTATAACCTTTACCTAATGTTAAATGTATTCCTATATTATATTATATTTAAATTAATTTATATTTGTATTATAATTATATTAATATTTATTATATATTCCTAATTGTAACCTAACTATTTACTACAAACCTAATTGAATCTTAAGCCTAATCCTCATTAAAACCCAAGTAAAGTAACATTACCTATCCTTAATTGTAATCTTATATTATATTTTATGATATTAAATATTTATATTATTTAATATATTATATTAAATAATATAAATATTTAATTATATTTCTTTATATGAATCATCCTCCTATCTCTAAATTGTAATAATAGCATGTAGTTCCTCCAAACTATCATCATGTACCTCCTCCCTTTCCCATGTAATAGGTGTACCTTGTAGGTGTTAAATGGTTCCATCTTGGTCTCCTTATTGATGCATTTCTATCCTTCCACATAAATCTATATAGTATCAAAATATAGGTAATTTTATGGTTATTGAATCTCTCTTAATTGCTAAAGAATCCATTATGATTGAGGATGGGTGGATTATTATCTAGGATCACATCTTAAAAATCCTATAGAGGTCATGTGGTATGTTTTTCTTAATACATATATTCCCATACAAACCTCTTTCCATGTATTATCAACTCTCCTATATAATGGACACCTTCCTAGATTTAAATTTCATATGATATATATGTACCCAAGTGTTTCCAATTGGAATTGCTATAATTATACTTTTATGGCATTCTAGATATTCAAAATAGTTTTCATAAATCTACCAAATAGACCCATTCTTGACATTGAACCTACATAATTTTAGGTATGTTCAATGAAAGATTAGGGTCTAGGGTTCATAAATTTCAAATGCTTTAGTGTTGAGGGTTTAGATTTTACAGTTTAGGGTCTAGGGTTTAGCAAACTTAGGGTGAAGTTTGGGTGGCCCTTGGCATAATTTAGACTTGCAAGTTACTGTCAATTGGAATCGATTGTACGCGCTTAGATTTACGAATTTGCTAACTAAATTTGCAAACAAACATGAAGATAAACTATATGAATTTTAAATATTCTTTAACATATTGATTTCTAATCTAATTATAATTTAACATTGAAACTAAAGTTTAATATATATCATTTTTTCCATACAAAGCAAATAAAATTTAAAACATTTAAGCAATGCAAATAATTTTTTTTGAGCTCGAAATTACCTAGTTTTCAAAATCAAAATGATTTGTTCGATTCCAATTTAGGGTTCTAACAATTTCTTTGTTCCAATTCAATTTAGGGTTTCAATTTTAAACAATTAGGGTTTTTAATGCAATTTTTTCGTTTCAATTCAAACTAGGGTTTTCAAATTCAATTTTTTTCGTTTGATTTGAATTCAGGGTTTCAAAAAGCTTGATTTGGATTTGTAAATGCAATGTTTTTATTTCATTTTGATTTCTAGGGTTTTGAAATGCAAATTTTTTGTTTTGTTTCAATTAGGGTTTTCAAATTCAATTTTTTGGGTTTAATTGAACAATTTAGGTTTCAAAAGTTAAATTTTGTTTCTAAAACACAATTCAAGGTTCATTTTTTCATTTTTATTAAAAAACCTTCAGGTTTCATTGCATTTTTTCATCTATTTTTACAATTATTCATTTCTACTATAACAGTTTAAAAAAATACTTAAAACGTGAAATAAATTTTAAAAAAAATGCTAAATTCACTTATTTTCTTCAAAATTTCAATTCAAAATTTAAAAATGCAAAAAAATGGCATGTAGGGGGGTACCTATAGCTGATTGTGGGGGTCGTTGTCCCCAATACTCGGGGTCCCGTCCGCTGTGCAGTGAAATCTATTTTTTTTTAAATAAATAGCAATACAAAACGAGATCCTGATTTCTATAAAACGGGATCCCATTTTTTAGTAATTGGGATCTCGTTTTGTGAGAATCGGGATCCCGTGACTTTTCCATCAGTTCTAAATCTGATGGGAAATGGGATCCCGATTTTTAAAAATCGGGATCTCATTTCCTCAATGTCGATTTCAATTTTTTGGTTAAGGAAAAAACTTCCACGTTTCGTGGACTCAACTTTGTGCACTTACCCATATGATGATCCTATTTCTATCGTATGTGATAATAAAAGTGTAATTAACATTTCAAAGAATCTAGTGATATACTGAAGGACAAAGCATATATATATCTGCTATCTCTTTTTGATAGAGAAGGTTGTGGAGAATAAAGTAAAGCTTGAGTATGTACCTATGAAGGATCAAGTTGCTGACATATTCACAAAGGCTCATCCTAAAGATACTTTCAAGTATCTTCAGGAGAAGTTAGGGGTCATTGCCCCTCCTTTCTTGAACTAGATGCATATGGAGATGCATCAATCCAGTGGGTCTATGGATCTATCTTTCTTATGGACTAATTTTTTGGTGGCTACCTCTTAGGGGGAGTAGGTAGTGTCATGTGTTGTCATTGAAAGAGTACATTGTTCTTAATTTCAAAGGGGAAATCAATGTAAAAAAATATTTTTTCTTTTCCATTGATGTCAAAGGTAGGGAGGAAGATGTGAAAAGGAATAAAGTATCAAGTGAAAAAGTTTATCTACTAAGGGGGAGAAAAGAAAAATTATGGAAAGTAGTGTTCAGACTTGTTGTGTTGTCTTTGATGGTTTTTCACATCATGTGTTTCCATCAATGACAAAGGGGGAGATTGTTGCAAGTATGAAGCAAGTATGAAGGTGTTTTCATTGATGTCAACTGGTTAACTGGATTTCAACTAGTTGCTATTGTCATTGATGTCATGGATAATGGTTATTGGTTGCATATGTCAAGGATATTGAGAAAATTGTAATGAAGAAAGGTTGTAGGTGTTCAGTGTTTGCTATGGGTTTTTCTTCGAAATGGGATGCTATGTTGATGAGGATCTGAGGTATTGTTCATAGTTTTTGGAAGCTACTATATCTAGATTTTGGGTTTCTGGATCGTTGTAGAATGTGAGTTATGTTCACCAGTTGTGAACTATTTTTTTTTCTATATATGGTTAAGGTTTGGGAGAAATGTAGTTGCTCTAGATTTTATGTCTTGTCGTTTTCAAGATAAGTTGAAGAGATCATGTTAAAGTTAATTTTGTTATCTGGAAAGATTGGATCATGTTAAGTTGTGTGTGTTTAATTGATTTATGTGTTTTACACTGGTTTGGCCCACCTTGTGTTTAACACTACTTACGAAGTTTATGGTAGCCTATTGAAGTGTGTGTTTGGGTTGCCTTCATTCTAATTCCACCATAGAATTTTTTGGCGCGAACCTAATTTGAATTTGTAAATACAACTAGTGTGTGGCCAACTTTGGATAAGTTTCAAAGTTGAAGATGGTATAAATATAGGTTGAAATGTTTGTGAAGAAAAAAGAGAATGCAAGAAAGATAGATGTGAAACTGTGTGTATGTGAAGTGAGTTTGAGAATATTAGTGTGAAATCTAATTGTTGAGTTTCTGGAAGCAGTGAGTTGAAGATGTACTCTATCATTCATGCATGTCTGCAAGTGGTTGAGTGAGTTGTGGTGGAAATCTTTGTTACATTGAGATTGTTTTTCTCTCTGTAACAAATCCCTTCTATCTTCCTTGTAATTCTATGGTAGTGATCCCTCCAGGTGGTTAACCCTTGTTGTATAGTGAGTCTTGATCCAAGCAGTAAGTCTTGTTTTGGCAGTGCACCTTCTCTGGCAATGATCCTTTGTAATTGATTTTGATATTCTCTATATTGTGAGCTAATCCTCACCATGGTGTTTCCCTTATTGGGTTTTCCACATAAATCTAGTGTTGTTGTGTGTGTGTGTGAATTTTTTTTAGTTTCTTCTTTTGCACTCAATGACTAATCATATTAGTAGACTAAAGGATTTGTGATTGATCTAATTTCTAGTAGAAGTTCTAAAGGTTAAAGTTTGTCACAACTAATTCACCCCCCCTCTCTATTGTCTTGTTCAATACTTCTATCTAGGAAACAAAGTTGCTAGGTGGGAACCTCAAGAGCATTGTCTTCCTCCATAGATGAAGTGGTAGGAGAAGCAGGAGGGGTGGAGAGATGTAGAGCTTTCCCAAAAGGTATAGAGAAGCTTGTATTTATTCGTGAAATCATTTCATCAAAGGTAGGACCAATAGTGACCTTCTTAGAATCCATCTCTATATGTTGTAAGCTCCTTCAAACAACATTCCCTGAGGTTGTAGAATGAGTCGCAAAGCTCATAAAGCTTCACAACACATGATTTTGTAACATTCCAAGACACGAGAGAAAGGTATCTGACACTAGGAAATGAAAACGAGACTTTTCAAGTCAATTTCACAAAAAATGTAGAGAAGGGGGATTCGTCACCCCCAAGGCTCTAGGTCACAGGAGAACCCAAAGGAATGTAAACTACCCTAAACTACCTCAGGTTTTTTGATAGGTTAAGAGAGAGGGTTAAGAGAGAGGTTGAAAAGGAAGGGAAAATAGTGCATTGTTTCCCTTCTACTAAAAATAGGTGTCTCTAGAATCGAGTGAGCTAGCCATAGAGGTTTTGAACTGCAAACCAGACAACTCACTATCTAAGGATAGAAGTGCAAGAACTAGAATCTAGCACGATGCGTTGGAAACTCATGGATGTGCTAGCGTCCTATACAGACAGAGGTCTAGAAAATAGACCAAAAAAAAATGGGCCTACTTATGACCCGACTAACAAAGTTTTATAGTTTGATAGAGAGAATGCAAGAAACAAAAAGTACAACAAGAAGAATACTGAAAAGATACTCTAGTATGAAAATAACAAAGAAAGAAAAGGAAAATATATCTTTCCACCAACACTTTGATTCTTCAACTTCAACTCCAAACAGGCGAACTAGCACCTCACACACAGAAAATGGAAAAATGTTGGGCTCTTTCCATCTTAGAAAATAGATCTTCCTAATTTGATCAACAATTTCCTTCATTTCCAATTATTTATCCTAGAAAACATTAATATTTCTCTTGTTTCTCATCAATTCATTAATCACTTCTTTTGTTAGATGCTTCTTCAATAGGCTAACAAAATATTTGATGATTGTAGCAATAGAAAGTACCTTGTTGGTCTGCTCCTAGAAGGTGCAAGGAAGGGATTCAAAGAAGTTCTCTATCTTTTCCATCACTACATAAATAAACTCCTTTCTCACAACAAAATTTTTCTTACAACCCTTTTAAGACTTTAATTCTCCACTAAGTAGAAGATAGGCAACATTGAAGGAGGTATATTCTTCAAAATAGTTACTCTCTCATGGTTGGTGATTGGGAACTCAAAAGTGACATGTTCTGGTGTGTCATCCACTGCTACATTAGCCATGGTTCAGAAGGTCTCCTCTGTATTTGCAGTGGATGTTGGTGAAAGGGAAAGTTCTTCTCCAGGAATACCCTCGCTCTGGTTACTAGAATCACCAATTTATCTACTATAGCTTCATGTGATGAGGGGAGATATCTTCCCAAGGTGTCTCACTGCCTTTGCATACAATAGATGTGACTTTGTATAGCAACGACTCTTGCATAATGTTAGTGAAATATTTTGGTATTGATGGAGTAAAACCTAATTGTTCTAATGCTAGAAACAAAATACTAATCTATGAAAACCTAAAATAATACAAATGAATCTTTGAAAGTAGCACCATCACCAGAAACAACACCAAAAATGTAGAGGCCTACTAATGTTCAAGAAACTTGGTGTCAACACACAATTCAGAAGGGGGTCCTATTGAACATTCCACTAAACCCTTGAAATACCTTCATTTAATTTATCAACCAGGGCTAACGTAATTTTTTGATGATGTTGGCACTATATGTTCTTTTAGAGACTCCTCACTACCTATATCATCCTAGCATAGGTGTTTACACATACTGGAAATCATAAATTGCATAATAGTGAAAAGAGGTAATGCTAAAGCTATTTCTATGGGTACTTACAACTAAAGACTAATGACTATGACTAGTTCACTATCAAGAAATGAATGAATTGTAATTAACCAATATTTTCTAACTCAACTAAATTGACTAAATTCGAATAACAATGCATGGAACAATTAAAGCATGAATACAGGACAAGATCTTATTCACATTCATGACTTGAAGAGTCTAATTAAGACAAACATAATTATGAAACTAACTACTGCAACAAAAATAAATGTACAAGAAATAAAGTGGGGAACGGTTACATTGAGTGGACCTTTCTCAAGTGATTGTCTCCACAAAGTGAACTCAAATCTAGCTCCTCAAACTAAATTAACATAACAATAACTAAAAAGGTCTCATTGCATAACTAAAGATATCACAATCCAAAGAGATTCTTCTAGAATATCTTATTCATAAGATCATGATTGAGAAACAAAACATTATATGTTTCAAAATAGGAACTAACTGAACAAATCTATTTGCTATATTATTTATTCCAACTAACTAACTAACTCAACCATCAAACCATTCATATAGGTATGAGGGAGTCTTATTAGAACAAGGACTCAAAATAGAAATCTAATCATAAATAACCACTCCCTACAAAATAGAGTGTGATAAAGTCTAAGTAATCAAAACACAACTGAAAAAGGAAGAAGAATTGAAATAGGATTATATATCTGCTATAACAGTTTTAAACTTGAAATGTGGACTATAGAAACAGTCATGTTAGATTCCCAATTGCATCAAAATTCTTCTCCTTCAATAGTTTTATTAAATGATGTGATGATTCACAAAAATTCTAACAAGTAGACACCTCCAATTATGTAGTTGCTACATTCTTCTAACTTCCCCTACATCGCTACTAAAACTCCCTTTGGTTGCAGGCTACACCTCCCAATTGCTACAGGATACAATCTACAAGTTCTGACTCCTTGGCTGAAAAGAGTTAATTGACACAACATCTACACAATGCTAATAACCATAACTTAAATATAGATGTCCATTACATTTCATACATATCCACATATCAACCATGCAATAACTATCATATCATAATCATATTCCCATAGACTTTAAACTAGGTCCAATTTTTCATAATGATCATAAAAGATAGTAAAGTTTCAAGGATATATAGGAAATAAGTATCTGGAGATGTCTAAAAGCATGTATTGAAATAACAAAAAAAATAACTAATAGTAGGCCTCATTAATTGGCCCTTATTTTATCGTCTAGTAAATTTGGTTGGAGTGAGACCATCATATATTCCAAGGGTTTCAAGGCATAGTCATGCGAGTTTGGCATAGGATTAGGAGTATTCTCAAAGGGACTATTGAGGTGAAGTTCGAACATTGTTGATTCTCTTTTTTTTTAGGTGTGGGAATTATAAAACTCTTGCAGATTTCCCTATATAGTGTCTCATAGGCTCATCTTGGCTTTAGAATGTAGCCTCCTAAGAAGGCGGGTAGGTTTGGTAAGAGGTCTCCTCCTTCTAGTAGTTTTTTTAAAATTAATACTAATGGATCTACTCAAGGCAATCTAGGCATGGCAGGGATTGGTGGAACTGGTTGAGATAGTGAAGGATGGGTGCATTTTTTCTTCTCTACTTATATGGGACTATACTAAAATAATCATATGGAGTGTTGGGCCATTCTTAAGGATTTAGTGAGTTCATATGAGCTAGGCTAGAGGAAGGCCATATATGAAATAGAAATAGATTCCATGATCTTGGTTTCCTTGTTGAATAAAATAAATGTGCAAGACTCTTCCTAGAGACTAGCTTTGGTGACTAATAAAATATTAAGTCTAACCATAGAATTTGAAACAACTTATTTTGTTCATATTCCCAAGGAATGGAATAAGGCCGTTGACTATTTGGCTAAATGGGTCTTTAAAGAGATGTATAATTGGAATGTTCATTATATGATGTAGAATAAATTTGGGTTGTTGGTTAGGGTTTCAACAATAATATGAAAAGGAGTTTAGATTTTATGGATTGTAATATTGGGTGGTATTGTAGGAACACCCAATGGGTTTCTCTCCTATCATCTATCTTGATAACTAATTATTTGAAAGTCATGGTGTATATGTGATTAGTTTTCTCTTAATAAAATTTCATTTTTGTCAAGAAAAAAACATGACAAAAATATTTATTTTAAATTATTTTTTTACTTTCAAAATTAATATAATTTTTTTTATATAATGTTGAATAACATTTTTATTAATTATTTATATTATCATTATTATTTTTTTGAATACATCTATCTAGTGGGGAAATATCACTTTAGAATTATTTTTATTTATTAAAAAAATATTTAGAATTATTTTTATTTATTAAAAAAATATTTTATTTTACTTACATAAGTAATTTTTATTTTATTTACCTAAAATTTATTTTATTTTACTTTATAATTATTTAAGACTTTATTTTATTTTATTTATATTTTTTACTATACTTATTTTTATTTAATTTTTATATTTTATATTTTTTTGTTATTAAGAAAACATACAAAAATTGTTACCAAAATAATAAAAATCTTAAAATAAATAATTAACTAAATCACTTCTTTTTGAAATAATTTATTTTAGATTTAATTAAACAAAATAAATTACATATTACATTTAAGTATATAATTAATAAATAAAATATAAGTCTAGAGATAGCAGAATTAGCTTGAGCTGTAGATTTAAAAATAAATAATATATATAGAAAATATTCAAATAATAAGTAATATATATTTTGAACTAATATAAAAATATCTAAAATATCTATTAGAAACTAATCATTACATTAGATTTTATATATTAAAGTGTCTCTAAACCTTTGAATTATTAACATTATAAACCTTTTAATTAACTCTGTTTCAACCCACCAAACATGTCGAGAATAAAGGGAACATGTTAATCGATAAGTATCTCACTAAAGTTAATAAAAAATAAAAATAAATGAATCCATAAAAAATTATTTGTTCTAATAAAAGGTTGTCTAGAGTATTTCATATGATACCTCAACGAGTTTCCCCATACTTTTGTTTATGTCGTATGTTATGTTACTACAACTTCTTTATTCAACTAATATTTTTTCTATACAACATTTTTATATGCACTAGCCCAAGAGGGTATTATAAAAAATTTGTTTCTTCTTATTTTTTCTAATTTGTTTATTGAGTAAGCAAGTATAATAAAAAACTAAATTATATATATATATATATATATATATATATATATATAAGTAAGTCAACATGTTAAACACTTAATTTTAAAAGTTTTAAAATTTATTTTTTAAATATAATTGATTAAGAAGTTCCGGGTGTTATTAAAAAAATATCACAAAATCAATTAACTATTGTATAGAGATTTGATTCACACTATTAAAATAATAAAATAAAACTTAGCATGGATTTGATTCTACACAATTAAAATAAAAATTTAAATTAGATCTTAAACTATTTGATATTACCACTTTTTTTAATTTTTCAAATTTTATTAACTTCATATCATACATAAATACAACTAAAAATTAAATTAAAATAATTATAATTATTACAATTATTAATTAAATTCTAATTCTAATCCTATTATTAATTATTATAATTAAGATTAGGATTAGAATTAAGAATAAGGTAAAAATTATGGTTAGAACTACTCAAAAATTAAAATAAATTAAAAATAAATTATTACTAATAAAAATCACTAAAATATGATTAATAGATATAATACTAAAAAAAAAAAATCATCTAATATCTTTATTTCAAATCTTAATCCCAATATTAACAAAACTAAAACACAATAATTAACAAAACTTACATTTATTTTTATTCACATTAGTAAAACTTACATTTATTTATTTTCAAAACTAAAAAACAATAATTGCAATACTATAAAGGCAAGTACTAGCCACTATGTGACACTTGTTTTTTATTAGAGGTAAAAGAGGTTTTGAAGGGGACCCAAAACCCTTAACAAAAAAGAGAGTTGTTTCAAAAGATAACCACATAGATCAACAAACAACCAACAAGCAACAAAACATCAGCAAAACAGCTGCCAAAAAAGGAAGAGCAGAAACAGTAACTACAGATTCTTCAGAATATTAGCAGCTTCCATATTGCTTTCAATTATCTTCTAATGCACATCCATTACTTCAAAAATCTCTTTGGCAGTTACCCCAGCTTTCAGCTCAGTTTTGTTGTGGGTCCGAGTACAGGGCCCCAATTCACTTACCTCTTTAATCAAAACACCAGGCAAACCAGTAGCTTTCCCAGTAGCAGCCTTACCAACCAAAGCTTCCTCCATCCATTGCATGTTCCCAATAGCGTCCTTATCACCCGAAGCTTCCTCCATCCACTTCCTAGCCTTCTCATTGAGGATAGTTAGATCCTTTGCTTCATTCCTCATAGTAGGTTTGGTCACTTCTGTAACTAAGGGAATTTTTCTAGGGTTAGCAAATTAAAGCATTAACACAAAAACCCAAAGTAATAATGAAGTGCAAAGGAAAAACATGAAAACAAATGAAAAGATCTCACCAAAATGTCTTCATTCTCCATGGTTGACCTCCATTATACCTTCTCAACTTGTTGAAAATATGATATTTCCCTCATATTTATGATGAGCAATCTAAAGACAATGACAAGCCCTAAGCAAATGTTGAAGGATTTGAGATGACAATATGCAATGCTAAGCTCCAATGCAACTAGTAAGCATCTAAACTATGTCTAATTATGCCTATGACAAAATGACAATAATGAAAGCTGACAAGATTGTATGAGATGACAAGATAGCAATATGACATGAGATTACCAAAACAAGATTGCATGAGATGACAAAATGAGACCAAAATTGTCATTTTATAGAAAATGCAATTTTGAGTGAATGGCCAAGATTCAATTTGACAACCCACAATTAGGGTTAGGGAAACATTAGGTCAAATTCAAAATGAATGGACAAGATTATTTTTTAGAAAATCAAATCAAGGGTTGACAATGCATGTGACAAGAGATAAGATTGGCACAAAAAAAGAGGTGGTTGGAAAATCAAATAATAAATGGAAATTATTTGATTTTTGAGGAAAAAAACTATTTTGAATTGAAAATTACTTTAATTCAAAAGGTGGGACCACATGACAGTAAATAATTATTTTGAATTATTTACTAAAAAGAGGGAAATAAGATAATTATTTAATTTGAGGAGGTGACCAATAATTAAATAAATTAAAGAATCTATTTAATTATAAGAAGACTTAAGAATTAATGGTGTATTAAATAAATAAATAGAATTTATTTATTTAATAATCAACAAGATATAAGGAATAAAGATAATTAAATAAATTAAGAAATTTATTTAATTATAGGAAGACTTTAGGCAATTAGTGACGTATTGAATAAATAAATAAAATTTATTTATTTAATAATCATGAAGAATAAAAAGACATAATTAAATAATTATGAATTATTTAATTAATAGATGAAAGTAGACCAAGGTTATAATTAAAGTGTCTTAATTATGCTAGGAAGAAAAAGGTGAAAAATAGAGCTTGCAGGCCTAGGTCATTTTTAAGTGTCTACATTTTTCCCCTCTTTGTCATAATGCAACTTGTCGTATTGTGACAAAGAAAATAAGTCAAATTCATGCCCCAGTGAAGGTACAAAATATTTATACGCCCTTAAGATAATTTTCAAATTTTGGCCCGACAATAGAAAATTTTGGAAAGTGTCCTGATAAATTAATTTGATGACTAGAAAGAGAATGGTGCAAACGCTTTAGGATTTCAAGAAGTTTAAAGTAGCCAAAAAGGGCAGTTAAAGTTGGTTAAAAGAGCCTCCAGTAATAAAAGGTTTGATAAATGCCATTTCTATGATTATGTGAATGCATGACTATGTATGTATGATGCCATATGTGATGCAATGTATATGGTTTTTGATGATATAGATGTTGATGTATGGACCTAATGCAATGCATATATGGTAATGTATGTACTTATGTTTTTGTATGTCATAGGATATCATCGTGAGATGGACGAGACAAGATGACAAGATAGAAGGAGGTGAATGTTAGCTCAGAGACCAAATCCTTCAACATATTACTATGGGACTTTAATAATTATTGCTCTTAATCATCATTGGGCCAATTATTGTTATGGCCAACAAACACCATGATATGACATAGATCAAGGTGTGCAAGGTCATACCATCACATAAGACAAGCAGTCATAGACAAGGATGATCATGACTCATACTAAGAGTGAAATTGCCCTAGTCTTTTTGTCATGACCAACCATAAGCATAAAAATACAAGCAAGACAAGTCATGAAATGTCGTTACTCCTCTAAATCTTGTTGTTAGGACATCCTCGAGGAACTAGCAACATGACTACCAAAAGGACAAGACAAGACAATCATCATGATATGTCACTGCTTCTCTAAATCCTATTGTTAGGACATCGCTGAGAAATTAGTACCATGACTGCCAAAAAGACAAGACAAGACAATCATCATGATACGTCACTACTTCACTAAATCTTGTTGCCAGGACATGAGAAACTAGTACCATGACTTCCAAAAGGACAAGACAAGGCAATCATCATGATACGCCATTGCTTCTCTAAATCTATTGTCAGGACATCGCTGAGAAACTAGTACCATGATTGCCAAAAGGACAAGACAAGGCAATCATCACGATACGTCGTTGCTTCTCTAAATCTTATTGCCAGGACATCGTTTAGAAACTAGTAACATGATGAAAGAGTCAAAGAAAAATTCCAAGTATTTTCCAAGTGTGTATGAATGTCAAGTGCTTTAATATTGAGATGTCAGGTTTGACGATGTCGAATGCCAAAGGTGTCAAATTTGTTAAATGATGATGCTAAAGTGTCGAATATCAACGGTTTCCAAATTCGTCGAATGATGATGCTAAAGTATTGAATGTCAAAGGTTGCCAAATTCAAGAAGGACACACCCTGAGGTATAAATGACAAAGGTCGCGCTTCAAAAGGACACATCTGAAGGATAGCCAACAGTTGACTGTTTGACTAATTTTGAATGAGTTTGATTTTTTTTGACAAAGATTGTCTGAAGTTTGACCAAGGTTTGACTATTCTTGACTAAATTTTGACTAGTGTTGACATGTTGATGTATTTGACGTGTTTATTGAATAATTGCCAGAGTTTGGTTGCAGTAGTTTGCTTGTTTGGAGATGACTTGTTTGACTTGACGACATTTTGATGTGTGTGACAATGTAGTGCCATGAACCCTAATGTACTGACATAGTGTGGCCTCGGGGGCTCATCGATTGATGGCCTTGCCTACGTCATACACTCAGAGACCTCATAGTTCGACACGACCAATGACTTTGTCTTGATGACCAAAGATTGAGCCATGATTTTTATTTTGACAACCCTAAAAGGACTGACCTAATGTCTCGAGGTCCCAATGACGAGCCTTGCCTACGTAGCAAATTTGTAGAGACAACGTAGTTCAGACAAATGACCAAGACTGACTGACTCGACGGACTTGACAAGAAATGACTCTATTTTTGGGTTTTTAAGATATTTTGATTTTTTTGGTTTTCTTCAGGACATTTTTCAATTTTTAGATCTTTTTTTAGGACTTTTTTATGATTTTTAAGATTTTTTAGGACTTTTATGATTTTTAGGAGTTTTTCAGGACTTTTTTTTATTGTCGAGACCATGTGCAATACCCACTGTAGTCATCTGATGAAATTTTTCCCCTAGTCAGGTCCAAGACTAGCCAACTAGACAAATGCAGAAAGGATGTGTGTGGGGTGACGGATGAGTGATATGCAGGACTTGATGTTAATCATTATCAACCATGGGAGAAAATGACGGGGTTTTGTGATGGGTGACAAGATGATATTGGAAAGGTGGTTGTTTATTATGGATTAAGGTAGATGGAGTGACAGTAGATGGCAGAGCAATGACTGACTATGCATGGCGTCTATTTGCCAGGTTTCACCATGGTACTTATCCAAAGCGCTTGTTTACCAAGTTTTTTTTGTTCGAAAAGTTATTTCTCTTTACTATTTTTGTCATTTTTTAATTTTTTTGGTGTCACCAAGATGCTTGTTTCCTAGGTTTTCATCAAGGTGACGATTTTTTTCTATGTTTTTCAAATTTTTTTGTATTTTAAAGGTTTTTGGCCTGACTTTCTAATGCTATGCATAGAACTTGCAAAGGTGTAGACTATTGATAGGCTTTGTTAGTTGTTCATCATCTGGAGTAGCTAACTGATATGCTCCAGCATTGAAAGAGGATATGATGACATAAGGACCTAGCCAATTTGGTTTGAACTTGCCAGGTTTTTCTCTGTCAACCTGATTTTTAGGATTTTGCATGAAGACTAAATCACCAATGTCAAACTTCCTAACCATAACTCTCTTGTTGTAACTTTGACAGAGACAATTTTGATATGCATGTAGATGGTTTAGGGAAGTATGTCTTCCTTCCTCTAGCATCTCCAACTCGTGTAGTCGTGACTGCCTATATTCTTCATCATCTACCAGACCCTTCAGGAAGACTCATAAGGATGGAATTTCAACATCGATGGGCAATATGGCTTCAGCTCCAAAGACCACGTAGAATGGAGTGGCCCTTGTAGGTGTGTGGATGTTGGTGCAGTAAGCCCATAGAACAGGGTTAAGTTGGATGTTCCAGTCATGACTAGGGTCATTGATAGTCTTTTTGAGAATTTTAAGGATGGTTTTGTTGGATACCTCAGCTTGACTATTTCCTTGGGGGTAATATGATGTTGAAAATTGATGTTGAATATGAAATCACTCACATAACTCATGAACATCTTGTTTTTTGAACGAACATTTTTTGTTTGTGATGATGGACTACAGAATACAATACCGAAAAATGATGTAGTTAATAATGAACTTGAAAAAAAAATTGTTGGTTATGTATGTAAGGGGGATGGCTTCAATCCACTTAGTAAAGTACTTAGTGGCAGTGATAATGAATTTGTGGCCATTGGAGGAGGTAGGCTGTATTTTTCCCATGAGGTTGAGTCCCCACTGTGCGAAGGGACATGGAGATGTAATCAATCAGAGTTCTTATGTTGGAGCATGAATTAAATCACTATGTATCTGACAATGGTGATGAGTCCTAACAAACTCAAGTGCATCTTTTTCAATGGTCGGCCAATAATACCCAAGTCTCATTATGTTTTTGGCTAGAGTAGGACCACTCGAATGAGACCCTCATGTACTTCATGTAAGATTGTTTGTGCTTCGTTGGTGTCGAGACATCGAAGGAGGATGTTTTCAAAGCTATGGTGGTAGAGGGTGTAACTGATGATGGTGTATCAAGTAGCTTTTCAGATAAAGGACTTTCGCTAGTTGTTGGATAAGTTGGGGGGAAGGACTTGGGACTTGAGATAGTCATAAATTTCTTGATACTAGGGAGAATCAGGACCAACAAGCTCACAGACCATCTCTGATTCTGGGATATCATATGCAAGAACCAACAACTGTTCTACCAAAAATTCAAATTTTGGCACATTACTTGGGATTTCTAGGAGAGAGCCAATTGTTTCCATTGCATCTGTTGCCTTGCTATGTGCTCTCAGAACTTGTTCAAAAGACAATACATGAAAATGTGTCTGGAAGTTTTCAACCATTCATTTGTAAGGCATTAATTTCTCGTCCTTGGTGTCATATTTGTCATTAACTTGGTTGATGACCACTTGAGAATCTCCATAAACATGAAGTGTTCTAATTTTCCATTTTATGGCCATTCTGAGTCCCGTGACAAGTGCCTCGTATTCCACAACATTATTTGTGCATGGGAAAGCTATGTGGAATGACTTGGGGATGGAGTCTCCCTATGGTGTGATAAACAATATTCCTGCCCTAAGCCATGACTAGTATAAGACCCATCAAAGTATAACCTCCAAGGTTACTTAGGTTTTGTATGGAATATGGATTCATCTGGAAAATCTACCACTAATGGATTGTCACTTTGTACAAGTGTATCTACTAGTTGGTATTCTATCACTTGTCCTTTTATGGCTTTTCTTTCCACATATTGAATGTCATACTCAAGATCATGACCCATTTTGCTAGATGTCCTGTCAGTGTTGTGCAACTCAAAAGATATTTCAGGGGGTCAATCTTTTCTACCAACTGTGTCTTTTGATTCAACATATAGTGTCTTAGTTTTTGAGCAGCAAAGACAACTGCTAGACATGCCTGTTCAATGGATGTATAGTTTAACTCATACCCAACCAGTGTCTAAATAATGTATTATATTGCCCTTTCCTTTTCTTCATGGTCATTTTGTGCTAGTAATGCCCCTAGTGTTGAAGTTGTTGTAGAAACATATAGAATCGAAGGTTTCCCCTCGATAGGTGGCATTAAAATAGGTGGCGACAAGAGATAGTCTGATTAGTTGGAAGGCTTCCTGACACTTATTGTCCACACAAAGGGGATACCCTTGTGCAGAAGATACTGAAATGGTTGACACTTGTCGGCCAATTGTGCTATGAAGCAACAGATGGATTGTAACCTGCCTTGTAATGTCCTAAGTTCACTTATCCCTTTTGGAGGAGGCATGTCTAATATTACTTTCACTTTGGCTGAATCAACCTCAATGCCTCTACAAGAAACTATGTATCCCACAATTTTGCTTGATGTTACGCCAAAGATACATTTCTTCAAATTCAAGTAGACGTTGTATTCTTCCAATCTCTTCAATATTTTTTCTAACACATTCAAATGACCTTTTCTTGTCAATGATTTAGCCAAAAGGTCATCTACGTAATCTTCCATTGTCTTGTGCATCATTTCATGAAATATCATTGTCATAGCTCTCTTATATGTGGTGCCTACATTCTTAAGACCAAATGACATGACATTCTAGCAGTATGTACCCTAAGGACAAGTGCATGTTGTCTTATGTTGATCTTCAGGGGAAATGCAAATTTGATTATAACCTAAGGAACAGTCCATGAGGGACAACATCTCGTATCCTGCCATGAGGTTGACTATGATATCTATGTTTGGCAACGAAAATTCATCTTTTGGGCATGCTTTGTTTAAGTCTCCAAAATCTGTACAGATGCAAATTTGACCATTTGGCTTTGTGACTAGTACAAGATTGGATATCCATTCAACATAGTCAATAGAAAGTATGAATCCTACGTCTAATAGTTTCTTGAGTTCAACTTTGACTAACAGGGCAATCTGAGGATGCATTTTTCGCAGCTTCTGTTTTACTGGCTTGGTGTCTGGCAGTAATGGTAAATGGTGAAAAACTAGTTCTGGATCCAACCTAGGCATATCATCATATGACCATGCAAAATTGATCTTTCGCTCTGCAAATAATTGGTGGAAATCAGGCTTCTCTTCTTCCATTAGGGATGCCACAAAGAGGACCATTTTGGGCTCTTTTGTTCTCATATGTTGACTTCTATAGTGTCCTCTATGAGCATTGTTGATTTCTCTTGGGTCACAGGAAGAAATTCTATTCCTCCATCTTTGGGCACCTCGGAGATATTTTCACCTACAGATACGTCCTTTATTTTTATTTTTTTGTTGTCAGAAGGTGCCTTTCAATTTTCACCTAGAGATGTTTCATTTTTATTTATTTTTATATTTTTCATTTTGTGACTAGAGGATAGAGCAGTCTCCCCAAAGTAGGTTCACAATCTAGGCCAATATAAAATTCGACCTTATGATCACCACTTGGTATTCCCTCATGTAGTCCCATAAATTCTGCAATGGCCTCATCATTCTGAAATACATCCAAGACTGGCGGGCCTTATAGGTCCCAATCAATTAATTGAGGGTAGATTAAGGAGATACCATCGTCAGTATTGGTGAATTGTGGGGAGGACACAAAAAGCGTGCAGACGGATTCAGAGGCATTGAAAATGAAGTTGTTTTCATCGAGCTCCCAGTCAGATTCTATCCAATATTCTCCTTCACTTGACTCATACTCATTGTCAAAATAAGGGACAAAGGGACTATCATTATGGTCGGTAGTGTCATGTGGTAACTCGGATGAGTCCTGATGATGGTCATTAAGTTCAGGTGGTTGGGAAGATAGGTCGGGTGTATGGCTAATAGGAAAAGAAGGTGACTCAGGTTTGTAATTATTCCATAGCTCAAAGGATATATCCCAACTTTCTTGTTTCCTTGGGATCTTTGAATTGTTAGTTGTGTCAATTTTAAATGTTTTCTAAAATATTTGTTCAGAGGTAAGTTCTCCCAATTCAAGGAACAAGTCATCAACACAACAGTCACTTAGTGATCGTTGGGAGCCATGTTCCAACTCATGAGAATCAGCTTTGGTAGGGGATTCCTCAATAGTCTCGAAACTTTCCAAAGCATTCACTGATGAGGGCACGGCCCGAGACTTAGAAAAATACCCACAAACAAGAGAATAGTTTTATTATTTAAAAAATGGAGCTTCTTACATGCAGAGGATCACAAATCCCCAAGTTCTACAACACATAAGAGTTACAGAAAGCTACAGAATAACCCTTTCGCAATATGCGAGCTTGTCCCCAAAAAGTTACCCAAAAATTAGAAACTCGCCCATAAATAGAGCTCCTCTTTAATTTGGAGCCAAAACAACATTCAAATTTGAGTTTAGGCGGTCTGGCGCCGAAAAATTGCAACTTGAAGTTCAAATTTCAAAAGAACATTTGCAATTGTATCTTCTAGAAAGTGCGCCAACTTCCCGGGGCCATAACTTTTGATCCAAGACTCTGATTCGTGAATCGTTTGAACCGTTGCAAAGGTCTCGAAGTCAATAATGCGCTTGAAATATGCTATACCGATTTCGGCAAGTTTCGGGGCTGATCCGGGAAATCTAAGTGCCTCAAATCTAAATTGGAAGATTTTCAGGTGCAAATCTGGGAAACTAAAACTACAATATCTTTCCACCTAGGAATAGAAAATAAAAACCGTAAATTGAGAATTTCATTATGACGAAAAGGGTATCCAAAAATGTAAAAACATCTAAAAACTGAGAAACTTGAAATTTAACTATTTTTGGGTGATGCAAGATTGCCCTTACACCATTGGATGCTCCTACATCAGACACCCAGGGTAATTTGAGAAGTGACCACATCTCAGATGGTGGAGGAAAACTCAAAAGTCGACCTCTGCCTTAGGCAACTCAGGATGAATCTTCAAAGCCTTCCTTTCCATTTCACCAGATATTCTTCATACTGCCTGTTCCTAGTACTCCTTCCCACACGACTATCTAGGATTTCTTCAATCTCCTCCTTTCTGTAGGTGCTGGAATCCCACATTGTTCCATCATTGGTACTTCCTCTGCTCCACCTTCATGATACTCTATCAAATTGAAATGTTGAACACAGGGAAATGTTGAATCCATCTGGCAACTCTACCTCATATGCATTCCCTTGAATCATGCCTCTTCAAAATTTTACAGGGACCGAACTTCTTCATCTTCAATTTGTTATATGTTCCCAATAGAAACCTTTCTTTCTTAGTGTGGACCATCACTTCATCACCAATTTGAAACTCCTTATACCTCCTCTTCTGATCTGCCTTAGCCTTATACTGCATATTCATCTTGTTAATATGTTCTCTTACCTTCTCATGTATATCCTTGATGTGCTCTGCAAATCTTCGGCTTCAACACTTGTCTTCTTCTCTTGGTCTATCTTCCTCAATTCTGGAGTGGTCTTAGGATTGCCTCCATACATA
>VDFB02058242.1:401864782-401930083 GCA_007258455.2 Sequoia sempervirens
GGGCTCTCCTAATCACTGGGGCTTCTCCCCTTTCAGCATCATCTGAATGTTTAGATTGGGCCTCCTCATCTGCATATGAAACCCTTCCATGACCTTCTGGCCTTTTGTCTTCCCTTCATTAGTATTGCGGACATTCATAGGCTCGATGCCCTTCTTCACCACACTGGAAACACGTTCCTTTGAAACCACCTCTTCCAGATCCTTGTCCATATCTCCCTCGTCCTCTACCTCTTTGATCACCACTATTTTGATCACGAGGGTGGTAGAAGTTGTTATTCCTTTGGCTTTGACTGGTACCCACATCTTCACTTTTCTTTTCATCATCATTTCAGCTTCCTGAAGGTCTTCCACTGCCCCTTCCACTTTCACCTCCTGGTCCTTTTTGCTTGCCATGAAATCTTTTGTTCAGCTTCTCTTCCACCTTCGGAGAAAATTGATACACATCCTCAATGGTGGTCATTCTGACTAGACTTAACTCCTCCTGAATGCTCGGTCGTAACCCATTAAGATATCGGGCTACCTTCTCCTTATTTGCCTCTGTGTGGCCCGTTCTGATGATTATCTTGTGAAAATATTCAGTATATTCTTTCACAAATCTGCTTCCTTGCTTCAACCCTTGCAATTTCTTCAACAAATCTAACTCGTAGTCCATTGGTATGAACTGCTTCTTCAGTTTCTCTACCATGCGATCCCATCTGGTGATGTTTCCCTTTCATCTTTGATTTCTTTCCAACTAGACCTCTTTCCACCAAATACTGGCATGGCCCTTCAGCTTCATTTTCACAAACTTAACCCGATCTAGGTCCTCTATTTCCTCATACTCAAAATATTCTTCTAGCTAATTGATCCAGTCGATCAACTCTTCCGGATTCAGACTTCCAGAATAACTGGGGACTTCTGCTCTAGGTCTTTTCCTGATCTTTGAAATGGCCCTTATTAGCCACATTTGGTCTTGATCAATTGGTTCTTCTTCCTCTTCTTCATTTGAACCTTCTTCCTCTCCTTCATCCTCACTTTCCTCCCTCGGGTTTAACCCTCTTCTCAACTGCTCTTGTAACGCATCAATCTGTCTTTGGAGGGCTGCCAGTGCATCTCTTCCACTAGCATTTCTGCCACCTCGACCACCTCTGAGACCACCACGCCTACCAAG
Organism: Sequoia sempervirens; assembly: GCA_007258455.2. Lineage (NCBI taxonomy): Eukaryota > Viridiplantae > Streptophyta > Pinopsida > Cupressales > Cupressaceae > Sequoia > Sequoia sempervirens. The sequence continues at coordinate 401,865,933 of VDFB02058242.1, forward strand.
CATCACTCTTTGAGGCATCTTTCTTGAATTTGACCCACAACCACGGTGCTGGTGCGAACTGCCTCATGATCGGCGATCTGTCCACACACTCAAGAAAACCTCGCTCTGATACCATTTGATGAGGGCGCAGCCCGAGACTTAGAAAAATACCCACAAACAAGAGAATATTTTTATTATTTATAAAATGGAGCTTCTTATATTCAAAGGATCTCAAATCCCCAAGTTCTACAACACATGCAAGTTACAGAAAGCTACAGAATAACCCTTTCGCAATAAGCGAGCTTGTCCCAAAAAAGTTACCCAAAAATTAGAAACCCACCCATAAATAGAGCTCCTTTTTAGTTTGGAGCCAAAACAACATTAAAATTTTAGTTTAGGCGGTTTGGCATTGAAAAATTACAACTTGAAGTTCAAATTTCAAATGAACATTTGCAATTGTATATTCTAGAAAGTGCGCCAACTTCCCAGGGCCATATCTTTTGATCCGGGACTCTGATTCACGAACCGTTTGAACCATTGGAAAGGTCTCGAAGTCAATAATGTGCTCAAAATTAGTGACACTGATTTTAGCAAGTTTCATGGCCAATTAAGGAACTCTAAGTGCCTCAAATCTAACTCGAAAGATTTTTAAGTGCAAATCTGGGAAACTTAAACTACAATATCTTTCCACCCAGGAATAGAAAATAAAAACCATAAATTGGGAATTTCATTATGACAAAAAGGGTATCCAAAAATGTAAAAATATCTAAAAACTAAGAAACTTGAAATTTAACTATTTTTGGGTGATGCAAGATTGCCCTTACACCATTGGATGCTCCTGCATCATTCACTCTCTCACTCGAAAGTCCATTGGTATGTCAATCATAATTTTCAAGTAGACCATACCCTAACCAAAGATATTTTTGTTGTTTGGAAGGTTCTATGGGTTCTCTTTGTCCATTTTTGTTTATGCCAAGGCTACTAGTTCCATCATAGCCTTTAGCCTTCATCATGTCATATCCTTTGTTGTATATCTTAACTGGTAATGGGGGTAAGTCTTCCATTTCTTTATAAAGCCATCATGTTATATCAACAATTTCCTCATTGTTCATATCTCCCCATTTTATGAAAACTATCTTTGGCGTAACTTTGAAAATTTCTTTAGGTTCCATTTTGAAACATAGCTGACCATAGACCTTCAGAGACTTAGGTATTGTTGTGATGTTATATGTCATATTTAGTTTGAATTCTCCAAGGCCTAGGTCCTGGATCTTGACATTGGACTCAACCTTAGGAAGTGAGGAATATGATGGTGTGGCAAAAGATGTGGTCGGAGTGGATGTGGATGATGATGCAAGTGTGGACGGGTCAATGAATTTGGAAGAAGAAGAGCTAGGAGCCTCTCGGTTGATGGGATCTTGATGTTCGAAAATACCCCTTAGGTTGGTACAATACTGAAAAGGGTTGGGGTCTCCATATATGGTGATTTTTGTGTCATCAAAGGGAAACTTTAGGCATTGGTGGTATGTGGATGGAACAACTTTGAGGGCATGAATCCAAGGTCAGCCAAGCAAGATGTTATAAGGTAACTCAAGATCCAAGACTTGGCAAGTTGTGTCCACAATGACTAGTCCAACTCTTATGGGGAGAGTAATCACACCACGAGAAGAACGTTCTTCATCATCATATGCATTTATGACTATGCTCTTTGTTGCATCTATGCAAGCATCAAAAAATCCTAGAGCCTTAACTAGTTTTAAGGAGCATATATTCAGTCTTGCTCCACTATCTACTAAAAAATTCCTAACCTTATGCTTATGGATGAAAACCTCAATGTGTAATGGGTCATTATGGTTGGACTTTAGTGATGAATAATCCTAGTCAGAAAATGTTACATGATGGGGTGTAGTGAGATAGCCCACCATGGCCTCAAATTGGTTGACATCAATGTCTTGAGGGACAATGGACTCTTGCAAGGTTTGTCAAGTATTGCCTTATGCGCAGGAGAAATGCGAATCAATTCAAGTATGGATATTTGTGTAGTGGTTTTTCCTAGCTGGTTAATGAGGTTAAATTGACTCTTAGGTTGGAACTGCTTTGCAAAAGGGCCTAATTATGGTTGTCTTTCAAATGGACCAGGTATTGTAATTTTTGGTTGTTGAGGAGGTGGACCAGCTATGGTGATTTTTCTGCTTCGGGTAGTAGCATTGCATTCAAGTGATCTTTTGATAGTGATGGTATTGAAATATTCGTCATTAGTTTAGACATTATTAATGATGGTTCCTCCTGAATAATTGAATGTAGCACAAGCATAATTGGCTTGATTGTTATTAGTCTTAGGACCTGATGTGGAGGCTTTATTAGAACCATGATCTTGCAGTGGGTTCTTATGAATGGTATGTTCTGCATTAGATGCAAATTGTGGCCCACCCACTTCACATACTCAATTTTTGAGGTCTTGTATGATGTTTCTTAGTTGCCGACAAGAAGATGTTTTATGTCCTCTAGCCCGATGGTAATCACAAAAAAATTTATCATCCCACCATGATGGTTTAAACTACCCTGGGTCATATGGTTTAGGGTCTTCAAGTGTGATGAGACCATTTTGAAGGAGCTTCTTAAGGACATCCTCAATTGACTCTCCCAAAGTAGTGTATGTTCATATTTTCAGAAATTGTCTTATCTGGTGGGGTTGTCCTTGACTTTGACTGTTTTGACCACTTTAGTTATTGAGGGGGGGTGTGATTATTGTTGTCAATTTGTTTTGTGGCTAAGCTCCTTTAAGAGCAAGCACTAGTCCCATTGTGTTCACAACCTTGGCATCAACAACGTTGTCATTGGTGATATGTTTATTTTTGAACCAATACTTATTTTTGTCTGCAAGTGGATTTGTGTTTTTGTTTTTAGGACCATATTTTAATTCCCCTTTAGCAATGAGGGCTTTCTCAACTTGGACACCTTTTTCAACTAGGTCCATGAAGGTTGTGCAACAATGAACTTGCAATCTATATTTCAATGGGCCTAGGAGTGTTTGAAAAAACATGTCAACCTTCTATTTTTTATGTATATCAATGTGACAGCGACTTGCTAGACTTCTCCATCTTTGGAAGAATGGGATAAATGTTTCACTAGCATCTTCTTGTGTAAGATTGCATAAGCTAGTGATGGAGGTCTCCATGTCAATGTTATACGCATAATTTTAACAATTTTTTCTTTAAGTTTGTACCATGTTTTTATCTCTTTTAGATTAGAGAACCATTCAAGTGTAGGTCCTATAAGACTCCTAGAGAAAAGTCTCAATAAGTAAGTTTGTTCATAGGCAATGTCCATACAGTTGGTCGTGAATTCTCAAATATGTTCAATAGGATTTGTCTTGCCCTTGTATTTGGTAAAGTGTGGTGCCACATATCCAGGAGGGAATGGTGGCATGTACAAATTTGTGTCAAAAGGGTATAAGCATAGGCCATATGACATGTGTGACTTCTTGTCGGATGCTCACATGCTTTCTACAGTTGTTTGTAAGTGATCCACTTTAGCTGTTAGGGCATCGATTATGGGATTATTTGTTGCATCACACATGATAGGTATCCCATCGGTTCCCATTTGTTGTGAAAAGACATTGGTGTTTTGTTGAGGGATGTTTTTTCGTGAGATGTATGATGTATTTTGGTTCATATGTTGTTGGTATTGAAAGTTTGGATTAGGGACTTGGTGGTGAGTGTGAATATGTGATGAATATGTCAAAATGTTCCCTCTAGCCATTTGAGTCAAAATTTGTGGGATATGTTGACCATGAATATTTTGATGTCCAAATGTGTAGCGCTCCGAAAATTAAGAGTGTTTTCAATCCATTCAAATCAATATAAAAAGATTTCCAAGTAATCAACATTGTACATAATACTTCCAAATGAGCTTAAAAAGAGAATTTAAATTTCATTTTATGTATAATATTAATATCAATGTAATGTATCAAGATTATACAAAGCATAAGTATTTCAAGACTTTTCTCATATACATATATTCAATCATACTTGGAAGAAATCAACAATTCCAATAGAAACATCTTTTCTATGCTAAGTCATAAAACTTTAATTCCTCAAATCAATGTTACATTAGATACTTTCAAATCATACTTCTATTTCAAAGTTTCAACAAAGAAAGTCAAATACATATATACATTTACAATGGGCTTCACAAGCCAATCCTGAATAATACACAAGTACATCAATAGCAAATAAAACTCGGAACCACCAACCGCCGTGACACCATCGGTCTGCTTGCGAGCTGGGGCCAAGAGTGTGATTCAGGCGCCTTTTCCGCCCAACCACGAAGTACATGACTTCCCCGGGTTCCTTCCTAACTCGAAGAAATCCCCGGCCCTGCATAAAGGAGCCTAGCAACCCGAAACAGTAAAACAGGAGGGAACTCTCGATGCATGCCTGGTGCCTATATGCATTTCTAACATGAGAAAAACACATTTCTTGCAACAGGAGGTGGCAGAGACTCAAATACATATATGTTTCTAGGCTTTTAAAACAAACCCATCTATTTCAATGGTACAAGTGCTTGGCCAAGCATAAATAATACAAGTAAATGGTAGTTTAGAAAAGGTAATACTACCGTCTCTGTTGGTCCACCTTCGGCACCCTGTCCCGGAAGTTACCACAAGTAAAGTATGAATAAATACCAAAGCAGAAAGTTGTGCATTTTCTTACATGTTTCATACATTCAATTAATTCTAAAAGAATTTCAACTGTGAATTTCAGAACATCCTTTGAAAGAAAAATTGTAAATTCAGTAGTAAGATTTCGTTTACTCTTTTGTAAGTAATCCTCTTCTGATTTTGGATAAAGGCTCTGTTTTTAAAGAAGAACATGTAAGTCATAATACTTTTCAGTGTACTTTTAGAAAGAAAGATTTAATTAATTTGTTTGAATGAAACAGTGTTTTCTGATTTCAGTATGTACTTCTATTCTTTCCAAGTTCAGGCTGACTGATAGTGTAATTCCCAATTTTAATACAGGTTTCAGAGTATTAATAATATACTGAAACAGTGCAATTTATTCAGAATATCAGAGGTTTGAAAGATAATCTTGCATTCAAATTTTATGTTGTATTCCTTTACTCAGGATTGTACTTCTGTATGTAAGTATATGACAAAGTACTCAAGAAGGTTTTCAGTTTACATGGTTTTTCAGAGACATTTCTGTTCTTGTTCCAGATTTATCATTTCTGAGATATTTGTGTATATTTAACAGAGTTCATGTCACTTTCTGGAAATGGTTTTTTTTCCTGTTTCAACTTGCATTTTGGTATATTTATGCATGGATATCTATACATATATATATATATAATATGTATATATATATGTATACATATACAGCTAAGTGTATATGTATATATATATATATGTGTGTGTGTGTGTGTAAAAATTCATATACAGCTGCGTGTAGTTTTGAAGAAAGAAATACTGAATTTTATTTCTGTTCATAAGTTCTCTGGCTGTGCACACAGAATGTAAACATTTTACAGGGTTTCCTTACTGGCATTGAGCAACATAAGGCTCAGGAAGCCCTTGCCCCTCCCATGGGGAGGGGGCGGGCTGTGAGGGGCTCGCGCCTCCTCCACAGGCCGCGGCCTGTGGAGGGCGCGAGCCTCCCACAGTGCCGCGTCCTTCCCATGGGGAGGACAAGGGATTAAATCCCCTCCTAATTTCCTATGTATAACAGTTTCAAAACTCAAAATAAAGAAGACATTTCGTCCAGTATATACTGCATTCAAACTTGTCTCAAAGGCATTTCGAATTTATTTCAGGTGACTGTATTTTATGCAAAATTATATGCATATATATATATATATATATATGTTTATGTATATTTCTAATTATAATCGAGAGCAGTTCAATAACTTGCAGCTTTTGCAACAAAATGTAACCCTAATCTGGAAGAAAAGATTGGGTATTCTATATTGCAACAATGAGAAGTAAGCTATTTCCCAGATTCGAAAATAAAATATCGAAAAGATTTCTCAGTTATCTATAATCATTTCATAGAATACTGCATTTCATTTCTGCAATTTTAAACTGATTGGAAGCAAGTATGGAAAAGAACTTGGCAATTTTCTTCAGTGCAGATTTCCAGTATTACCTTCCTGTCGCCTCCTTCCAGAGCTTTCTGATATCCCTTTTTCTGAATGAATGTCCTCTTTTCTCTCTTAAAGCTTTATTTTTCTTTTCGAGGATCATGCAGAGTATTTCCAGATGACAGATACATTTCTCATGCAAATTCCAAAGATTGCCAGATGCCAACAACATTGTTGGTTTTAAGAAAATTTCCAGAGCCCTAAGTTCTCTCGGGCTGTTCATTCCTCTTCATATTGGAAAAAAAATAATCATATGCAAACAGAGATATTTCCCACTTTATACAAACCAATTATTCCATTATATGCAACATAATATTTTCACTTTATTATTTGTTTTTAATTTCCTATATATTGTTTTTAACTCAGATTTTCCTTTTTGAATATAAATGGGTAAACTAAAACAAAATAAACCATATTCTTTTCACAATTTATATGGTTAATTAAACTATATTTTAATTTTTCTATGCTAATCAATTTCAAACATTCACATTGAAAACAAAATGGCCTAATGCAACTACATGATTTTAAGTGGTGTGTGCATGATCGAGAGCTTCTCCTCTTTTACCCTGTCGGAAAGCTAACCTTCTTTTCCTCAATCACACTCTTGGCCTTCGATCACCTGCCACTCAAATGCACTCAGGCGTGCAAAAACGAAAGTGTATTAGTATCCAGTATAGAAATATAAATTTAGGCAATAATTAAATCAACATTCCTATTTAGTATCATTTTAATATAAAATGCACTCATAATTCTGAAAGAAAACAATTATTTTTCTACATTTCCATACTCCAAAGCATTGTAGTATATTATATTGCTCTAACACGTATCATAATTTGTATATTAAATCCCACAAAGTCATGGTCAAACAGCGTCAAAGTAAGTCATGGTCCAAATAGCATCAAAGTAAGTCATGGTCAAAATAGCATCAAAGTATGAGATGTGACATCCTTCCCCACTTGGGAAGAGACATCATCTCGATGTCTAAAAGCAAATCCACACAATAGAGTTTGAAGTATCAGTGTATCATAGTCACAATATGCATAAAAAGAAAAGTAAGCTATAACCTCAAATGAGGAAAAGATCTGTTAATGTCATCTATATTTTCCTAGGTGGTATTATCCATCAAATATTGGTCCCACTGGACCCTGCACTCCACAATATCATGGTTCCACAACTTAACGTTGCGCCTCCCAGAATACTGGTGGGCTCCGCTAGCACCACCCTTGAATCCTGCTAAGTGTGCCAGTCATGCACACCACACATATGGTATTACTACCATTCAATTATATCCAAGTAACAAATAGCTCTTGCACCAGAGCTTACAAGAATAACATCACATCTTTCGAGCTTAAGAATTTATTCACTCTCATTAGTATAAGTATAGAGAACATTTCTTGTTCAAGCATAAGCATCGGTGTAGTTAAGGAAACAATTTTCTATGCTATGAGTAAAAACACCCATACAGAAGTGTCATTGCACAAAGCATGAGAAGTGCATTATTGCACAAGCACCATTCTCATATAATACACATGTAAGTACCTTTACTAAAAGAAAAACAATCAGGCATACATGATCCACCCTATCAATCATTCATACCTTGTCTGCAAGACAAGTCGAGAAAACTTATCTAAACATCCTTACCATTGAAGGCCCCTTAAGGCATCTCAACTTTTTGTTCTTCAAAAATCTCGTGGATTCTACAAGACCCATATCCTCAATCATCAACTTTCCCAAAGTCTAGTACCATAATGAACATTCTTTCCTTTAAAACATCCCTTCTTAGGTTTCCTGCCTTCGAGAAGGCTCAACCAAGATTATCTATTATTATCCAATTTATTTACTTCACATATAAATTACAAATAGAAAAACAACTGCAAAGGTGCTCCAACGAGGTCCAAACTAACCATCGTGCACACCGACTATACTGAGACTAGGTCACTTGCAATCCATTCCTTTGACAATTCTGATTTTTGAACTTTCTCTTCTTATATTTAGTGCCCTTTATCTTCCTTTGAATTATACTTCATTTATTTCATCTTTTACATCTTACTTATTATTTATTCCTTAATCAATCCTTATTTTACTTCCATTACCAACTATTGGTTTCTTCTAGTTTAGAATACCTTTCTGTAACTTCCTTATCCATTTTTAGTTCTACAACACTTTTATTATCCCCTTTTTTTTTAATAATACATTCTATATATCAAACTTCAATCAACATTTCCAATCTTACCTTTTTCTTCTCATTCCACGCTATTCTTCTTGTCTCAAGGGTTTCTCCTTCCTTTCAACTTCCATTACTATTATATTGTCATTTTAGTCTTTCATTCTTCCATTCAAACTTTATGTTACCACAACATCTTACATTTTATTAATTAATACATAGCTATGAGGAATTTCCATTCCTATGCCCTTATCCATCCTAAAATATCTTCTTATGATCTAACAATACATGTTGCCAAAGTGTTTCTTTGCTCTACCCTTTCACCACCTGCAACACCTCCCTACTTTCCATTTGTGTTCCATTACATCCACCTTAATTGAAGCTTACTACACAACCACTTTGCTTTCTCAACTAACATCCTCCTACCACTACCTATTATATCATCATACCAAAACAAGTTTTTCTCAAAACTCAAGGGATATACTTAGGAATCAATCCATAAAGCATGTTCTCAAATTTCCTTTGTACTATCTAGACACGGTGTCCTCTCATATAGTAATACCAACAAGATATACAAAAATAATAGGCCCATAGCAACACCAGTGTTCAAAACTTTCCTATTATTTCAAAATTAAATACTTGTATCAGACAGCGTATTAAGGAATTCAATCTATCGTAATTCTATCAACATACATACCAGGAACTGAAGCACTCTCTGTATTATACCCCCTCATACAATCTATCAGAGGTCCATCATGGACATGATAGAGCACATAACATGAAACTTGACCATCAATTTAAAACATTCAAGCATAGCCACCATTTAGAAAAATTAAATCAAATCCAAGGAAAAGAAAAGTCGATTTCAACAATAAGGCATAAAATGTGCACCATTTCAACAATAATTCACACATGACCATAATGGTCGCAAGATAAATAAGTATCAAAAATTTGATGGCTATACTTACTCATGCCCATAAATAAAAATTCAACTTTGGCCTACACGCCATTCAATAAATTGAACAAAAACAATAAAATAAATGAGTAAATAAATAAATAAGATATCAAAAAAAAATTTAAGTTACATAACATATGAACTATGTGACTAACTCTAGTCATCAGAGAGGGAGTACAATACCCAACCATACCTAGATTTCAAAATCCGAGGTAAGTAAGAGAGCACATTCAATCATAGTGTATAGTGAGTCATCTAAGACCCAGTCACACAAAATAAGAGATCCATTCTACTTCATCATCCAACATCGTTGAAGATGCCAAACAAAAAAAATTGCATTCCTTTCAAGGGAACTTCAATCGCCACATAATGACACACATGGTCAAACACTAGCGAACATCCACAACCCAAGGTATCCAAATGCTTCATTCACAATGAAAAGCAATTACCAATTCCCACTTTATAGATATACACCATTCATATGGATAACGCATTACTACAACATTCACACATTAATTACCTGAAGTTCTCATTCGCACAAATAAATATGCCAAAACACACACACACGGGATATGAAAACAAAAATTATTCAAGTGTGTCACTCACACAAGGTAAGTATACCATCTCTAACATAATATGAAGAACAAGCTTGAGCGCTTTACTCGCACTAACCATAGACAATCATAAGTGCATTACTCGCACATTATACATGTATATATATGCAAAGTGCCTAACTCACACGATGCATTACTCACACGATGCATTACACCCAAATATAAATCAAACAGGAGTGCATTACTCACACATTATACATGTATATATGCAAAGTGCATATTCGTAAATATATCATTTATATAAATCCAGCATATAGGACTCATAAGGTCTCACAAGATCAAAACTCATGCCCTGTCAATAAGGCTGACAATGATAACTTATCTGAACAAAATTTTCCTCCTAGGACCATATCGAAGACTCCTAAGGAGGCTTAACTTGTATTTACTAAAGATCACAAGGATCATACACACATCCCGATTAGGAAAGAACAAACATCACCTAAAAATCAGCTTACTCATAATCAAATACCTTTACCATTGCAGACATCCTTCTTGGATTCTCTTCTTCCTTAAAGCATCATCTAATCATTAATGGTCATAGGTGATTGTTCTTTCTACTTGTCTTAATATATGCATATTTTATTTTTACCTCTAGTAACCTTGTAACTTAACCTTTTAGATCATAGTCATTCGCCCTTTATGTCCTTAAGAGACCTCTTTCTCAATATTTCTCTATTCTACATCATCACTTCACGGGTTGTCATCATGTCTTAGCCATCTTGGCTCAGATATATCCATCACAATATCTCAACCCTTTTTAAAGGTACAATCTCCAATCCTTGCTTTGACCATGACATTTTCCTACTAAGGATTCTTTTGAAAATGCCACTAAACTGATGAGTACTCTCAACTAATATAGTCATACCATGTCTAATATTCTTGGTTCTCAACTTAAACATCCAAGACTCATTGAGGTTCCAACCCATCAAAGAAATCTTCGACCCAAGATAGGGTGCTAATTCACTCGATGCTCTTAGAAATTTAGATCATCAACAGGTTCACATTGCAACCTATAGTGTAGAAGTCTTAAGGTCCGAGTGTTGAACCTATGGCTCTGATACCAAGATGTAGCGCTCCGAAAATTAAGAGTGTTTTCAATCCGTTCAAATCAGTATAAAAAGATTTCCAAGTAATCAACATTGTACATAATACTTCCAAATGAGCTTAAAAAGAGAATTTAAATTTCATTTTATGTATAATATTAATATCAATGTAATGTATCAAGATTATACAAAGCATAAGTATTTCAAGACTTTTCTCATATACATATATTCAATCATACTTGGAAGAAATCAACAATTCCAATAGAAACATCTTTTCTATGCTAAGTCATAAAACTTTAATTCCTCAAATCAATGTTACATTAGATACTTTCAAATCATACTTCTATTTCAAAGTTTCAACAAAGAAAGTCAAATACATATATACATTTACAATGGGCTTCACAAGCCAATCCTGAATAATACACAAGTACATCAATAGCAAATAAAACTCGGAACCACCAACCGCCGTGACACCATCGGTCTACTTGCGAGCTGGGGCCAAGAGTGTGATTCAGGCGCCTTTTCCGCCCAACCACGAAGTACATGACTGCCCCGGTTCCTTCCTAACTCGAAGAAATCCCCGGCCCTGCATAAAGGAGCCTAGCAACCCGAAACAGTAAAACAGGAGGGAACTCTCGATGCATGCCTGGTGCCTATATGCATTTCTAACATGAGAAAAACACATTTCTTGCAACAGGAGGTGGCAGAAACTCAAATACATATATGTTTCTAGGCTTTTAAAACAAACCCATCTATTTCAATGGTACAAGTGCTTGGCCAAGCATAAATAATACAAGTAAATGGTAGTTTAGAAAAGGTAATACTACCGTCTCTGTTGGTCCACCTTCGGCACCCTGTCCCGGAAGTTACCACAAGTAAAGTATGAATAAATACCAAAGCAGAAAGTTGTGCATTTTCTTACATGTTTCATACATTCAATTAATTCTAAAAGAATTTCAACTGTGAATTTCAGAACATCCTTTGAAAGAAAAATTGTAAATTGAGTAGTAAGATTTCGTTTACTCTTTTGTAAGTAATCCTCTTCTGATTTTGGATAAAGGCTCTATTTTTAAAGAAGAACATGTAAGTCATAATACTTTTCAGTGTACTTTTAGAAAGAAAGATTTAATTAATTTGTTTGAATGAAACAGTGTTTTCTGATTTCAGTATGTACTTCTATTCTTTCCAAGTTCAGGCTGACTGATAGTGTAATTCCCAATTTTAATACAGGTTTCAGAGTATTAATAATATACTGAAACAGTGCAATTTATTCAGAATATCAAAGGTTTGAAAGATAATCTTGCATTCAAATTTTATGTTGTATTCCTTTACTCAGGATTGTACTTCTGTATGTAAGTATATGACAAAGTACTCAAGAAGGTTTTCAGTTTACATGGTTTTTCAGAGACATTTCTGTTCTTGTTCCAGATTTATCATTTCTGAGATATTTGTGTATATTTAACAGAGTTCATGTCACTTTCTGGAAATGGTTTTTTTTCCTGTTTCAACTTGCATTTTGGTATATTTATGCATGGATATCTATACATATATATATATATATATAAATATGTATATATATATATATATGTATACATATACAGCTAAGTGTATATGTATATATATATATATATGTATGTGTGTGTGTGTGTGTAAAAATTCATATACAGCTGCGTGTAGTTTTGAAGAAAGAAATACTGAATTTTATTTCTGTTCATAAGTTCTCTGGCTGTGCACACAGAATGTAAACATTTTACAGGGTTTCCTTACTGGCATTGAGCAACATAAGGCTCAGGAAGCCCTTGCCCCTCCCATGGGGAGGGGGCGGGCTGTGAGGGGCTCGCGCCTCCTCCACAGGCCGCGGCCTGTGGAGGGCGCGAGCCTCCCACAGTGCCGCGTCCTTCCCATGGGGAGGACAAGGGATTAAATCCCCTCCTAATTTCCTATGTATAACAGTTTCAAAACTCAAAATAAAGAAGACATTTCGTCCAGTATATACTGCATTCAAACTTGTCTCAAAGGCATTTCGAATTTATTTCAGGTGACTGTATTTTATGCAAAATTATATGCATATATATATATATATATGTTTATGTATATTTCATATATATATAATCTAATTATAATCGAGAGCAGTTCAATAACTTGCAGCTTTTGCAACAAAATGTAACCCTAATCTGGAAGAAAAGATTGGGTATTCTATATTGCAACAATGAGAAGTAAGCTGTTTCCCAGATTCGAAAATAAAATATCGAAAAGATTTCTCAGTTATCTATAATCATTTCATAGAATACTGCATTTCATTTCTGCAATTTTAAACTGATTGGAAGCAAGTATGGAAAAGAACCTGGCAATTTTCTTCAGTGCAGATTTCCAGTATTACCTTCCTGTCGCCTCCTTCCAGAGCTTTCTGATATTTTTGAATGAATGTCCTCTTTTCTCTCTTAAAGCTTTATTTTTCTTTTCGAGGATCATGCAGAGTATTTCCAGATGACAGATACATTTCTCATGCAAATTCCAAAGATTGCCACATGCCAACAGCATTGTTGGTTTTAAGAAAATTTCCAGAGCCCTAAGTTCTCTCGGGCTGTTCATTCCTCTTCATATTGGAAAAAAAATAATCATATGCAAACAGAGATATTTCCCACTTTATACAAACCAATTATTCCATTATATGCAACATAATATTTTCACTTTATTATTTGTTTTTAATTTCCTATATATTGTTCTTAACTCAGATTTTCCTTTTTGAATATAAATGGGTAAACTAAAACAAAATAAACCATATTCTTTTCACAATTTATATGGTTAATTAAACTATATTTTAATTTTGCTATGCTAATCAATTTCAAACATTCACATTGAAAACAGAAATGGCCTAATGCAACTACATGATTTTAAGTGGTGTGTGCGTGATCGAGAGCTTCTCCCCTTTTACCCTGTCGGAAAGCTAACCTTCTTTTCCTCAATCACACTCTTTGCCTTCGATCACCTGCCACTCAAATGCACTCAAGCATGCAAAAACGAAAGTGTATTAATATCCAGTATAGAAATATAAATTTAGGCAATAATTAAATCAATATTCCTATTTAGGATCATTTTTAATATAAAATGCACTCATAATTCTGAAAGAAAACAATTATTTTTCTACATTTCCATACTCCAAAGCATTGTAGTATATTATATTTCTCTAACACGTATCATAATTTATATATTAAATCCCACAAAGTCATGGTCAAACAGCGTCAAAGTAAGTCATGGTCTAAATAGCATCAAAGTAAGTCATGGTCAAAATAGCATCAAAGTATGAGACGTGACAAAATGATGCCATGTGTTGTGTATTCGGATTGCCTTGTCCAAATTGTTGGAATTGTCCATGGGGAATGTTCATGTTGTGCCCTTGGGAAGTATTGGTATTAAATTGAGATGACGTGTTTGGTTGTGGTGCTCAAATAAAGACACATTGTTTACTTCCTCCAAAGGGATTGGATGAGATACCAATGAGAGGATTTGATGATGAGGCACCCATGGCACTAGATGAAGCTCCAAATAGAGGATTTGAAGAGCTTGCCCCCATTGATGAGGATCCAAAGGTGGCACAAATTGATGCGACGATATTGTGGACATTGTTGGCATTGATTGTGTCATGGAATGTGACATAGTTGGTGTCCCTCCAAAGGATGTTGCATTGATTGAATTGGAATTGTTTTGATTGGTTGTGTTATGGGAAGTGGAATTAATGGTACTTGTGGCAATTTTTGAGGTAACACCACCGGAAGTATTGCTTGTATTGTTTTGAGGTTGACTAGTGTTGGGTATGTTGTTTGTATTGTTGACACTGTGGTTGGGTGGTGTTGGTCTCAAAGTGTTAATGTCAAAGCCACGTGGTAAGTTGAACCCTTTGTCTTTTTGATAAAGGATAACAATGCAAGACTATGTTTTTTGGATTTTTGATAAGCAGGAATCACAATGTGACAATGTTGTCTAAAGGAAATGACTAATGCCAAATGAAGATTGGGATGACAAGTTATGACACTAATTTTTTTTGTATTTTTGGACTAAAGGATGTCAATGCAAGGTGATGAAATTGTCAAGAAAGGATGTCAAATGCCTAGGTGACAATGAGGACTAATATGAAAAATGTTGACTAAGGAAATGACCAATGCCAAGTCTAGATGCCAAATGAAGACTATGATTAAATTTATGACAATGTTTTTGGATTTTTAAAGATAAGATATGCAAGGTGAGGACTAAAGTTTGCAAATGAAATGGTCTAAATGATTTGGAAGAAGGTTGTTTATCCACCCTAGAAGCTTGATCTATGTCTCACTTTTGGAATATCAAAGGACTTGTTTGGAGGACTAAATGACAGGGACAAAAATGACAAGTGAGGTTTCCTAACTAGATTTTTGAGTTGGAAAGGTCTCACGGACAATGACTAAAGAAGATAATGATGACTAAGTCCAATGATAACCTACTTTTGAAAGTCAAGATTTTGAAAAGTATGGTAAGGTTGTCCTCATCCAAAATATGCAAGTGAAATGAGGACCTAAATGTTGGTTTATGACTAAAAATGAAAATGTTGAGGCCTAATGATGAGACTAAAATTTGTAAAGATGACCCTATGGTAAGATGCAAGCTAAAGTGTGTGAGAAATGAGAAATTTGAGCAATTTTCTAATCTATTTTTGATAGAATGCTTCTGAAAAAACATGTCTATGGATAGTTTGGACAAGTTTGACTTCAGTTTCTGGTCTGTGACAGAGTTTTATTTTTTCTAGCGAATGCATCGTTTCAGGTCACAGATGCATTGTAGTATAGAAGATGTAGCTTGGTTTTAACGAATGCGGTGTTATAGAGATCAAATAAGGCTCAGTATTGTGAATGCAGCTTTCTGACAAGTAAATATGGTGTGGAACAGGAAAATGTGGTGTTCTGCAAGGTGAATGCATTTTGACAGAGTGAATGCAATGTTCTGCAAGGAAAATGTGGTACAACAAAGCAAATGTGTTGCAGTAGATGCGGTGCAGAAAGCAAAAAGTCTGATTTGTTTGCAATTTTGGTTTGAGGTTGATTGTTTGTTTCTAGATATGAGAGTGATATATTTTTTTGTTTGAATGTCTAAAAACACTTGGCAAACACAATATTTTTCCTTTGAAACAAGCACAATAAATACAAGCACAATCCTAGGTTAGGCCAAGATAATATTTGCTAGATTCCATGTGGGTCTCCCCAGCTGCATATTCTTAGCATGTGAATCCAAAAGCTTGGCTGCATAGGATCCCCCTTCCATTGCACTCACTTCTCAGGCCAACCAAGCTTCCAACCCCCATGAAACTCCCATGGTAGATTGATCACCTCTACTAAGAACTACAAAGATGTGGATGCCTTCACAATGACCATTGTTGCGCTAGCAAATAGAAGGATTTTGGCTACTACACAAAGGTGTTTAGTTTGGGACCCCCGTTTGAGTGGCCATACATGGGGCACAAGATTAAGCTCCATTTAGGAGGAACTCCATCTTGAAGAGGTTATACTCAATAGGGTTTTACAGAGTACTACTTGGTCCATATGACACATCCGCACTCGTAATCCTAGGCTTTCTGTTAGGATTCACATTTATATAGTGGTTGGGGGTAGCTTGGCCAAAGAGATTCATTGCCAATCTGAGTCACCTTGGGTGAGTACTTTTTCCCACCAAGGAAGGCCCAAGTTCTAGAGTCAATAACCATTTCTCTTACACCTAGGATCACACAAGTACGCAAGGGGAGAGGATACTTCGATTATTGAATCGTAAGGGTTACACAAAAATGGATGGGTCTGGTTTTCTGATCACCTAGTCTGCACAAGGTGAGAGCATAATAACCTACCACCCCAAACACAATCAAGCAAAAGACGAGCAATGTTCTTTTTAGTGCACCAATTGAAGTTTTTTCTAATCTAAAAATCAACAAACACAATGTTTCAAAAAAGATAGCCTTGGACAATCGAACCTACAAAACCAAAAGTTAGTAGTTTCAAAGAAGATGTCTTGGACCCATGAAAGACTCAAAGCCACATGTTGCAGCAACTCATTAGCAACCAGAAAATCTCTAACCTATAGATTGCAAAAAGAAAAGTAGAATGCAAAATGAAATCAAGTCAAATCTGGAAAAACCTAAGAGCAAAAGTTTACCAAATGAATGCATCACAGCAGAGTGATTGCATCCTTCCGTATAGCAAATGCATCGCAATTCTACATTCTGGAATTTTTCAAACAAATGTGGCTCAGTTCTGTGTTCTATAATTTGATAGACAAATGTGGTGATATGTAGGTCGAATGCATCATGGATGATCAAATGCATTGCTATGCAAAGTGTATGTATCACAGCAGAGCGAATGCGGCTTTCAAGGTAGCGAATGTGTTGTGAAATAACGGATGCGTCATTTGGAAGAGCAAATGCATTACAGCCGTACATGTAGCTGCAAAACAAAAAAATGTCATATGGAAAAACAAAATATGTGCGATTTTGGTGTCGGGTTAATAAATTAAAGCATTAACACAAAAACCCAAAGTAATAATGAAGTGCAAAGGAAAAACATGAAAAAAAATGAAAAGATCTCACCAAAATGTCTTCATTCTCCATGGTTGACCTCCATTATACCTTCTCAACTTGCTGCAAATATGATATTGCCCTCAGATTTATGATGAGCAATCTAATGACAATGACAAGCCCTAAGCAAATGTTGAAGGATTTGAGATGACAATATGCAATGCTAAGCTACAATGCAACTAGTAAGCATCTAAACTATGTCTAATTATGCCTATGACAAAATGACAATAATGCAATTGTGAGTGAATGGCCAAGATCAAAAGTTGACAAATTCCCTAGAATCAATGGACAAGATTCAATTTGACAACCCACAATTAGGGTTAGGGAAACATTAGGTCAAATTTAAAATGAATGGACAAGATTGATTTTTAGAAAATCAAATCAAGGGTTGACAATGCATGTGACAAGAGATAAGATTGGCACAAAAAAAGAGGTGGATGGAAAATCAAATAATAAATGGAAATTATTTGATTTTTGAGGAAAAAACTTTTTTGAATTAAAAATTAATTTATTTCAAAGGTGGGACCACATGACAGTAAATAATTATTTTGAATTATTTACTAAAAAGAGGGAAATGTCAAATTAGATAATTAAAGATAATGGACTGTGGAAACAAAATTTTATTAATTAAAGATAATTATTGCAAAAATCTTTTGCATACTAACACAGTTTTTTCCAAAAATCTTTTGCATACTAACATCATGGACTGTGGAAACAAAATGTTATTAATTAAAGATAATTATTTAATTTGAGAAGGTGACCAATAATTAAATAAATTAAAGAATCTATTTAATTATAAGAAGACTTAAGAGTTAGTGGTGTATTAAATAAATAAACATAATTTATTTATTTAATAATCAAGAAGACATAAGGAATAAAGATAGTTAAATAAATTAAGAAATTTGTTTAATTATAGGAAGACTTTAGGCAATTAGTAACGTATTGAATAAATAAATAAAATTTTATTTCATAATCATGAAGAATAAAAAGACATGAATGAATTAAATAATTATGAATTATTTAATTAATAGATGAAAGTGGACCAAGGACATAATTAAAGTGTCTTAATTATGCTAGGAAGAAGGTGAAAAATAGAGCTTGTAGGCCTAGGTCATTTTTAGATGTCTACAACTTCCACAACCTTATCCAACTTCAAATTAACCTATTGCACTTGCTCTTCCAAGGTCACAATCCTCTGTTCAAAAATTTGCTTCAACTTAAGCATTTCATCAGCAACAATATTTAAAGCATCAAAAAGTTGGTTAATTTGAGCCTATAGAGAGGACTCTAAAGATTCCCCAGCTTTACTCATAGCTCCTCAAACCTTCACATTGGTCATTTTAGCTCACGGAAAGCCCATTTGAACCTAAATAGGGAGATAGTACCCTCCTTCACCAATCCTAGAACATTAGGAAAATCCTCTCAGTTAAAATTGAACACATCCATAGCCTCCGCTTCAACCTCCTGGAAAACACTATTTAGGTTTTGACTATCATTTACCTCTTTCCCTTTAACCCCAAAAACCAATGTATGTATTTTGCAAAGAGAGCTCGCAATTTCATCAGCAACATTCCTCCCTCTATTTTGCATCTCCATCCCCTATTCAGGCATATCCATTTTATCCTGCTCGCCAACAACATTTAGAGGAGATTGAGAACCAATTGACTCCTCCTAAATAGGGCTACCAATCCACTTAGCCATCTTCTTGCTACTTCCACCCTTCAAGTCATTTTTTCTCTGAGACCCAAACACAGGGGGCATAGAAATATTTTTCCCTGCAATAGCTTTCTTTTCTTTCATGAGGGTAGAGGGTTCACCCTTCCCAATTTTATAGAGTTTTTCACCAACCACCCCCTCATTACAAGTTTCATACTCCACGAAAACAGGGGCAGATTTACCTTTCTTTCCACCCTTAATAGGAGCAGGGGGGTCATAGTAGACTTCCATAGAAGCCTCTGAATCAAGTTCATAATCTTCATCCGTCTTTGACCCAGTCTCATACTCCAAATCCACTTTGTTTTTCTTCCCTTTAAGAACCTTCTCAGGTTATGCTTCCAACACTATCTCATACTCCAATTCTAGTTTATTTTTCTTTCCTTTAGGAGCCTTCTTAGGCTGCTTAGGAACCACATAAGAATTGGCATAATCAGAGATGAGGATAATTAAGCCAACATGAAGCACATGATTTTTAGGATTACGCTTGTGATCCTTAATCTCACTTTCCAAAGACACCAATAGATAGAAAGGAAAAGAAACTTTTTTCTTGTGTCTAAAGTGATTCAGAAGGATAAAATGATAACCAAAAAGGATAGAGAAACGACCTTCTAAAGTTATATACCTAAAAAAGTTCTTCTGCAACGTCTCCCCATAAAGCATTGATAGAACTACGGTAGTAGTCGCCACATTTATCATGCTCAAGCTTCTTGCCTTGATAGAACTACGATACTATCCACAACATTTAGCATGCTCAAGCTTCTTGCACAGGTGTTAAAATGACATGCTTTGCACTTTTCTTTTTAAATTTTTAATTTTATTGAGTGGTTTTGATGTAATGGTAACTATTTAAGTAATATTATTTTTGTTGAAAGTTTTATCTAATATAGATTTTATTTAGTTTTTAGATTATTTTTTATTTTTAATTTCTTTATTTTTCATTAAAGTTTAAATTTAAAATTTATGGTATTAATTTAAGTTAGTTGTGTGATTGATGTAAACCTTCATGTAAATTTTAAGATTCAAATTTAAATTTGGGGTTTATCTAGTCTTTCAATTAATTGTTATTATATGTTAATTCAAAGTGTGAAATGTTTCACTTGTCTCTTTTAAAATTGTATTTAGGGACTAATCCTAGTTTATTTTCAAAGACCTAAAATTCATTACCTACATATCTTGAGCACATTTGAAACATTCATTCACATTTATAATTGCATTAGCTACTTGCATCAACATTAGGACATTATATGCATGATTTTCTACTCTCTTTGATCTTTTCAAAAATTCATTCACTTGTTATCTTAGGGGGTTATGTCGTAATAGTGAAATGTGGGCCATATGAACAAGTGATAAATGGGAGGCACATTGCACACAAATTAAAGTTATAATTTTTAAAAAATAAAACATCAAAAAAATTGATTAAAGTGCATGAATGAAACAAGTGCAATGGGCCACCAATATGCTAAACCCAACAACTTAATGCTACCTAACCCTTAAGAAATATGTAAAAATCACTCTCTAGTAGATACAACCAAATTAGCCCATAACCAAAACCTAATTACACACAAAATCTCTCTCTAGCATATACAACCAAATTAGCCCAGCTTTACCAATCTAATTATCCAACCCCTTCAAATGACTTTGCATTCCAATAAATAGTGCCAACACTAAATCCAGTGTGCACTAGCATGGAGGATTGATGTAAGTAAGCACCATTAATGTGTGCCCAAGAATAAATTTGACCACCAAGGATGTTGCCTTTAAATAAAATGATCAATTCATTCCTCAACAAATTTAAATTTGACATTCTTCTCCCTTTTCAAAATCGAAAAGCCATCAAAATGCATAATCATTACCATCCAACAAAAAGGTGTTTTATAAAGGATAACTATCTTGCCATTGTAACACCTACTCATTTTTTGAAGGTGTACACATGTAATAAATTATTTGGGATGAAGATAGTGTGTCATGCTCTAAAAGTTATACAAGGATGCACATGGGATGGAGCTCAAGGCTTGTTCTAAGCTCAATGCAAGGGAAGCTTGCACTTCTAGGATGAGATGCACTCAAATTGTCATGTGCCAATAACAAGGGTATGTACATGGCTAAATGATGTTGTGTCATTAATAACAACAAAAATAAACCAAAAAAATAAAATAGCACACATGCATAAGTGATGCTTGACCACTACAAACTACCACACAAAAAAGCATGTAAACAATTTAGGCTTGTGCACAAGGAACTAGTGTAACATCAAAAATTGCACACCCTTCCAATTTCATGCTATGTTTTGTGCCCACTTTTTTGCTCATCCCCTTAGTGATTATGTAGGCTCATTTTATCCCTTGCATCATCCTTTTTCCTACTCTAGGTTCTTTGAAATCCTTTCTTGTGGTCTCTTTTGACTGTCACCTTTGTATTAGCCTTATGTTTTTCTAATCTTTCATCATTCTTTAGCATAAATTTTCCAAAAACTAGTGTATCACACAAACATCTATGCATTGTGCTAGTGTCCTACAATAATGTTTTATTTGTTGGTTGTGTTCAAGTTCTTTTCCACTTGTCACCTTCCCATGTCAATAGAAATAGATCAAGACAATTCTATATGGCTCACCAACCTCTTCCTCTTGGCTCCTCTCTTATTTTTTAAGCCAACATTTCATTTTTGTCTCTCTCTCTCTCTCTTGTCTCTCTTGCTCTCCACAACTTGCTACAACATTATCAATCTTTCTACACAACACTCTCATAGAAACCTCTTTAGCTCTCTTATAGTTCTCCTTGGCTTCTTGAATCATCTACTGGTAAGATTATTCTTGTTTATCATTTTTTATTACAATAATTTATTTTATTGTTCCCTTGATCACCTTGGGATTACCACATCCATTCTCTTTCATTTTAGTTTATACTATTTCACATTCATAGCTCCAACATTCCTAGACACACTTGGTATAGGATTATTCACACACTATTTTTGTACATATCTATATTGGCTAATATGGAGGTAGAAATACCAAAACAAGGAATTGACTAATACAAGTCCATAAACATCCCCAAACATTTCTTTATTTCCCTGTGTTTGTAGGTATTTTGAGAGAATTCAACCACACAAATATTTGGAAGTTCTTGTTGAAAAATGGAGGTAATTATGTAGCTTTGAAACTTGCAAAACTATTATACTATAGATCTAAATAAGTGTTCTTTGTTACAAATTCTTTGTAGATGATTATTTGTTTAGATTCATTTTACCATTTGTAGAAATAGATAGAAGATTGTAGAAGAATAAGACCAGAAGATAGAAGTGACACAGCATATACCGCAGAGAAACCCTTTCGGGAAAAATCTCCATCAAGAATCAATAGTACTTGTATTATTTAATCTCAGAATAAGATTAAAATAATTCTTTATCAATCCTTGCTTGAGATGCTTCTTTTTCCTTCAACAATTCTTCTTCACAGCCTGTAATAAAATCTGATAAAACTCTCTTCAACTTGCTGCAATTTATAGACAATAATGAGCCTTGTAAACTCCAAAGAGTTTACAATTACAATGCACAAATCTTATCTCACAAAACCTACGCCTATTCTTTGCAAGTAGAGTTCTTCTATGAAAAATAATTTCAAACCAAGTCCTTCATCAATTTGGGCATCCTAAACTGAAGTCCTAACTCAATGTTGATTAAGAAGATATCTTGTAAGCTCCTCCTCAAAGTTAGCGCCCAAGAATGGGCCCACTTAACTCAACCTTATAAAATATCTTCTCATACAAAAGTGTTAACTTCAAGATGCCAACTTGGGTGCCCAAAGTGGATCCAAGTTAATCTCTGTTAATTGAAACATATCTCTACATCAATTCATACAAACAGGATGCATGATTTATCATCCCCACTTAACTAAATGTATCAACTATTATTTGTCTTGCAACTCAAGTCATTAGTCATGCATTTCAAGTCAACTCGCATTCAATTGAAACTAACTACATGCAACTAAAGATAACTAAACCATAATTGAACTGAATTGAACTACATGCATGTAAACATCAATCCCTAACTTCTAGGATCTTTACATGCATTGCTGAAGTGTTATATTTCTCCAAGCAATTAATTTAACTCAAGGTGGGTTTCACCTTCCATGTGGGTGCCCCATGTGCTCCTATTTTGTAGGAGCTCTTCTTGGGTGTCCCCACATGTTCCTATCATTTAGAATTAATTACAATTGTCAATTTACATGTTTATTTCATTCGAAATTAATCTCTTTCTAATCCTAGTGTTGGGGAACACTTTCCAAGGACTTAGGAGATACATGAAATAACATTTAGGATTGCAATTAAATGGCATCCTATTCCCAATAGTTCTTTCCTATTTATTTTTCATTTATTTCTTTCAAGAAAATCATGTAAATCTTGTTATTAGTCTTATTTCTCTATATTTCATTGTATAGTATTTGTTGGTGCATATTATTTTTGGTTTTCAAAACTAGACAAATGACTAGAGTGGAATTTTATGATTTTTTATGCGTTTTCTCATTTTATTTGTGATAAAACATTGTGTGGATGTTTGCATGATGCACTAGAGTCATGGGAAGTGACTTTCTCCTTTTGATTTCAAGTTCTATGTTGTCTATATTTTTTATTTTTACAATCAGAAAGTTACTTTTATTTCTTCGTTTTCAAATATTTTCACCAATTTACTTCCTTCAAGCATTTTGATTAATCAATTTCATTTTTTGGTTAAAATTATATATTAAAAATAATAATCAATATAATTCTAAACAATAGACTTATTAAACATTAACGATGTTGGTTTATATATGAGTTTGAGTCTTAGGTTGTAGAAAAGTTGAATCTCAAGTCTGGCATATTTGTTCCTCTTATGAACATGAAATATTCTAGAGATAATGTAGTGTAGAGGTGTCCATGAAAAGTGTGGATAAAAAATAATTTTGATGGGATGACTAAAGGGAGTCTTGGGCTAGCTGGATGCAAGGAAGTGTTAAGACATGAGGATGGCAAGCTTATTTCAAGGGTGGAACTTTCATTGGGAACACAAACTAATCACCTAGTTGAAGCAATGATAGTGTACAATGGTATAAAACTTGCCTATGATAGAGGCGTCAATAAATTTTGGGTGAAAGGTGTTACAGTAAAAGGTATTTCTTAATTAATTATTTATTTAATTATTAGGTCCCTTTTCCTCTAATTACTTAAGCTTACTTAGGTCATGTTCTTTTTATGTCTCATACCATAGGATGAGGACACATGCCATGATCTTGTTTTATCCTCACATAGGGTTTCTAGGTTAATTATCCTTTTATAAGGATTATGTATTATAAAATCATTAAGATGCCATAGGATGAGAAAACATGCCATGATCTTGTTTTATCCTCACCTAGGGTTTCTAAGTCAATTATCCTTTTATAATCTCTATTATATAATCATTAAGATGCACATTAATTATGATTCATGATTTTTTGGATCAATAGCTCTTGGTCAAGCCATAGCTTTGCTATTCTCTCTTTCTATGATAGGTGTTTGATGTCAAGTGATCTTTGAGAGCTATGGAGTTGATTTTCACAACTTCAACATGGTATCAAAGCAAAACCATAAAAGAGAAAGGGATTAGGTCATGATAAGTGTTAAAATCTCATGCAATGAGACATAATGACCTAATAATAGCTTGAGTAATAAAAGAATAAAAGAACTCCTAAGTTTAGCTTAAGTGCATGAGAATAAATTAGGGGTGGGTGTAGAAATATGGGGGCCAAAAAGTGGTCACCCCATTTCAATTTTTAGAAAAATCCAAAACATGAGAGCATTATATGTTATTTAAACAAAAAAAAAGCTCATTTCATTTTTTCCAACAACTGCAATTACTTCCTCCATGGGCTGCAAACCTTGCATAACATCCTCACACTTTTGGAAGGCCAAAACTGCTTGATTTCTTCACTGAATCTTCCTGCAAATGTCACCACGATGTCGGGTAGGTCAAAGGATTAAGTAATTTATGTTTTTTTGTGAATTTGTTATTAAATATGTAGATTTAATATGTTTTTTGATGTAAATTTATTTAATTTTTAGTAAATGATAATGCACCTCCAAATCCTCCTCAAAATCCTAATTCACCTCATGTTGAAATCCCTCCTGAAGAAAAACCTCAACAAACTCCTTCAACAATTCCTCATCATGCTTTAAGAACTCAAGAAAATTTAATGGGGCAAATTGAAAACAACAAAAAATAAATTGAGGAGTTAATTGCAAGGTTGAGAGATCCTCTAGGCACAACCTCACATAGAACCATGCTTTCTCAATCACTTGAATCCATAATATCACATGTAGATTCAATTAGCAAGAAAATAACTAGTTGGTTGGATAAAAGACGAGAGTTTAGACAATTTTATGCAGAAAAATTATAATATAAACAAGTTAAAAATTAAAAATTTACAAAATTTGACTTGTGTGCACTATTCACGAACCCTAAAATGAATCAACCTTTACATCCTTCAAGAAGAGGTTCCCTATCCATTGGTGCAACCACCAAGGGATAAAGATCAATTTTTGGAAAAGGTGGTGGATGGTTTTTGACCATCCTCCATGCAACAACAATGAGACGCCATAATATTTTTTGAGGAAACTCTATTGTGAGTTTTTCCTTAGTAAAATCCTAAACTATTTTGACATGCGAGACTTCCAGGGTAGAGGTGGAGGCTCTGCATAGGATAGAGTGCAAGCACGTATTGATGTACAACGACAAGTGAGATGACCACTCGCCAGACCAATGTATGATCATGTGACTATCCCTTTCATTGTCAAGGAGAGTGCTAAGGTAGATACATTACAGTCAATTAGTTCCCTCATCCAGAGCCTCATACAGCATACCAGTCCTCTAGCATAGGGTGAGTCAGGTTAGTCTTCGAGGAGAAAAGGTCCACCTAATATATGTCAAGCTTGTGGGTCACTCTGTGTTTATGACTCTGAGGATAGTTAGGATGTAGGTGCCTAGGGTGCATCTGCAGCTAATGAGATGGTGATGACAGATTCCCTCTGAATGACACATTTGGTCTTGATAGTTAGGTAAATGTTAGTAAGTTCATTTAATTTAATTTATGAGATAAGTTCATTTAATTTAATTTATGAGATTTCATTTTTGAAATGCAAGACTAACTAAATAATTTGAATGATTATAATGAAATTTCAGCAGTCCTCCACCTCCCTATTACATGACCACATCTACTACAAAGGTATGTAACTAGTAAAGAATTATAAATATTACATGTGAATAGCTAAACATTATATGAATTGTATTCTTATATCTCATTTTGGATGTTGAATAGGTTAACCTTGGACCTTCGATAGTAACACCTGGAAGTGGAGATGCTCATCAAAGTTTCACTTAGGTAATATAGATTATTTTTATTTTTTATTTTTAAAATGTCTTTCGTAATTGAATAATGTTTAAGAACTTGAAGGTTCTAGATAGTTTGTAAGTATACTTTGTAATTTTTAATTAATTTGGTTGTAGGTTGTATGCACTTCACAATCTATGAATTCCATTTTTTCATTTTGTTGATCTCCAAAAATATAGGCTAGTGGCATCACTAGCTTGTAGCATACCATCTCTCTTCTCATTGTTGGGATCATGAATGTTGCTCGAGATATTTATTTTATTACTACCATTGTCCTATGTTAACTATAATAATCATGATGACTATGTTATTACATTCATGTTATGGTTGTAGACTTTCATTTATACCTTTGAGGTGCTTGACATCATAGAGGACTACTCTCTTGCTTTCTTGATCGTATAATGTCATCTTCTATCAATTATCTTTAATGGCATCTACTCCATAGACAAGGTACTATCCACTTATCGTTTAGAAATATGTGCCCTCTTTCTATCCCTTCACGAGGACTACCCTCTATGAATATGATCATTAAAAGGGAATTGTCACTCTAAACTATCCTTTAATAATAAATTATGCATGATCCTCTTACCATTGTACTAAATTTGTTGCTTCTCCTATGAGACTATCTCATAGCATTGGATTTCATGTGACTACCACCACATTCATGATTGCCATGCACTCTTTACCTTGAGGTATCTTGATTGAAAACATATAAAGTATCTCCTCATAAAAAAACATCTTCCACAATTATCCCTTGAAGCATTCTTTGGTATTGAAATACATGTGACTGTCATATTACATCTTGTGACTTTATACTATCATATTTAGTCTTATATAACTATCCTATTACATTCATTTATTTATGCTATATCCTTTATTGTTCATTCATTGTCCTGTATTCACCATTTCTTCTTGTAATCATTACTTTTCCTATGTGAATATTATATTGTCCACTATCATGAAGATATCTCACTCCATTTCTTAGATATCTCTTCTTTGTGATTCACCCATGAATATGAATAGGATGTTGAGGTTTTATGAAAATCATGGAGTGTCTTTATAAGTGTGAATTGTTATCAAGATCTTAGGATCACAACCTTATCATTGCTCACTATCACTACATCATTTTATTCTTAGTTGAAATTTCTCATTATTGCTTCTTTTCATGCATCTCACTATCATGCTTTACATTATTTCCATAAGTCTTATCCCCACTTCAAAAATTCTTCACACTGCACATCAACAAAGGTTTGCATGACTTATTTATGTAATCATGATATTTCCCCTTGCTTGCATGATATTATTGTCTCCAGGATTGTCATCTTGTGGTTGTCCTTTACTTTGAAATTATCCTCATGAAACATGAAAACCCTTGGCATTCAATTGATACTCATGAAGACTCTTACTGATATGAGGATACTATGTCCATAATCAAGATGATAGGATACTCTATCCTTTCTTCTCATTTCTCCTAACTATCACATTTCTCTATCATCTATCCTTATACAATTACAACCCTACCTTTTCATTCATGAGACCCCTTACTATGCAAGATTCACTTATAATAACCTCTTCCTCTGTCAACTTCTTCCTACCAACTTAGAAACTACCCAATATGGCTCTTGTGTCTTGTGTTTTGTCTTGTTGGTTTTGTAGGCAATATTGCTTTCTTCTATCAACCTTTTGTTCACCATGTTCATGAAGGGTTTTGATAGGGGCATTTTCATCATATTGTCCTATCCTCTTTTGTCTCTTTAAACCATTCATTTGGTCACTTCATGAACTTTTTCCTTACCATTTTATAAATGCTTGTCCTTTAAATGATTCATGTCTACTATGCATGTGTCTTATGAAGACAATTATCATGATTTTTACTTTTGTTCCTTACATGGCTATTATCATTCATACCACTGTGCACTATTTCTCCTTTTTCTATTATCATTATTCTCTTCTATGTCAAACTGGTCTTCAATCTTAGTATCTTCAAATTTGCCTTCCATGTTCCTAATTGTCCCTAGGACTATCAACACAAACCTTTCACTTGTATAGAAATCACAAAACTTTTCCTTCTTTTTTCCTTTGGTTTTTTGGTCACTCTATAATAAAGATACTATGTGGAAGGTCATCATAAATAGTATGTGGGAGATCATTAAATATTAAGTTAGAGTATTTACTATAGTGACATAAAATGTATCCCTTTACATTTCCTCACTTGTTTGGGCCCTCCTGTTTAATTTGGACTTAATTGTGCCTTAATTTAGTGTTGTAAAATGTATTTATTTACACTTTCATAGTTATTTAGAGATCCTTTAAATATTTGAGCTTAATTTTCCTTAATTGGCCCCTTCATTCATTTACCAAGCCTATTTAATTACATTTTCCAAAGAGAAAACCCAACATTCATTAATTCCTTAACATAACTTCTCATTAAGCAATGTGTGTCCTAGGTTTATGGACCTAGGACCCATTCACCCATTAGCGAATGGGTCCTCCCAAGACCTTAGGACCTAAATTTAAATTATGTGTTTGGCAGTATTTTAATATATTCAAATTTGTGATTCAATGTCGGCTTGTGATATTTGAATTTTGAGAAATTAAGGATACATATCTATAAATACAAGGTCATTTCATCATTTTAGATCCTAAAAAAGCAATTCAATAACCATCAATTTTATGATATTTCAAGAGTAATTGAAGGAATTCAAGAGAAGATTTATCATATTTTTATTGCAGCATTCAAGATCTAATTGTCATTTCAAAGTCTTCTTGCATCATGCATGTTTTTGGAGCTAATATGGTGATGTAGGTTTCATGATCCATTCAAGCATTCAAACCACTATTTTAAGCAAGATTCAAAGTTCAATATCCACATCCATTGAAGCCATTTCATGTAAGTTGTAGATTTACATTCTAAGGTTTATTCAAGATTTTTTTGAGTGGTAACATAGATTTGTTCATTCTTCATTCCCTCTTTCATGTTTTATTTCATTCAAGGTTCGATTACCAAAACTGGGTTTGACCAAGGCAAACCCCATTCACCAAAAAAAACCATTTTTTTCCCTTCATGTTGTGTTTGCAAATCTAGGTGGAAGAAAGCTTGAAGATCTCTTGAAGAGAAAAATTGAAGAAGTTGACAAAGTTGGAAAAGTTGTCATAAAATTTGTCATCTCATGGAAACTCATCTACATAATTTATTTCTGACATTCTGAAACTTCCACTTGGACAAATTAGAAGATTCAAATTTGTTGTAGAGGCTCCCTAAAGTGGGAAAAAAACCCTGACAATGGACCCCTTCACCCCTGGGTGAACGAGTCCCAATGAGCCTTTGAAATTGACTTTTGGTGAAAGGTACACTCAAATCTTCCTTTCTTTGATCTGCAATTTGATTGTAGGTTTTGTCAGTATTGAGCTTAATCTTGTTGTTTCAAGTGTTAAGTTACATTTTGGTGTTAGTTTACTATTTTTAATTTTTCTCCCCATAGTATTGTTTGACCTTGACTCCCATCCTTCAGTCATAAGGATATATGAAGATTCACTCATTGAGTTGAGTCACCTAAGGTTTGTAAGTCAATTCTTTGTGTGGATCTCATTTCCAAATGAAATAAAATATAATAGGTCTATCTATTATAATTTTGGTGAACCCCTTTTCCTCTCAACATATTTTCCATTGTTTCATTTACTGTTCACAAGTAATTATTCCTCAAATACATTTTTATTTATTCAAACCAAGGATTCCAAGGCTTTAGATATAACCTTATTTATAAGAATAATAAGGATGCTACACATTTGAACACTAGGTTAAACTCTCCTAACATCAAATGATTCCATATCATTGTTCCACCAAGGAAATTTCTACTACAAATCCTTTCATTGAACCTATCACCCCTATAAACAATCTTTCTAACATCCCCATCACCAATCCTTCCATCACCCCCATCATAAATCTCTTTCTTAATCCATCAACCCTATCACCAATCCTCATAAATCTCTTTCTTAATCCATCAACCCTATCACCAATCCTTTTATTGACCCCATGCCTAACCTTAATCATCTATCTCCTAAATTAATCACCATAGATCAAGAAAATCATACACTATTTCACATCCTCCATAATGATGATTCTAGCATCACCTTCATGGGACTTCACACTATACCCTATACCCTCAACACTTAACACTATACCCTATACCTTAACCCTATACCCCAAACCCTAAACCCTCATCCCTATACCCTATACCCTATGCCTTCACCCTATGACTTATCCTCAACACTCAATACTATACACTATACCCTCAACCCAATACTTAAGCTCTAATTCCTAAACCCTCAACCCTATACCTTAAACCCTAAACCATACAACATCAACCCTCATCCCTATACCCTATACCCTCACCCTAAACCCTTAATATTGTCCCTCAATCCTAACTTAAACCCTAAACCATACACTCCCAACCCTTCATCATATTCCTTATACTCTCAATCCAAACCCTAAACCCTATACCCAATATATGGAACCCTAATCTCTATACCCTATACACTTAACATTAGACACTCAACCCTGAACATTGTCCCTCAATTGTAAACCCTCAACCCTCTACCCTATAACCTATACCCTCAACCCTATACTTAATCCCTAATCCCTCAACCCTCAACCCTATACCTTAAACCCTAAACGCTACAGCCTCAACCCTCAACCCTATACCCTATGCCTTATACCCTCAACACTCAACACTATACCCTATACCCTCAACCCAAATCCTACAACCTCAACCCTCATCCCTATACCCTATAACCTCAACCATTAACCCTATGCTTTATACCCTCAATCCCTCAACCCTCAACCATATACCCTCAACCCTGTGCCTTATACCCTTAATCCTTCACCCTATTCTTTATACCCTCAATCCCTCAACCATATACCCTATAGCCTCAACCCAATACTGAAGCCATCGATCCCTCAACCCTCAACCCTCAACCCTATACCCTCAACCCTATACTTCAGCCTTAATCCATCAACCCTCACCCTATACCTTAAACCCTAAACCCTACAACCTCAACCCTCATCCCTATACCATATACCCTCAACACTTTTAACACTATACCCTATATACCCTCATTACTTAATAATATAACCTATACCTTAATCCTACACCCTAAACCCTATATCTTAAAACCTAAACCCCACAACCTCAACCCTCATCCTTATACCCTATATCATCAATACTTAACACTATACCCTATACCCTAAACCATCAACCATCAACCCTCATCTCTATAGCCTATACCCTCAAAACTTAACACTATACCCTATACCATATGCCTT
Source organism: Sequoia sempervirens (assembly GCA_007258455.2). Taxonomy (NCBI): domain Eukaryota; kingdom Viridiplantae; phylum Streptophyta; class Pinopsida; order Cupressales; family Cupressaceae; genus Sequoia; species Sequoia sempervirens. The sequence goes on from VDFB02058242.1 coordinate 401,897,851, forward strand.
CAACCTATGCCTTATACCCTCAACACTATACCCTATACCCTCAACCCAATACTTAAGCCCTAATCCCTAAACCCTCAACCCTATAACTTAAACCCTAAATCCTACAACATCCACCCTCATCCCTATACCCTATACCCTCACCCTAAACCCTGAATATTGTCCCTCAACCCTATACTTAATCCCTAAACCATACTCTCAATTCTTCACCTTATTCCTTATACCCTCAATCCAAACCCTAAACCCTATACCCAATATCTTAAACCTTGATCCCTATACCCTATACACTTAACCTTAGACACTCAACCCTTAACATTATCCCTCAATCGTAAACCCTCAACCCTCAACCCTATACCTTAAACCCTAAACCATACAGCCTCAACCCTATACCCTATACCCTCAACCCTATACTTAATCCCTAATCCCTCAACCCTCAACCCTATAAATTAAACCCTAAACTAGGCTACACCCTCAACCCTCATCCCTATACCCTATACCCTATACCCTCAACACTTAATATTGTACCCTATACACTATGCCTTTACCCTCAACACTCAACACTATACCTTATACCCTCAACCCAACACTTAATCCCTAATCCATCAACCCTAAACCCTATACCTTAAACCCTAAACCCTACAACCTCAACCCTCATCCTTATACCCTATACCCTCAACCCTATACCCTATACCCTATACCTTATACCCTATACCCTATACCCTATGCCTTATACCCTCAATCCCTCAACCCTTAACCTTATGCCTTATACCATCAATCCCTCAACCCTATACCCTCAACCCAATACTTAAGCCCTCAATCCCTCAACCCTCAACCATCTACCCCATACCCTATACCCTCAACCATATGCCTTAAACCCTAAACTCTACAACTACAACCCTCATCCATATACCCTATACCCTCAACCCTTCACCCTATGCCTTATACCCTCAATCCATCAACCCTATACCCTATACCCTCACCCTTTTACCCTAAATCCTAAATATTGTGCCTCAACTCTATACTTAAACACTAAACCATACACCCCTTCACCCTATGCCTTATACCCTCAATCCATACCCTAAAATCTATACCCAATATCTTAAACCCCAATCCCTATTCCCTATACACTTTACCTTAGACACTCAGCCCTAAACATTAACCTCAACTATAAACCCTCAACCCTTAACCCTATACCCTATACTTAATCCCTAATCCCTCAACCCTCAACCCTATACATTAAACCCTCAAGCCTACACCCTCGACCCTCATCCCTATGCCTTAAACTCTCAACCTTATACCCTAAACCCTTAACATTGTGCCTTAACACTATAGTTAAACCCTAAATCATACACTCTCAACCCTTCACCCTATACCTTATACCCTAAATCCCTCAACCATATACCCTATAACCTCAAACCAATACTTAAGCCCTAATCCCTCAACCTCAACCCTATACCTTAAACCCTAAATCCTATAACATCAACCCCCATCTATATACCTTATACCATCACCCTTATACCCTAAACCCTAAATATTGTCCCTCAACCCTATACTTAAACCCTAAACCATACAATCTCAACCCTTCACCTTATTCCTTATGCCCTCAATCCAAACCCTAAACCCTATACCCAATATCTTAAACCCTAATCCCTATACCCTATATAATTAACCTTAGACACTCAACCTTGAACATCATCCCTCTACTATAAATCATTAGCCCTCAACCCTATACCCTATACTTAATCCCTAATCCCTCAACCCTCAACCCTATACCTTAAACCCTAAACCTTACAACCTCAACCCTCATCCCTATACCCTATATCCTCAACACTATACTTAAACCCTAAACCATTCACTGTCAACCCTTCACCCTATGCCTTATACCCTTAATCCGTCAACCCTATACTTAAGCCCTAACCCCTAAACCCTCAATCCTATACCTTAAACCCTAAACCCTACAACATCTACTCTCATCCCTATACCCTATACCCTCATCCTAAAACCTGAATATTATCCCTCAACCCTATACTTAAACCCTAAACTATACACTCTCAACCCTTCACCCTATGCCTTATCCTCATAATCCAAACCCTAAACCCTATACCCAATATCTTAAACCATAATCCCTATACCCTATACACTTAACCTTAAACACTCAATCCTGAATTATTTATCAATTTTATTTATGAATTTGATAAAATACTATGATGAAATTAAAAATGAATATTATGCAATTTTGTGATTAAAGAAATTATTTCATGAGATTATTGGTTAACAATTATTGATAAGTGGACAAGTGGAAGAATGTGTGTGTACGAAACATGTTGAAGGATGAGAACTTGATTGAGGTAGGAACGCTTAGCCGGATGACCATGATAAGAATGAATGGAATCTAGAATATCACACACCATAATAGATCATGACATCTAGACATATGTTAAAGTTGATAAATTTCATCTTTCAATGTGATAATTATAATTAGTGAAGGAACAAATCCATGCATTCTTGTCTTCTCCTGTCTATTTCAAAATTGAGACTTGATGAATTCAAAGATTCTCCCCATTAAGTGAAAATATCATATGGAAACGAATGCATTATTGCTCTTTTGATGAGATTGAAAAATGTACATTGTATGAGAAAATAGAACGAATAAAATGTACATGTATGTTTGAAAAACACATCTTGAAAGTATGTACATATGAAAATTTATCTTATGAGGGTTTATACCACGTATGTAAATATATGCATACATATACATACATACATACATACATATATATATATATATATACATATGTACATATGTATGTATGTATGTATGTATATGCATATATACAAATACATATAAATGTATATACTTGCATGTATGTAAATGTTTATCGCAGACTTAATTTCATACTCTTGAAAATAATAATAAAACATGGTTAAGAATCTATAACTCCCATAATAAATGGGGTAAGGGGGTTGACCCCTCTCATATAGAAAAAAGCTACAGTCAATGCTAGGAGAGGAGGAACTGGGCGACTAGGTAAGGGTATGGTGACAGGAAATTAATGACCACTACCACTGAATTTAGCAGAGAGATCTTTTAGTAGGAAAACTCAAGGAAAGAAATTGACAGAAGAAGGAAAAAACACATCACTGAAGGTTGTTGCAAAAATCCCATGGAAAAATCACCAAAAAGGAAAGATAATGAGGTAATTTGAATCCCCGTTGATGTTTTTCTTCAACCAATTTCAAACTTTCATATGCATTATTTGAGGATGTGGAATGAATTTTTTATGGTTTAGTAGCTTGTGAAATGCCTTTGTTTATCAATTTGTGTCATTTCATGTCGGATTGTTGGGGGTCGAATCCCCCATAAAAATCTTGTTTTACTATGTTGCATGCATGGTTTTTGACTAAGAACCCATGATGGGTTTCATCCATTCTCTCTTTTTGTAGGTCGAGGCCATATGGCCTGACTTGTGTCATGTATTTCTTTATCAGACCTCTGTAAAATGGTGCTTGGATGCACATCACCCTTTTGGTGATTAGTTATATTGCTTTATGTCACCTTGTGGGCATCGAGCCTAGAAGGTCGAGTGGTTCACAACACTTAATAAAAGCTAGGCGTGAATGATATGTATTGTTCACCTATATCATCGCCACCCTTGGGTGGTAAGTTGTGATGATAGTGAGCCACACTAATACATGGCCAAGCTAAGTCGGCATTTGTTACTTTTTTGTATACACTTTAATCCACTCTTTGAAATTCTAGGTGAATAATGAAGCCGTCATTTTGTATTTCCTAGTCAAACGATGTTAATGCTCACTGCATAATAGATAGTCAAGCATTCCCTATGAAAATGAGAATCAACCATTTTGTTCACGGGTTTAAATAACCCTTAGTTTCATCATGTGAATGAATGATGCATGGGTATGTAAAAATATGTATTTAAAATATATGCATATATATAACCATATATATGTATATATATATGCAAACATTTCATCTCATTGTCGATTCTTTTCAATGATAAAATGAGGGCCAAAAATGACCTATTTTTGTTCTTTGTGTGTAATCTCTTGAGGGGTGTTATCAAATAATGAAGGCCAAAATGAGGCTTGGACACTCTTGGAATAAGTAAAGATTATGTAGGTAACAATGGTATGTTATCAACTTCATAGTACATGTCTTTCGATTACCCCCTTTTTTGTGTAAATTTCCATCTTAACAAAAAAGAGCATTATATTTACTTTGTTTAAGAGATGTTCTATGTGAAAATATTGTAATGATAATGTTAAAACTAAACATTGGATGGCCATGATTGATTACATTAGACAAACTTAGAATATAGATTGAAACTTTCTTTCTTTTCTATTGAAATGATAATCCTTTGGTAAAGGTTACTATGTTGAATATAGATCAATCATGGTAGATGAATGTCTCTGAAATAAATGTTTAAGTGATGTCATTGAAATTATTAGAAAAATGCATTAGAACATGTTGTTAATTATCTTCTCTGATTATGGTTTTTTATTTCTTATTCAGAATGTAAACACATTTTTCCAACTAAGTTCATTTATAGGCATATATGTGCACATGCATAAAAACTTTATTTATGCATAAGTACATACATGTAGTATACCTTATGATTCATCTTGATTAATATTTGAGTAAGATTGTTAAAAGTGATAGAAAAGAAAGGAAATGTAGTTATGAAATAGTATGGATTTGCAATATATATAAATGATAGATTATGATGAATGAATGAATGGTTAAACCTAGTTAAATGACTTATTGTGGTAATTAATGAAATGGAATGATACATGAATTTAATGGTAGATTGTAGCACACTAGAGCATGTTTTTACTAGATTGTCTAAAAGGGAGGGATACCCCTTTGATATGATAAGATTTTCTTCCATGAATGGGTGCCAGAGAGTGTAGATTTTCTTTTCCAAATCTAACCAGAGTTGCATTTTATGTAGCATGAGCTTGGGTAGGCTTTGCAGTCATTTTTTCATATATGTATACAAAACAGATTGTGTTATTTATCCTCTCTTTGATTTATTTGATTACCTAACATGGAACTTGCATAATCTAACAAAGTAGAAAAAAATGCATGTAGTTAGGCATGCACAGATTCCACCTTGCAAATTGTATCTCTTGCTAAGTGTTCTATGTAGGGTCGAGTATTCTTCGACTGATTGAAGAATTATTGGGAAGCAATGCTTCATGGTTGGGTGGAAAAGCACCACAATCATGTTCTTGTCCACCAGTGGAGGTGAGTTGTCATAAGGAATCATATCAAAATTCTATATGTAATTGTATCATAGATGGAAAAAGAATATATAGATGTAATAGAAAGAAAACTATGTAATTGGGAATTGACTTGATGCATTGAATGCCAAGTCAAAATTGTATGTATCTATTGACATTTGGGAATGAATAAATATTCTTTTATTCCAAATTTATTGGTGATTTAAGAACATAAAAGTGCTAAATGGAATTCACTATGGAATTTATGTCATAAATATTAATATTCATAATGTCAATTTTTGGTTTATTGGTAGAAATCTAGTTGAGCATTTTACATTTGGTATCAGAGCCCAAGGTTCAGCTCTAGGCCTATGAGCCCACAATGACTGAACTAGGGAATAGTAGACCCTTAACTAGATTTGAGATGCTGAGAGAATGACCAAATTTGAATTGGTTGCAAGAAATGGGAAGGTCCAAGTCGAGAAGAAAGAAAGGTAAAAATAATAGGGCTACGAAAAAGAAAAAAATATTTAGGAGAACCCCAAACCTAACGACCAACCCAAGATTCATGATGAATAAACTCTAGCACACACCCTCACAAGTCTCAAGTTGGAGAGAGGAAAAAAGATAGAGGATGCCAAACAAACCCCTAAGACCAAGAAACCCTCCCCATTTAGAGATTGGCTAGTAGGATGTGGACCTAATGTGCCACTGATGACTAAGGAGGAGGAGTTCCTGTGCACACGTCCTGCCTCACCCAAGAGGGAAGATGTATATTCAGATGAGGATCTTGAGGAATTTCCTCTTTCTGATAATGAGGGAACTACTTAGAGTAGAAAATTTTTGTAAATAAGGATCAATATAATCCAAACTTAATATAAATAAAGAAAATTATTTTGTTGATTCAAAGGCATGAAGCTTGAAAGCTTGTCTTGATAAATGTTCACATGTATATATATATTCCTTTTTTTTCTAGGATTGCATGTTGTGTGCTTTGTAATTCATAGATGTAATAGCATAAACATAAAACCTTTTTCTTGAATGCTAAACGTGACTGTGATGCAGGTCAAGTGTGAGTAACCATGGTGACCACTAGACAAGATGCGAGCTATAGCAGACATAACAATGAACCAAGGAAGTGGCTAGACAAAATTCTAGAACTCTTGAACTGGCAAGAATCTTGAATTGACCATTTGGAACAAGAAGTCTATAGGGTACAAAAAGATCAGAATTTGAGGAATGAGGTACCCAACCAAGGAGAAAGGAATCTTGAAATTGAGGTCAGATCAAGGAAGAATTGGGAAAAGATCTTAAGAAGGTAGCACCACTAAAGTTTTATGGCAAGGCCATCACAGATGGGGCTGAGGCCTGGATCATAGAGATGGAAAAATATTTTGGGCTTCATGACCTGTCAGATCAAACCAAGGCTTCTTTGGCAACATATCAATTGTCTGGAGAGCTAGCTACTTGGTGGGACAATGAGAAGGCTGAAGGGAGACTTCAACAAGAATGGATCACTTGGGAGTTTTTACTTGAATCTTTTAGAAAGAGGTGGCTACCACATCTTTTCTACGACAAGAAAATGACTGAATTTCAAAATCTAACCTAGGGAGGCCTGACAGTAGTGCAAGACTAGTAGAATTTTACCAACTTGCTTAAGTATGTGCCTCAATATCAATCTGATGAGCGTTTCTGGATTTAAAAGTTTATATTGGGATTGATACCCCACATTAGAACTAAACTAGATCTTCACAACCCTCACACTATGGTAGAAGCTTTTGAGAAGGCTATTAAGAAAGAACATAAGTTGCAATAGTTGTCCAATATTTACAAAGGATCAAAATCCAAGCCTCGATTTAGAAAAAAAATATTTCAGAAGGGTGATGGAAAAAAATGAAACAACTCCCATCAAATAAGAAATTTGGAAAGGGAAGGTAACCCTCCAAAGAAGGAAGAAGGCAACCAAGGTGGAAGGAATAAAAGGGATAACAAGGGAAATGACACCTGTAACAACACCTAAGGGAACTCAAAAGAAGATAAGTTTGGAATTTGAAAAGGACAATGTGATAGATGTTACACTTATGGGGGAGATCATTATGCATCTAACTTCCCTTAGAATCCGAAGTCACGAAATGAAGGAAACAAATAGCAGATCCTGAAACAAAAGATCCATATAGTGGTGAATAATAGGCAAGCAGGGTACTGGGCTTCTCTAATATGGTTAATAACGAGTAAGCTCTATGATCAAACCATTGCTATTTTGATAGATAATAGAGCTATTGAGTATTTTTTAGACCCTAGAATGATTTCTAAGCTACCCATTCAACTTGGTTATATGAATAATTCATGGTATGTTTAGTATGGGAATCGAGCAAAGCAGGTAGTAGATTCATGTCTCTTTTGCAGTAAGTTGGAACTTCCCAACTTAATGAACCAAGTTAAACTTTATGTTGCACCATTAGGATCCTATGATGTAATCTTAGGAATCAACCGGTTGACTGAGTACAAGACTATTGTAAATTGTGAGGATAAGATGGTGAGTTGTTTTGATGACTATGGGAACCCAGTTGAGATAAATGGGGTACAACAACCCCTAGAGTTTAGACAGATCTCAACTATGTAGCTTAAGAAAGCTCAAAGGAAGGGTTGTGTCATATATGTTGTGCATGTCAGTGAACTTGACAATGAGAAACCATACCTTGATAATTATCCAATTATTGAGGAGTTTTGAGATGTGTTTCTTGAACATCTCATTGAGATGCCTCTGAAATGAGAATTTTATTTCTCCATCGATTTAGTGCCAAGAGTTGAGCTACATTCTAAATCCCTGTACAGGAACTATTATGCAAAGGGCCTATTAAAGCCAATGTGTCACCTTGGGGAGCACTAGTTATCTTTGTGAAAAGGAAGGATCGAACCTTGCAACTATGTATAGATTATCAAATGTTGAACAAGGCGACCATCAAGAATCTCTACCCTCTTCCGAGGATCAACAAATTATTTGATCAAATGAAGGGAGTGACAGTCTTCTAAAAAATAGATCTCAAGTCTAGCTACCATAAGTTGAGAATAAAGGAAGAGGATATTTTGAATGTGGCTTTCTGAACTCGGTATGGGCATTACGAGTTCACCATTGTACCCTTTGGGTTGACCAACGCACCTACACCCTTCATGAATCTTATGAACAATGTGTTTCGATACTATCTGCATGATTTTATCCTAATCTTTATCGATAATATTTTGGTTTATTCCAAGTCTATTGAGGAACATGATCTACACTTGAGGATAGTCTTGCAACATCGAAGGACAAAGAAGCTTTTCGAAAAGCTATCCAAGTGTTTGTTTTATTAGGTTAGGGTGCTTTATCTAGGCCACATTATCTCAATTGAGGGAGTCTTTGTGGACCCTAAGAAGATAAAGGAAATTGTAGAATAATCAGTACCTCAGAATGTATTAGAGGTGCAAAGTTTTATGGGCCTTGTCAGCTACTATGAAAAATTTGTGTAAGGGTTTTCTAAAATAGCAGCCCCAATAATGTCTCTTCATAAGAGAGGAAAAAAGTTCGAGTGGACTGAGAAGTGTGATCAAGCTTTCCAACTTCTTAAGGAAAAGCTCATTGGAGCTCTGATATTAATTATTCTAGATCCCAATGGTCAATTTTTAGTGATCACGGATGCTTCAGGAGACGGAGTAGGAGCAGTGTTAATGTAAGAAGGGCAAGTGGTGTCGTATGAGTCTAGGAAGTTGAAACAACATGAAGTAAACTATGTGCCACATGACTTGGAACTAGCAACTATAGTGCATGCCCTACAGATGTGAAGGCACTACCTTTTGGGAAATCCATTTGAGCTCAAAATAAATCACCTAGGATTGAGATACATTTTTACTCAACCTAACCTTAATGCATGTCAAATGAGGTGGCTAGAATTCCTTAGTGAGTATGACTTCGTAATTGAGTATATAAAAGGAAAGGAAAATCGACTGACTGATGCTCTTAGTAGATGAAGACATCTAGTAGCCATGACCTCTGTGAGATTCAACCTAAAGCAGCAGGTGATGCAACACTTGCAAGGTGATGAGCATTATGAGAGGGTGAAAAAGGTATAGAAGAGAATCTGTCAAACCATCGATTTGATGGGTACGAGTTTGAACCTAATGGTAACTTAAGATACCAGAGACGGATGTACATTCTAAATTATGGAGATCTTAGGAAGTTGGTGATAGATGAGGTCCACAATGCACCATATTTTGGACACCCGGAGTTACAAAGATGATCGCATAATTAAAAACCTTGTACTTTTGGCCGAAACTAAGTAAGGACATAGTGGAATATATAGCCAGATGCTTGGAGTGTCAGCAAATCAAGGCTGACCATGTGCATCCAATAGGCCTCTTTTATCCCCATGATATACCTGAGTATAAATGGAAAGTGATGAACACAAATTTTGTATAGGAGTTACCTCTAAGGAAGAATAGGCATGATGTCATTTTGGTAGTAGTCAACAAGTTGACTAAGGTGGCACATTTTATTCTAGGGAGCCTTAAGGATGTATTGTTGAACTTGGCCAAGAAATTTGTCCAAGAGATCTTTCGTTTACATGGAGTGGCAAAGACCATTATATATGACAGAAATAGATGGATGACATCAAGGTTCTGGACAACCTTGAATGCAACATTGGGGACTAAGTTAAAATTGTGTTCAACCTACCATTCTTAGACCGATAATCAAATTGAGAAAGTGAATCAGGTAGTAGAAGATCTCATTCAGATGTACTATATGGATCAACAGTATAAATGGGAAGAGTATCTACCACTGGTAGAATTTTCTTATAACAACTCCCATCATGCATCCTTAGGTATGACACCTTTCAAGTCTCTGTATGGGAGAAAGTGTCATACTCCCATCAGTTGTGACAAACTAGAAGACAAGATCATAGTGGGTCCTTAGATGCTAAAAGAATAGAAGAGTAGATGAGGCTTATTAAGAGTTGACAGAAGGAGGTAACAAATAGAAAAAAGAGCTATGCTAACATAAATAGAACCTTTAGACAATTTGCAATCAGGGAAAAGGTATTTCTGAGAGTCAATTTGTATAAGAGCTCTATTACTTTCATTAAGTCATCCAAGTTGGCTCTAAGATGTGTGGGTTGTTTGATGTGTTGGAAGTAATCATCCCAGTTGCATATAGCCTTGCTCTACCTCCTGCTTTAGCTCGACTCCATAATGTGTTTCATGTTTCTTTGCTAAAATGATACCACCCAGATGCATCTCATATACTTGATTGGCGTCTTTACAAGTGGATGATCCAAGAGTGGTGCTAGTGGAGCCCAATAGAATTCTGGATAGGCGCAACATCAAGTTGTGAAATAGGGACATTATTTAATATAAGGTCCAATAGGACTAGTATCATGAGGACAATGCTACACGGTAGGATGCGGTGGAGATAGAACGCTCCTTCCCTCATTTTCTTTCTTAGACAGACTGTTGATGATTATCTTTATATTGTTTCCTAATATTTTGGATTGATATGCTATGATGTTTTGGCTTGAAAACAATATGATAGATAAATATATGAAACAAATTTTGTTGGTTAGACATCAGGATAATGTCTCTTTCTAGTGGGGAAGGATGTCATATTTCAATTTCAATGCTTGCATTTTTAAATATTGATGAAAATGAAATATTTGGAAAATAGAATTTATCAATTTTATTTATGAATTTGATGAAATGCTATGATGAAATTGAAAATGAATATTACGCAATTTTGTGATTAAAGAAATTATTTCGTGAGATTATTGGTTAACAGTTACTGATAAGTGGACAAGTTTAAGAATGTGTGTGCAAGAAACAAGTTGAAGGACGAGAACTTGATTGAGGTAGGCACGCTTAGCCAGATGACCATGGTAAGCAAGAATGGAATCTGGAATCTCACACACCACAGTAGATCATTGTTGGAAACTTTCGGCCATATAAAGACAATTTCCACATAACCCAAAAGAGAAATCTATGCAACTAAGTATTCAGAATCCACATGCAAGAGAATAGACAACATACCCATGAAAATATGACACAAGATATACCTTGGGAAAACCCTTAAGAGGGAAAAACCCAGGCTCCAAAAACATCCATCTCTCATGTATTATTCAGCAATAAAGATTACAATACATCTTCAGAGTCTCCATGAACACCATTGAAGCATCAAGCCCTCTCCAAGCAATCCATGTGAACAAGCATGTAACCACACATCCCATGTCATGCTTCAAACCCTCACAAATGCTAACAAGAGCTAACATGCAAACTTACCATCATAAATAACTACCCTTGCGGTTTCTTTTATAGAAACAAGCTCCCACAAAACCGCCAAGTGGTATTACACAAAACCATGTGACTAAAACCATGAGATTACAAAACCATGTCCCCACATTTAATATTTGGTACTTTATTTATTTATTTTCCCCAATATTAAATAATTACATTTTAGCAACTTAACTTATGTCCCAATGTTACATGCAACATAAAGTGGCCCCGAGAATAATTACATTAAATATATTATGAAAGGTGTACAACACCTTTTCCTAACAATCATGACACCTACATTGTTTGAAAAGTTGATAATTTTCATCTTTTAGTATGATAATTATAATTAGTGAAGGAATGAATCCATGCATTCTTGTCTTCTCTTGTCTATTTCAAAATTGATACTCGATGAAGTCAAAAATTCTCCTCATTAAGTGCAAATATCATATGGAAACAAATGCATTATTGTTTTTTTGATGAGATTGAAAAATGTATATTGTATGAGAAAATAGAACGAATAAAATGTACACATGTATGTTTGAAAAACACATCTTAAAAGTATATACATATGAAAAATTATCTTATGAGGGTTTATACCACGTATGTAAATATATACATACATATATATATTATGTATATATATGTATATATATATGTATGCATGTATATATGCATATATACAAATACATATAAATATATATATCTGCATGTATGTAAATGTTTATCATAGATTTAATTTCATACTCTTGAAAATAATAATAAAACATGGTTAAGAATCTACCCATAATGAATGGGGTAAGGGGGCCAACCCCTCTCATTTATAAAAAAGCTACAATCAATGCTAGGAGAGGAGGAAGTGGGTGACTAGGTAAGAGTATGGTGATAGGAAATTAATGACCACTACCACCGAATTTAGAAGAGAGATCTTTTAGCAAGAAAAATCAAGGAAAGAAATCGATAAAATAAGGAAAAAGCATGACACTAAAGGTTGTTGCAAAAATTCCATGAAAAAAATCACCAAAAAAGCAAGATAACAAGGTAATTTGAATCCCCGTTGGTGTTTTTCTTGAAGCAATTTCAAAATTTCATATGCACTATCTGAGGTTGTGGAATGCATTTTTATGTTTTAGCAGCTTGTGAAATGCCTCTGTTTATCAATTTGTGTCATTTCATGCCAAATTGTTGGGGGTTGAAGCCCCCATGACAAGCTTGTTTTGCTATGTTGCATGCATGGTTTTGACTAAGAACCCATGATGGGTTTCACCCATTCTCTTTTTTTTGTAGGTCAAGGCCATATGGCCCGACTAGTGTCATGTTATGTCTTTATCAGACCTCTATAAAATGGTGCTTGGATGCACACCACCCTTTTGGTGATCGGCTATATTTCTTTATGTCGCTCTGTGGGCACCAAGTCTAGAAGGTCGAGTGGTTCACAATGCTTAATAAAAGCCAAGTGTGAACTATATGCATCATTCACCTATATCGTCACCACCCTTGGGTGGTAAGATGTGATGATAGTGAGCCACACTAATATATGGCCTAGCTAAGTCGGTCTCTGTTAGTTTGTTGTATACATTTTAATCCACTATGTGAAATGCTAGGTGAAGATCAAAGCCATCATTTTGTGTTTCTTGGCCGAATGATGTTAATGTTCACTGCACAATAGATAGTCAAGCATTCCCTATGAAAATGGGAATCGGCCATCTCTGGCCATGAGTTTGAATAACCCTTAGTTTCATCATGTGAACAAATGATGCGTGGGTATGTAAAAACATGTATTACAAATATATGCATATATATAACCATATATATGTATATATATATATGCAAAAATTTGATCTCACTATCGATTCTTTCCAATGATAAAACCAGGGTCAAAAATGACCCATTTATGTTCTTTGTGTGTAATCTCTTGAGGGGTGTTATCAAATAATGAAGGTTGAAATAAGGCTTAGACACTCTTGGAATAAGTAAATATTTTGTAGGTAACAATGGTATGTTATCAACTTCATAGTAATAGGTCTTTCGATTACCCCCTTTTTGTGTAAATTTCTATCTTAACAGAACATAGCATTATATTTACTTTGTTTAAGAGACATTCTTTGTGAAAATATTGCAATGCTAATGTCAAAACTGAACATCGGATGGCCATTATTGAACAGATTAGAAAAACTTAGAATCTAGATTAAAACTAAATGAAGGGTTTTCTTTCTTTTATGTTGAAATGATAATCCTCTGGTAAAGGTTACTAAGCTGAATATAGATCAATCGTGGTAGATGAATATCTGTGAAATAAATGTTTAATTGGATTTCAAAAGAGACAAGATGTCATTGAAATGCTTAGAAAAGTGCATCAGAACGTGTTGATTATCTTCTCTAATTATGGTTTTGTATTTCTTATTCAGAATGTATACGCATTTTTCCAACTAAGTTCATTTACAGGAATATATGTGTGCATGCATAAAAACTTTATTTATGCATGAGCACATACATGCAATATACCTTCTTATTCATCTTGATTAATCTTTGAGTAAGATTGTTACAATTGATTGCAAAGAAAGGAACTGTAGTGATCAAACAACATGGATTTGCAATATATATAAATGATAGATTATGATGAATGAATGGTTAAACTTGGTTAAATGACCTATTGTGATAAATTAATGAAATGGAATGATACAGGAATTCAATGGTATATTGTAGCACACTAGAGAATGTTGCTAGTAGATGGTCTAAAAGGGAGGTATATCCCTTTAATATAATAAGCTTTTCTTCCGAGAATGGGTGCCAAAGAGTGTAGATTTGCTTTTCCAAATCTAACCAGAGTTGCATTTTATGTAGCATGAGCTTGGCCAAGCTTTGCAGTAATTTTTTTATATATATGTATATGAAATAGACTATGTTATTTATCCTCTCTTTGATTTCTTTGATTACCTAACATGGAACTTGCATATTTTAACAAAGTAGATAGAAATGTATGTGGTTAGGTATGCCCAAATTCCACCTTGCAAATTGTATCTCTTGCTAAGTGTTTCATGCAGGGTCGAGTATTCTTCGATTGTCTGAAGAATTTTAGGGAAGCAATGCTCCGTGGTTGGGTGGAAAAGCATCACAATCATGTTCTCATCCACCAATGGAGGTGAGCTATCATTAGGAATCATATCAAAATTCTATATGTAATTGTATCATAGATGAAAAAATATATATTGATGTAATAGAAAGAAAACTATGTAATTAGGAATTGACTTGAGGAGTTAAATTCCAAGTCAAACTTACATATGTATCTATTGACATTTGAAAATGAATATTCTTTTATTTCAGATTTATTAGAGGTTTATGAACATAAAAGTGCTAAATGGAAATAGCTATGGAATTTATGTCATAAATATTAATATTCATAATGTCAATTTTTGGTTTATTGGTAGAAACCTAGTTGAGCATGTTACACAATCTCTCAACCCTCAACCCTATACCCAATATCCTAAACCATAATCCCTTGCCTTAAACCCTAAACCCTACATCCTCAACTCTCATCCCTATACCCTATACCCTCGACCTTATAGACTAAACCTTGAACATTTTCCCTCAACCCCATACTTAAAACCTAAATCATATAGTGTCAACCTTTAAACCTATGTCTTATTCTCTCAACCAATACCCTAAACCCTAAAACCAATACCCTAAATTGTAATCCCTATACCTAACACACTTAATCTTATACACTCAATGAGTTGAACATTATCCCTCAACTATAAACCCTCAACCCTATACTTAAGTCATAATCCCTCAACCCTCAACCCTATACCTTAAAACCTAAGCCCTACATGCTCAACCCTCATCCCTATACCCTATACCCTCAACCTTATACCCTAAACCTTGAACATTGTCCCTCAACCCTATACCCTCAACCATATACTTAAACCCTAAACCATACACTCTCAACCTTTAACCCTATGCCTTATACCCTCAACCCATACCCTAAACCCTATACCCAATTTCCTTAACCCTAATCCCTATAGCCTATACACTCAACCGTAAACCCTCAACCCCATGCTTAAACCCTAAACCCTACATTCAACCTTGTACCCTAAACCCTCAATGCTATATTGAATATCCTAAACCCTAATCCCTATACCCTCAACCCTGAACATACAGTCATACATACATACATACTATCATACATTCACACATACAAACATACATGCATTCAAACACATAAACATATATACATACATACATACAAGCATACATACAAACACATATATAAACATACATACATAATACATACATTTATACAAACATACACAAAAATTAAAGCAAGCCATAATGTGAGTACATTATAAAGCACTCGTGTTATGTGAAATACAAACATGCTTACACAAAACACACATTTATACAAACACACACAAAAACATAAAACAAGGCATAATGTGAGCACATTATAATTTGCTCGCATTATGTCAAAACTATGACATAATGCGAGTGCATTATAACATGCTCACAGTATGCCTTGCTTTGGGAATGCCCAAGCCTTTGGCTTGTATTTTCTTTGGATTTCCAACTTGGAGGCTTGGAGTGCCTTTCTAATGTCCAAAATTGTGTTTTTTCATATTCTACAAAATTTCACATAATCTTGTTCGTGCTAACCGCCAGGTTTGCATGTGTTTCAAGGTCGAGTAAATCAAACACCTGGGTAATGTTAAGCTCACTCTTAGCTATTTAACGATGTAATTTTTTTCACATTTTGACTATGTTAAGGCTTTCATCTTTAATTTCTTTTGTTAGTGTGTCTATTTTTTTGTCAAAAGCTAATGTATGGTATTTTTTACTTTATTTTTTAGTTGTTCATTGAAATTTTAAATAAATTACATTTTAATAAACTAGACTCCATTCTACACATTAAAAAAAATTAATTTCGATAAGTTTTCAAATTTTGTAGGGGCACGACTAAATTTCTATTTTTCAAGATGTGCCCACTTTCAAAATTAGTAAAAAATCATATATTTTATTAAAAAATTATTAGAAAAATTGGGCATAAACTACATGTTGTTAGATAATTTCTCACTTAAGCAGTTTTAAAAATACTAAAAAAAAAGTTAACCTTTTGAGGGAGCCACAATAGATGCTATGTTATGTTTTTTTGACAAAAACAACACCAATTTTTGTGGTTCCCTTTTTTTGAACCCCTTAATCTCTACCATTTTACAATATATATATATTAGTTTAGAAAGTAGACTTGAAGCACTATGACCATTTTTTGGTTGCATCTTAAAATTTTCAATGTAACTATCTTCAATTTCTCATCCAAGGTCAGTATTTCCTAATTTAAAAAAAAAGCGGCTACTTAAGACCCCTTTTTGTCCCCTCATCATTGTGCACTTACCCTCACATGAATAATTAATTAAAAATTAATTAATTATTAGCTAATGTATGATTACTCTAACATTCCCCCTTAATTAATTATTAGTCTAATTTATTCTCATGCACTTAAGCTAAACTTAGGAGTGCTTTATTTCTTTTATTAGTTGAGTTATTATTAGGTCATGATGTCTCATTGCATAAGATCTTGACACTTGTCATGATCTAATCCCTTTCTCATTTATGGTTTTTCTCTTATAAGCACTCAACCCTCATTATATTATCTCTCTTGAGAATCTTCTCCTCTTGAGATTCTCTTTTGAGATTTTGGAGTTTCATTTTGTAGCTTTTTCTTGTTGAGAATATTGTATATTATTGTTTACAACTCTCTTGCATGGGAGGTGTCTTTGTTCGTTGTTTGATCATGTGGCTCATGTTTTTCACAATTCTTATAGAAGGGGGTTCTTTAAACATTATAAGGTGTCTTAATAAATTGCATCCCCCTAGTTGGTCTATTGAATTATTAATTTCTAATTCTTTAGGTATGATCAATTCTTTTGATGATATAGGGATAACCCACATCTTGTGTGAGGGTAATTATTTGGTGGACTTCTTCACAAATGATGGAGTTAAAAGGAAATATATCAAAATTTGGGATGGGTACTCTTTAGTACCCATTGAAGCTCTCACTATCTTGAATAATAATAGCTAGCATGGAAAATAATAAACGATGAAACATGGAGCTAATTGCCCCTTGTTGTCTTGCACAATTTCTAGGTACTAAAAGGATCTTTTTCCTTTTTTAATTTTTCCTGGAGTTAAGGAACAAAATTTGGTGGTTTCAAAGTAGGGGAATTTATATGACTATGAGAGGAGAATGAAGTCAAGTGGAGCCTTTATCATGTTGTTGGCCTCCTACAATGATTTAACAACTAATCCCTTACAGTTGTGATTTAGACATTGGACATCTAATCTGAATAGCTCTCTCAATCATCATGAAGGTGCATTTAACTTTTCAACCCAAGGACGTAGACTTGAAATGGGTCAGCACAGTATGTGCACTAGGAATCCATAGTAGCCATATTCACTCTACAACTAAGGAAGACATAATGTTGAAAGTAAATTGCTTGGAAAGAAATCACATAAGTACTAATCATTAACCAAAAACTATACTAACTGGAATGCATGATAGAAATGAAAATTTGAGCAAACAGATAGGAAACTACTATGTCTGCTTTTGTTGCAAGAACAGTCACGGAATGGAATTCTAGTGGTTGCAGGAATAGACAGTGCCAGATTTTTAACTAATTGTTGAACATAAAGTAATAACTAAACTAAAGGATGGAATGCTCACCAAGTGGGCCCCCTTGGATGAGTATCCCTTAAGACAAATGTACACTCAGATGCATGAACTTATAACTTCATTTTTTTTCATTAGAAAGCATGGGTACAATTGAGCAACATAACTATATTACTGAAAAACTAAGAATGTGAGTACAACATCAGATCAATCAACTCCCTAAGAAGGAGCATTTGAGTCTTATTTATAGGAATAAAAACTACTAACTAACTACCTAGCAAGGTAGTCAACTCCAACAAATTGGGAGGACGCCACTTTAGGGAAAGAATAAAAAGTGGAGAGGAGGTTATGCATGCATGGAATCTGGTCAAGCATGTTTTCCTTAACGCAGATCTAGCACAATAGTAACTCCTATAGTCGCTCAACAAAGAATTAAGACCATTTACAAGGTGGTTACAATTCATTGATTTAAACTAGGAATCTCCCTCCATTGAGAGTCTTCCCTCCATTGACCTTTGAATGATCACCTTGTTGACCTTGATGGCAAATGACCAGCTAGCAGAATCTTCCTCGATTTTGTAGGCTCTAATTATCTGCATAACAATATTAGTATGCACAACAATTGCATATTTGTAACTATCTTAAAGTAACATTCATTAATCCACATGTAAAATTAACATAGATAGTTCATATAGCATGTCAATGTCATTTAAAATTTACAAAAATAACTTATGACCAATGTCTATGGTTTTGAGGAAATATCATAAAAAGGTCAACATCCAACTATCAAAGTCTATGGAAACTACAACAAATAGATAATAAACTCTATCAAAATTGAGTCATAAATTGGACTCATCACTCCCCCCAACCTCAGGCTTTGTTGGTCCTCCAACAGAGGAAGGGTTGTTCTTTTGCTTAGTTAATGCTCTGAATTTTGCAGTTCTACCAGTTGTCCTACATTAGTTCTTGGAGTTCATGAATTAGGGTCCCAATAGAACCCTTGTTGTCAGTCCAACCTGCTCCATCTCTGTCTCTTTGCAGCTATATCATATTGATAATACCTGAAATTTAGCACAGGCCATAATAGGATAGGTGGCTAACAAGTTAATGGAAGCCAAAATTGTCCCTTTGACCTTCCAATCTATATATATCTATCAACTCTTTTGCATGTTGCAGCATGGTTCTACAAAGAGTGAGGCTCAACTTGTTTTAACTCATCAGTCAGATTTTTCCACCTTTGTGCCAGATATCCCTTTATAGACCCCCCTATGATTTTTGCTACCTTCTCGTATTCTTTATAAACTGCTTCTCTCTTAGTTAGGATCCTACGGCCATATCTTGGTCGGTAAAGATTTAGCCCTAATGGGCAAGGGAGTGTTGGATTCTATTTTCCTATAAGTCTTGAACTGTTGTCCCCAACTAATTTCATTATGTATCTAGGACATAAATTCCCTTAATTGGACATCCCCAACACACAACAATAGATTATAATCATGATCTTGAGATACAACATAATTATGCAAATAGAATTCACACAACAAATTTTTCATTTCAAGAGGAGCAATTCGACAAGCCTAGAAAAATTCAAGAGGAGTCTCAATGGAAGGATTCAAACCTGAGAAAATCCTTGCTAGTTTAAAAGAAAGATTCTTCTCCTTCAAATATAGAGCATAGACCCTTGGAGGAGTCTTGCACTCTAATATCTGAGGTACTAAGGTTGCCATATTGTCCACCTCCTTTAAAGCAGCAATTTATGCATTCTTATCTTCAATCTCTTCATCTCTCTTTTGAATTTCCTTCTTTAGTCTATGTTTCTCCTCTTTCCATTCCTCTACCCTCCTTTGCATCTCTCTCCATAATTTCATGGCTACCATGTGCATTGAAAAATTAGAGGGCTTATGTATTCCTACCAAAAAAATTCTTAGCATTGATGCTTGCTCTTCATATGGCTCCAGCTACAGTGATTCTGTTTGTTCAACCAATTATGGCTGCAGGGGTGTTGATTGTTCTCCCAGTTCTAGCTGCAAGGGATCTTGTTTTTGCTCTTGCTGCAAGAACTCTTGCTCTTGATTTTGTTGCAAGAGCTCTTGATTCTCCTCATACTCTTGACTTTCAACTTGTTATGCGATGGAAGCAAGCTCTGCCAATGTTATATTTGTTGCTTCCTCAAATATGTCCTTTCCCTCAACATTCACCTACCCCATTGGGGCTTCTGTGTCCTCCTGTGATGTTTCTCTAGTCTTAGGGCTTCCCTGTAGAGACATACCAGTAGTTGGTCTAGCTAGTCTTGTTTTTCTAGGAGGGCTCTCATGTTTCTCTTCAGTTGTAGCAAGAACAGTGTCAGCCTTTCGTTTCTTAGAGCTTGGCACTTTCTTTTCTATCATTTTCTTTTTTTATCTTTTCCCTTCCTTATTTATGCCTCTTTCTTTTGTGCCCTATTTCAAATTAGGATGCCAAGAGGGACATCATCATCAGAATCTGAAGAGGAACTTTCTTTGTTTGAATGTTCTACCTCAGAAGAACTAATCTCTATGGTTTGTTCAGCTGCAAGAGGATTTACACTAGGGCTTGTGCCAAAAGTTGAGGCACCAAGAATGGCTTCAACCATGCTCAATCTCCTATTATCCCTATGAGGTTGAGGAAAAACCCTAGGTCACAAATTCTCTGATCTAAATTGATCAATATTCAAGAATTCTTCCCAAGTCATATCAGACACATCATGTAGAGACTTCTCTACTAATAGTTTGATTAGAAAATGGTGGGAAATGGAATTATCCCTACCTTTTTGGGTCTCGGCCACCATGATTGAAAGAAGGTGGTATAACACATTTGTCACATTCATTCTTCTCCCATGCCTCATATGATTCAGTAGTTTGAAATGCATAGAATGTAGGTTCGACTAACAACCTTCATAGGTAATGTACTTCATGACATAAATAGCTACTTGCTTCTAGGCTCAGGAAGAGAGGCTCTCTTCGCACCTTGCTTGTCCACACTCAATGGAGGGTCACCAGGTTCTATAAATTTAGCCCTAGCTGACCTGGTATATCTGGTAGCAAGGTAATGTTCACCGTCGACAAGCAACCCTGTAACTTCTGCAATCCTCTCTTCAATAACTATTACCTCCAATCCTTTTATCGTGGCCTTTCCTTCAAACTCAGTGCAAATTCCAATGCAACCTCTTCATTATAGCCATTCAGCTTCAGGAAATAGTCTAACCTCCCACAGTTTCTGAACTCAGCCTAGCAAGGTGCATCCTGCAGTAATACATCATGAACCATGGGTTCATTTCTGATTAACCCACCTCCCATTGTTCATTTGTCTCCAATTAAACAATCACTCTGCAAGGTTTCCCTTTCTGCAATCTTCGTCTAAAAGCCCAATTTCACCTTCCTACAACGTTGTTGAACTCCCAACGCCAATGTCATTTGAATTATACCTTTTTGGTAGCTTAGGATTATGACATGAGCAATAAAGAAAGTAAAGAGTAATAAATGAAGAATACAATCGAAAAAAAAATGGCAGCGATGTGGTGTCATCTCACACATGCGAGCTGTCACCTCACTCAGGATTCAAATTTGCTGACATGGACCAATAGGGAATGACACATGGACATGGTATTCACACTTCCCCCCAACCTAAATTTGAGCATGTTTCCTCACATGCATAGTAGTAATGACGATTTGATAGTGGTAGGGAATAATTACATGTTATGGAGAACATCTATATTAATGTACAATAATTAAATGAATGTACTAAAAGATAATTAAGATATAACAAATTGATGTGTACGTACCTAAATTTGTGGAAGATTTGTTGCAAAGATTATGGAGAAAGTACTAGTCACCTTTTAATAAGTTAGCTGAGCAATGAATGAAAATGGAGATGGAATGAAGTGAAATGATGGTGGAATGAAATGAAGTTATGGCGGCGTGATGGAAGAGAGAAAGGTGGAGATGGTTGTGTGGATGGGTGAATGAATGAAGAAGTGGACTCCCACAAAATTGGAAGTCTTTATTATGCCAAGTTACGTACCTTAGTTAGCCAGAAGGAGGGACACTAGGTCCACTTCCTTCGACTGTAGGAAGTTTGGGTGTTGCATGTTGAGTGAATTGTTGTAGGAATTCTTCCTTGGAAGTTGGCTTGTGATACAACTTAAGGCGATGACCGTTGAAAAGAAACTTAAATTTGACAGGGTCAATGGTGGTGAGCTAAACATCACCATTGGCGAAAACTTCAACAACCTCATATGGTCCAAGTCAACTTGTCTACAATTTTCTTGCATTATCCTGATACCTTGAGTCATAGAGTAGTGCCCAGTCACCGGGCTAGAATTTCTTGTCCTTGATGAATTTGTCATGCCACAATATTCTTTGATTCTACACTACCTCTGTGTGATGCAAGGTTGTCTTCCTCATCTCATCCAAAGCATTCAGCTGCATAATTCTAGCCTTTTGTGCCTCAAAGATATCCATCCCTAATTCTAGTGTAGTCCTAAGAGTCTTATGCTCAAATTCAATGGGCATCATAGTTGTCTTTACATACAATAACTCAAAAGGAGTGAAGCCTGTGGTTGTCTTCCAAGTTGTCCTATAGGCCCAAATAGCTTCTAGCAGCCTGTTTGCCCAATCCTTCCTATGGATGTCCATTGTTTTGGTTAGAATGGCTTCAATTTCCATGTTAGTCACCTCAACTTGGCCATTGGCTTGAGGGTGATAAGGAGTATACTTCCTCTGCCTTATGTTGTACTCATTGATCAGTGTTGTAACAAGGGTTGAGGTGAATTGAGCCCCTTGATTAGTCACTATCTCTCTGGGAACCCCATACCATGTGAAAATATCCCCATAAATAAATTCTGCAACTTTATTATCTCTTGCATGCTTCATGGCCTTAACTTCTACCCACTTGGTTACATAATCAGTGCATACTAAGATATAGGATTTACCATTTGATGGAGGATCAATGGGTCCTACAAAATCCAATCCCCATTTGTCAAATGGAGTGATCACTACCTGGGGGTAAAGGGGCATCTCATTAGATTTGGTTGGTCGACCCATCCTTTGGCAATGACGCCAAAAATGTTGGCCTCCTACAATGATTTAACAACTAAGCCCTTCCAGTTGTGATTCAGAGATTGGACATCTAATCTGAATAGATATCCCAATCATCATGAAGGTGCATTTAACTTGTCAACCCAGGGACATAGACTTGAAATGGGCCAGCATAGTATGTGCACTAGGAATCTATAGTAGCTATATTCACTCTACAACTAAGGAAGACATAATGTTGAAAGTAGATTTCTTGGGAAGAAATAACATAAGTACTAAGCATCAACCAATAACTATACTAACTAGAACGCATGACAAAAATGAAAATTTGAGCAAACAAACAGGAAACTACTCTATCTACTTTGGTTGCAAGAACAACCACATAATGGAATTCTAGTGGCTATAGGAACAGACAGTGCCAAATTTTTTACTAATTGTTGAACAGAAAGTAATAACTAAACTAAAGGATGGAATGCTCACCAAGTGGACCCCCTTGGATGAGTATCCCTTAAGATAAATGTACAATCAGATGCATGAAATTATAACGTCATTTTATTCATTGGAAAGCATGAGTACAATCGAACAACATAACTATATTACTGAAAAACTAAGAATGTGAGTACAACATCAGATCAATCAACCCCCTGAGAAGGAGAATTTGAGTCTTATTTATAGGAATACAAAATACTAACTACCTAGCAAGGCGGTCAACTCCAACAAATTAGGAGGACGCCACTTTAGGGAAATCATAAAAAGTGGAGAGGAGGTTATGCATGCATGGAATTTGGTCAAGCATGTTTGCCTTAACATATATCTAGCTCAACAGTAACTCTTATATTCACTCAACAAACAATTAAGACCATTTACAAGGCGGTTACAATTCTTCGAATTAAACTAGAAATCTCCCTCCATTGACCTTTGAATGATCACCTTGTTGACCTTGATGGCAAACGACCAGCTAGCAAAATCTTCCTCAATTTTGTAGGCTCTAATTATCTTCATAACAATATTAGTACGCACAACAATTGCATATTTGTAACTATCTTAAAGTAACATTCATTAATCCACATGTAAAATTAACATAGATAGTTCATATAGCATGTCAGTGTCATTTAAAAGTTACAAAAATAAATTATGGCCAATGTCTATGGTTTTGAGGAAATATCATAAAAAGGTTAGCATCCAAGTATCAAAGTCTATGACAACTACAACAAATAGATAATAAACACTATCAAAATTGAGTCATAAACTGGACTCATCATATGCGATGTGGTCAACAGAAATCCCAAGGTGTAGAAAATTTTGGAGGAGGGGGGTCCAACCCCCTACATGGAAAGGTTACATGGACACGATCCTAAAGCTTCTAAGCTTTTCACCAAGGGCTAGAAAAATAGAATTCTAATTGTCAATGATAAGGGATTTTCCATAATGAAGGAGTTGATAGCACAGATAATTGGGTTTTAGATGCAAGGAAGAAAGCTATTCCATGATAGGAAAGTAAACGAGGAAGCCCTTAATCAATTCTTTAAAGGTAATGAGCAAGATAAGTTGGTGAAATTGTCTTCTTTGGGATATAACAAACTATCTATAAAACCCATTTGGGCTAATATTATGAGGTTATCATGTGCTACATAACTCTGGATGGAAGGTATGCTACTATCTTGGGTGTCCATTTTATTTTTTTGAATCACTTTAGGCATAAGCTTTTAGTGTCCTTTCCATAATTTTTCTTTGTTTCACTAGATTTTTTGTGAAAGAGCATTTGAAAAACCCTAAAATTCCAATTTTGCATGAGGGTTTAGTTTTATTAATCATGGAATATGTTATGACCTAGACCCCTATGTAGACTCTAAAGGGTAAGGGTAATGTCAAGAAAAAAAAAAGCCAATGGTCATGCACTATTCTGACATGAGTTTTGACTCCTTAGATGATGATGATGAAGAATGGTGGGAGGAAGAAAGAAGGGGATGACTTGGGAAGTGTTATCTTCAATTCCCTCTAATGGAAAGAAGAAAAAAAGAAATATAAAGGTTGTGGAAAGACCTCAAAAAAGAAAGCTAAGAAGGCTATATCTTGAGTGCAGGGGATCTCAGAACTAGGAGACGAGGAGGTGGGATTCAAGGGGAAATGGAGAGGAAAAAGATAAATCTAAACCTTGGGGAAAGAGGTTGGTAAAAGGAAAGGATAAAATTTAGGGAGGATTGGTATAGGCAAGGAAAGGATAGCCACAGTTTGGACTCCTATAAAAGGCCTACCAAGAGAAAACACAAATACATATACATTTATTTGGAGATTTCCCTTACATTTAATAGAGATAAAATTTATGATGTATTGGGGTTATAGGGAGTGGCTAATAATTTCAAATTGGCCAAATAGTTTTCTTAGAAATTAATAAAACTAATGTTAAAGTTCAAGGCCTACAAGAAAAAATCTTAATAAGGAGAGGGACCATTTGGGGTCTAGAAATAGGGAACTTTGCAAAATAGGTTAGATGATGTAGAGGAAGCCATCAATGTGTTAAAACAAGATTAGAAAAGTTGTATGTGTGGCTATGGAAAAGAAAATTTAGGAGATCACCAATATTGAGAATCTCTTAAAAGATAAGGCAATGCTCAATTAGAATAGTGTTGAGGCTCTGAGGATCCTCATGGATAAGTTTAAGGAGATTAAGGAGGACTAGATGGCTTGAGAAATCTCAAGAGATAACAAGAAGAAGAAGGGTTACAAAAGAAAAGGAAAAAAAATTAAATGAAGCATAGGGGCCTAGTGCTACAGGAGCCATGGTAGCAGAAGTCTCTTGAAGAAAAGAGTTAGTGGTTCACGAACCTCCCATCCTTCTAAAAATCCTAATTGTTTGGTAAAATTTTTAGTTTTGGAATTTTACATTTTACTAATAAGTTTGTTTCAACACTTTTCCAAGTTCATGAACCTTCATCGAAATAGTTTGTAGGTTCCTGAGATTGCTAAAATTCCAATTTATGAGAAAACAAGGGAGGAAGAAAGTAATTTTGTGTTCCAACAAAATCTTTAGTTCACAAACCTCCCATTTTGTTGAAGAAATTCATTTGCAAACTCCTTGGTTTATTGAAAATAAAAATCACTGAAATAGGGAAGATCAAGCCTTCTATCAAAAAAAATTATATTTTTTGTGAATCAATTGGTTTGTTGAAAGTGTAAATTGTTGAATGAAGAACATTGTCAGCAAGTTTGAAAGTTCGCAAACTCATCGAAGGGTTGAAAAGGATTAAAATGGGCTTGATCGATAAGTTCATGAGTTTTAAAAATCATTGAAAAGTTGAAACCTAAGTTTGTTGGCAAGTTCAAAGGTTGGCGAACTCACCGAGGCTCTAAAGTGGTTTGTAAGTTCAAGAAAGTGTTGAAGGAAAGTGAAGTTTGAAGAAGATCAAAAGTTCTTAAGTGTCAATTTTCCGTTAAGTTATAATTTGGAACAATTTTGATGTTTTGGTTGTTCAATTTCATAAGTGAAGAAGTTGTGACAATTTAACTTCCTCATCATGGAAGTATAAAATGTGGTAGTAATGTCCTTTGCTAAAGGATTCATGATTCACTAAGGACAAGTTCTTGGGCAGTTTAGAAAGTGGATCAAAGGACGAATATTGCCTAAAAGAAGATGGTAAAATTGGGGAAGAGAAATCGACTATCAAAAGAGACTCAAAGAAGAAACTAATGGAAAATTTAGCATGAAGAAAGAGGGCAATAGTGGAACAAAAGAGATGAGCAATGAGGGGAATAGCCATGAGACAAAGGTCGAGTCTACAATTACATAAATCTAGAATGTAATTTGAAAGTGAATGTAATAACCTAAAGCATATGAATAAAGTAACTAAAAACTTGTTTTTATTGTGGATATAGTTGTTTGAGGTTGTTGGTTTTATTGCTTTGTGAAATTCCATAGTGTTGTGTGGCTGCGTGTCTAGGCTACCTAGAAAGGGACCCTGGCCACAACTATGTCATAGACAGGAAATAAGGTTACTAAACTCTATCAATGATTAGATTGGCTAGGGCTTCACATGCCTTATGAGGACATCAAATAGGATCCATCTTAACATAATATTAGACAACTTGTGGTTCTCTAAGGGGAATGTAATATTTTTTTTCTTTCGAAGTCCTAAGAGCATGCCACATTCAAAGGAGGCCACAAAAAGGAAACAAAGGTGGGTGTTGTTGCTAATAACCGTACTTAGTGAAAAAAGAAGAAACCTAGGCTACATGTGGACCAATGGTGGAGATTGACATTGAGAAATTTTTGTACAATATATCAAATTCTAATGCACCATTAAATGAAAGATGATGTGGCACAATCAAATAACATGCATTGACTTAACAATATTATAACCTTATATACTTGCCCCACATACACCTTAAAGTACAAAATTACTAATGCAATAATGATCTACTTTAGTTGCAAGCCATGTTGAACAACAATTTAGATAGGGAAATTTACACGTGTTTTTATCCAAGCTACCAATCGAGTATTGTAGGCTCATATATTCAAAGGCAAGGCAAAACCAATTTTTCAATCATGGAACTTATCAAGTTGATTGCATACATTGAGATCGATTTCACACTACACAATTGACCCAAATTGCTTCTACACTACACTTTTCCCTAGATCAAAGAAAATATTAGTTTATTGCTTGCTGGGTATCACATAACTAAATATGATATTAGACTATTGTTTTTGGATCACAAAGTGATAGCTTTTGCTTGCTAAATATCACATAGCCAAATCTAATATTAACTGTCATTTTAGATCACAAAGCAACTATTTGTAGTCCATTATAATCCATCATCATTAAATCACACTTAGAGCTAAGTAACTCTAACCCATCTTTTCATTTGAAAAATATGTTTTGTTTATTTGTAATAATAAATGGTAGACAAACTTCTTATCATGCATGGCTCAAACAAACATTTACATGAAGGTTGGGAAGGTGACTGTTTTGATTATTTTTCTAAGTTGTCTTGTTTCACATAAACAAGTCCTCTAGGTTTTTTGAAGCTTCTTGAGTTTTACTAGGAAAATGACTCGAGAGAATGTTCTTTATAGATTTAAAGGTCATTGTTTTTAATAGTATAACACTATTAGAACTATGATTCAAGGTCATTCTAGTATTGATCATTATTAGTAATATTTGAATTAAATGCTTGTTTTTCAAATCTAAAAGTAACATCATGTGATATCACAAGGACACATAAACAAAACATGACTTGATGTACAACTAAATATCTAAGCTTTTCAAGGCAAAGACCAAGGAAATGAGGGGTGGGGGTCCTTTATGACAACTCAACAAAAGCATACTAATGTAACATCATATTTGATGATCTGAACTTTGACACTTAACATTTAAACTTTAAATTCATCAAATAAACTATTAAATCAGTTTAAAAGATTCAAAATCACTACATATAATTATAATAGACGAAAAAATTAAAATGCACAACAACTAAATCTCATTCCTTAATAATTTACAACTATTATAATTTTATCTTTCATATAATTACAATTTCTATTTTTAATACTCTTCAAAATAATATTTATAACATTGACTAATAACTATAAAGATTCATAAACCATTGTTAATCTTACATAATTAAATATTTCTTTACACATAAAAGACTATTAGTTGAAATGTTAATCTCGAAGAGACACAAATTGACCCAATTTAAGACGGACGGTTTGAAATATGAGTAAAAGTCCAATAAGATAAAGAAACGTTTTTACACATGGGTTCACATTTTTATTGTGATTAATGTTTACAGCGTGTTTATTTCGTTCAGACGTTCCAACCACTTCAGTGAAGCGACGTTTCAGATACAATGTATGAAAGCTTTCTAGCAATCGTGATAATGATAACCCATGTCTTATCCTTAGTGGTAAATAAATTCAATGCATGGTAAATACTTTTAGGCATGCTGTCATTATCACCTTTTAGATACTTGGGATATTATATATTTCTTGTATTATTATCATGCTTTATCATTAATTAAAAGTTATATTGTGGATGCTATTCTTTCTTATATTTTATTATTGATTATATATGGTATATTTATGTTATTATTGGGGATTTTATGTTTTATTGATATTATTGTATGTTTGTGTGTTTGGAATTATATAGAGGAAATGTATTTTTTTAGTAATATGTTTTTTACGAGATTATTTAGTTATAAGAATTATTTAATTTTTTTTTCATTTGTCTATACTAGAGACAAATTTATGTACCTTCATAGTTATCTCCAACTCTTATGCTTATCACACTATTAGTCAAGATATTTTATTTATTTGTCACAATGAATTCATGACATTGATTACTATACATGATCCATGCACTTACATGTGTTTCTATGATTATATTTTCATTTCATGTATCATTTTTTTTCACTCCAATTTTTTACATATAATGGATATAATCAATTGAAGATGAGCATGTCCTGTCTCTAACGCTCTTATCTATAAAACACTCATATATAGTGCAAATAATTATAGGTACATACATAGAGGCTCATAACTTATCTATGTGCACCTAATCATATAACATGATAGTATTTGAATTAGAATAGTTTTTAGTAATAACTATGTATGATTAAAAATTCACACAATCTTTACTAAAAGTGTAATTCTAATTTATCACCATGGAATTAAAACATAATGTTTATACAGCAGTGATTGTTATGTTGTGTTATTCTCGATCACAACATTGGAAGAAGCGTTATCATACCACTTCTCATAATAAACTCCATATTATAATGTCAAGAAAATTATATTTTTGAGATATTAGGATTCATTCTTTATCATAATTACTACAACTAAATTTGTATCATTCATATTTAATTTTATAAAATATATTTTCAATTATCAATTCCTAATTTGTTTCTATTTATTCAATTTAAATTATCCTTAAGATGTTTAGTATTTTTCATTCACAATCATTTACAAACTATAGTTATTTAGTATGTTTCCCATATTTTTCAAGGTAGTCTTCTTTCTTCACATAGGAAACTCGTGTTGATGTTTTAATCTAGTCTTACATAATGTTTTAAAAGATTAACAATCATTTATGTTCTCAATATTTTAACACAAATAACTCACTAAATCAAATAAACATATAACTCCGTTGAAAATAATATTATATCTAATTAATATTATTAAAAATTACATGATAAAACAATAAACAAATTACATGACCAACATGCTTTCAATCTAACCCTACTTTATTGGGGCACACTTTCCATATTTTTAATTGAAATGTTTTCATACTTTTAATACTTCAAGGTAGTCTTCCTTCTTCAAAAAACTCATGTTGATGTTTAATCTAATCTTACATTGTTTAAAGATTAACAATCATTTATGTTGAATCTCTCAATATATTTTAACACAAACAACTACTTAAACCAGGTAAAATCTAATAATAATTTCCTTATAACAAAAAATATTATTCAATTAATATTATTAGCATTTTAATTCATAAAAAATTACATGATAAAACAAAAATTATTTAATAACATCCACACAACAAACAAACTACATGACCAAAATGCTTTCAATCTAACCATGTTATAGGGCACATTTTTGCATATTTTAATACTCTTCAAGGTAGTCTTCCTTTTATATTACAAGTTAGTAATAAGTTGAGACATTTTGTCATATTTTTTATTCTTCAAGGTAGTCTTCCTTCTTTACACAAAAACTCATGTTGATGTTTTAATCTAATCTTACATAATGTTTTAAAAGATTAAAATCATTTATATTGAATTAACACAAATTAACTTGAACTAAAGTCTAATAATAACTTCATATAAACATGTTCAATTACGTTTTTAATCCATTAAAAAACTACATGATAAAACATGTAAAATATTTAATATCATCACATGACAAAATGCTTTCTATCTAAAGCCTATATTAGGGCACATTTTCTATTTTCTAGTACTCTTCAATTATTTATACATGAATTGGTAATTAAATTGAAATATTTGCATATTTGCAATACTCTTCAAGTAGTCTTCCTTCTTTACACAAGAAATTCATGTTGATGTTTTAATCTAATATTACATAATGTTTTACAAGATTAACAATCATTTATGTTGAATCTCTCAATATTTTAACACAAATTACCCACTTAAACCAAGTAAAACTCTAATAATAACTTAATATGAACATAAAAATATTATATCTAATTAATATTATTAACATTTTTAATTCATAAATTTTTAACATGATAAACCACCTAAATTTTTTTTAATAACATCCACACAACCAAACAAACTACATGACCAACGTGCTTTCAATCTAAACCTATGTATAGGGGCACATTTTCCATATTTTAGTACTCTTCAAGGTAGTCTTATTTATAACACGAATTAATAATTAAATTGAAATATTGTGTCATATTTGCAATACTCTTCAAGTTAGTCTTCCTTCTTTACACAAGAAGTTTGTGTTGATCTAATATACATGTTTTAAAAGATTAGCAATCATTTATATTGAATCTCTCAATCTTCCAACATAAATTGTTTTAATCCAAGTAAAAGTCTAATAATAACTTAATATAAACATAAAAAGTATTATACCCAATTAAAAAGTCTAATAATAACTTCATACGAACATAAAAAGATTATATCCAATTAATACTATTAACATTTTTAATCCATAATTTTTTTACATGATAAAACACAAAAAAAATTAATAACATCCATGTGACTAAATAATCTACATGACCAAAATGCTTTCACACTAACTCTATGTTATAGGAACATATTTTGCCATATTTTTAATACTCTTCAAGGTAGTCTTCCTACTTTATACAAGAAACTTGTGTTGATGTTTTAATATAATTAGATACATCATGCTTTAAAAGATTAACAATCAACTATACATAATCTTTCAATATTTCAACATAAATCAATTGACTTAAACTAAGTAAAAGTCTAACAATAACTTCATATGAATATCTATGTTATAAGAACA
>VDFB02058242.1:401930183-402058768 GCA_007258455.2 Sequoia sempervirens
AATGATAAATGATAATGGATATGAAGATGATAAATGATGTGAAATGATGATGAAGTGATAATGGGAAATGATATAAAATGATAAATGATAAATGAAATGATAAAATGATAATGAAATGATAGGTGATAATGAAACAAATGTCAGAATGTCCTCCACAAATAGTCTAAAGAGACATGGCAGCCGTTGATGTTATTGTTAGCCCTTTAAAAACTTTGATGCAAATCCGGTATGCAGATATATGTACACTGATCTAAAATGAAATGCAACTAAAATGAAGTAAACCAATCGTTGAGCCTTTTTGTAGCTTTCTTGATTCATCATAGAGCGTTAAAATGTTGGAAGTATGTACAAGCATCAGAGGGTAAATTAGCACCAATGATGATCTGAGTACAACTTTCATGATTTTGATATAGCAAGCGAACACAAGCATCGAGGTATAATTGAACCGAGATGACCTGAGCATTTCTTGCATAAACAGACAAAGACTAACCACCGTCTGATACAAATGTGGAACTGTCATCGATGATATTGCTTTGGAAATCATGTCCCACGACATATTTGTAACAGATTGATAGTTAACCTCAAGACAACAGACAAAGAAAAATCATCCTCTTTCCTTGCCACTCTAGTTCAGTACATCATCGAGTGTACTCCAGAGAGATGATATCGAAATTCAAACAACCATAGTTCAAAATGAAAAACTATTATTCCAAACATTATTCAGATTTTAGATCATCCAGATATGAAGCATGATATGGTACTTGCTGAAAACTGTTGTGACACGGATCAATGATTGGATAGTTTGTTCATGTGATTTGATTTGGTTGTGTGTTTGCCTGATTGGATTTGATACCTTTGTCTAGTTGTTTTCTGAAAGTTGATTGCCCCCAATATGTCAACGTTTGCCCCCAGTATTGACACAACTTGCTGGAATGAATATGTACAATAATCAAGCCATGGTAAGACGTTATTGTTCTAGGAAAATGATGATAGCATGATGCTAGTATGGACCTAAGATGAAGGGAAAATGCACGAAAAGGAAAGCTGAAAAACCAAGTGCAGAATATGAACTAATAGATGGAGAGTTACAAATAGCGTTTGTTTGCCAAATTTTCACTATTTGTTTTTATTGCATTTTTCATGTTAATATGACATTTTTTATTTTTTTATGCTACCGAGATGCATGTTTGCTAGCTTTTCACCAGGGTAACCATTTTTTCAGGACTTTTTCTATTGTTTTGGATTTCTTCGGGACTTTTACGCTTTTTTGAATTTTCTTTAGACTTTTTCTCATTTTTGAATTTTTTCAAGACTTTTTCTGCTGTTTTTTAATTTCTTCAGGACTTTTTCTACTGTTTTTGAATTTCTTCAAGACTTTTTTTGCTATTTTTGAATTTTCTTCAGGACTTTTTCTGCTATTTTTGAATTTTTCTTCAGGAATTTTTCTACTGTGTTTGAATTTTTTTTTCAAGACTTTTTCTGCTATTTTTGAATTTTCTTCAGGAATTTTTCTGCTGTTTTTGAATTTTCTTCAGGACTTTTTCTGTTGTTTTTGAATTTTTTTCCAGGACATTTTTTGCTAATGATAACTGCTTCATACATAATACTTTTTCAGGTGCATGATGTTAATGGGTTCATCAAACAGGTCCCCTTCTTGCATTGATAGTTTGTATGCTCCTGAACCATAGACAACGATAACCACATAAGGACCTAGCCAATTTGGTTCAAATTTTCCTTTCTTTTCTCTGTCTTGCTGATTTTGTGGGTTTTCTTTCAGAACCAGATCACCCACCTGAAAGGTACGTGGCTTTAATTTGTGGTTGTAACTGCGAGACATCATCTATTGGTATGCTTTCAAATGGTCGGCTACTCTTTGTCTCTTTTCATCTAGGAGTTCTAGTTCTTGGAGTCGGGAAACTCTATATTCATCATCTCTTGTGAGACCTTTCAGTGATACTCTGAGTGATGGGATTTCAACTTCTAGAGGAAGGATGGCTTCTACTCCATAGACAAGAGAAAATGGTGTTGCTCCCGTTGGCGTGCATACACTGGTTTTGTAAGCCCATAAGGCGGGATTGAGTTGAACATGCCAATCATTCCCTGCATCATTCATAGTCTTCTTCAAAATTTTCAAGATTGTTTTATTTGAGGCCTTTGCTTGGCCATTTCCTTGTGGATAGTATGGTGTTGAATATCTGTGCTGAATGTGAAATCTTTCACAAAGTTCATCCACATCCTGATTCTTAAAAGGTCATCCATTATCTGTAATAATGGAGTTAGGAATGCCATACCGAAAAATGATATAGTTCAGTATAAATGATGATATTTGTTTGTCGGTAACTTTAGTTAGAGGTACTGCCTCAATCCATTTGGTAAAATATTTTGTGGCTGTGATGAAGAACTTATGCCCATTTGATGATGAAGGATGTATCTTACCTACTAGATCTAACCCCCATTGGGAAAATGGCCAGGTTGGCATGAATGGTTGTAGTTCTTGTGCAGGAGCATGAATGAGATTCCCATGAATCTGGCATTTTGAGCATGTTTTCATAAAAGTGAATGATTCCCTTTCGATTGTAGGCCAATAGTAACCCATTCTAATCAGTTTCTTAGATAAGGTCAGTCCACTCGAATGAGTACCACATATGCCACCGTGAACTTCTTGTAAAGCTTTGTCAGATTTGTCATGTTAAAGACATCGAAATAAAGTACCATCAAGACCATGTCGATAAAGGGTGTCGGCGATAAGGGTGTAGCGAGAAGATTGGCGGATAAAGTTTCGCTTTTGGTTACGGGATAAGTCAAGTGGTAAAATGTCATCTTTTAGGTAGGTATAAATCTTGCCATACCAAGGTGAATTAGATCCTACCAACTAGCAAATGATTTGGATTTCGGGTGTGTCATAGGCAAGTGTAAATGATTGTTCCACCAAAAATTCATAGTGAGTCTGAGTTTCTAGAAGCTGCAACAATGATGCGATCGTATCCATGGCGTCAGCTGCTTTGTTATCAAGCCTTGGAATTTGTGTGAATTTGACGTCCACAAAGTACTTCTTGAAGTCATTGACCATATTTTTATATGGCAACAGTTTATCATCTTTGGTCTGATATTCGTCATTGATCTGATAAATGACCAACTGTGAGTCGCCATACACTTGTAGTTCTGTGATCCTCCATTCCAATGCAATCTTCAGTCTCGTGATTAATGCTTCATATTCAGCTATGTTGTTGGTGCATGGAAACATTAGCCTATATGATCAAGGAATGGTGTTCCCTTGAGGGGTGATGAAAAGTATGCCCGCCCCCGATCCATGTTGAGTGAAAGAACCATCAAAATATAAGGACCATGGTTGTTTGGATTCGGCAGTAAAGACATCAGCATCTAGAAATTTAATGTGCAGAGGATGGTTTGTTTGCAGTGGTGCTTCAGCTAGTTGATCAACAATAGCTTGTCCTTTGATTGCCTTGTGATTAATATAATGGATGTCAAACTCACTCAGAATTATTACCCATTTTGCTAACCTTCCTGTCAATGATGCTTTGCTTAACAAATATTTGAGTGGATCAATCTTTGAAACCAAATTGATCGTATGAGTTAACATGTAATGTCAAAAATTTTGTGAAGCAAAGACTACTACTAGACAAGCCTTCTCGACTGTAGTGTAGCTAAGCTCATGACTTGTGAGTGTTCTACTGATATAATAGATTGCACGTTCTTTTCCTATGGAGTCTTCTTGCGCTAGCAATGCACCCAAGGATGTTTCTGTTGCTGCAATATATAAGATCAATGGTTTGTCTGGATTCGGTGGTACTAGAACTGGTGGAGTCATTAAGTATTGTTTGATTTGTTGAAAAGCTAATTCACACTTGTCATCCCACTTGAAAGGAACATTCTTATGCAGTAGATGTGTGAACGGTAGACTCTTGTCAGCTAGTTATGCAATGAATCTACGGATAGACTGAAGGCGTCCCTGTAATGATCATAATTGATGATGTTCTTTGGGGGAGGCATTTCCATGATCGCCTGAACTTTAGCAGGATCTACTTCAATTCCTTTTTCTGACACGATATACCCTAAGAGCTTTCCAGATGTGACCCCAAAGACACATTTCTTGGGATTGAGATGAAATTTGAATTTCTCCAGTCTTGCGAATATCTTGGACAATATTTCCAGATGTCCTTCTCTGGTGTATGATTTTGCCAATATGTCATCTAC
The DNA here is from genome assembly GCA_007258455.2 of Sequoia sempervirens. Classification (NCBI taxonomy): domain Eukaryota; kingdom Viridiplantae; phylum Streptophyta; class Pinopsida; order Cupressales; family Cupressaceae; genus Sequoia; species Sequoia sempervirens. The sequence continues at coordinate 401,934,399 of VDFB02058242.1, forward strand.
ATAATCTTCCATGAATGTATGGATCATGTCATGAAAAATCATAGTCATGGCTCTTTGGTAGGTAGCCCTAGCGTTCTTCAAACCGAAAGGCATGACGTTCCAATAGTAAGTTCCCCATGGACATGTGAAAGTTGTTTTCTCTTGGTCTTCAGGTGTAATCTTGATTTGGTTGTAACCAGAAAAACCATCCATTAATGAATACATGGCATGGCCAGCTATCAAATCAACTATAGTGTTAATCCTTGGAAATGGGAAGTCATCCTTAGGACATGCTTTATTAAGATCTCAGAAATTTGTGCACACTCTGACACTTTTATCTGGCTTGGATACAGGAACAATGTTGGAGATCCACTCTGCATAATCGATCGATCTTATGAAGCCCACATCAAGGAGTTTTCTCAGTTTTTCCTTAACTAATAGTGCCACATGGGGGTGCATCTTTCTGATTTTTTGTTTGACAAGCTTAACCCCTAGTTTGATGGACAAGTGATGCATGATAAGGTTAGGATCAAGACCGGGCATGTCCGCATAAGACCAAGCAAAGTTGACTTGATTTGTTTTTAGAAATTCCATGAACTCTAGTATTTCTTTTTCTATCATTGATGCAGCCAACTGTGAAATCCTTTGTTTTTCTGAAGTTTCAAGATCGACGGCATTTGTAGGCTCAATCAAAATAGGCGATCGCTCATGATAATGCTCTAGGAGAGTGTCAAGATTCCCATTTTTTGGTGCCTTAAAAAGGTTTTCACCATCTGATACGCTCTTTATTTTATCTTTTGTTTGATCTAATATTACCAGATTCTATTTTTGCAGCTGGGAGAATTGACACCCTCCTGGTCAAAAAATTTATGCTGAAAATCACTACTGGAACAATCATTTACGTCCTTTGTGGAAAGGAAGTTTACAATAGCTTCATCACTTGGAAATATTGGTATGTTGATAGGTTCAGATGAATCCCAATCAATGAGATTGGGATAAATCAAAGGTATAGGTTCATTGGGTGGTGTGAAATCAGCTATGGTTATGGTCATAATGGAGTTGATCGTAGGATCCGAGGTATGAGGTAGGTCAATGATGGTACTGTCCTCATGATAATCTTGTTCATTTAGATCTGACTTAGTATCACTAGAATCATAGTGACTTTGTAGTTCAGACTCTCGTGGTTGGGTCTCTAAACCTTGACCTTCAATTAGAGTTGGGGCATACTAGTGTATTACATCAACCTCTTTATCCCTCCAGAACTCATCATTGTAAATGGTAGCCCATTCATATTCAGTAGAGTCTATGTCAGAATTGTTATCCAAGAAGTTTTGAACCCTTGCCACGCATGCTTCTCATGAATTTGAGCCTTCTTGCAATGCGAAGACAGTGCCATGCAGATGTTTGGATGTGCTTTCTTTGGAGTGAGTATCATAACCTAATCCAGTTTTCTCTTTCACGGCGAGTTTGTTGAGGTGAATAGGTTCAACTACTCCTTCTTTCCTTTTTCCAATAGGACCTTTATCATAACCCATCTTCTGCATGATTGAATACCCTTTTCCATATTTGTCTGTGGGTAATTTGACATTACAAACTACTTCATCTTCATCTTTATAGAGCCAGTTTAGAATTTCTGTATCCCCAGGATCTTCCATAGGGAATTTCTCTTTGATGAATTGTCCATTAAACTTTGTGATTGGCTCTGTTGGTGATTGCTTTGATGTTGACATTGTTGATACTTGATGTTCTGTGATAGACGGTTGTCCATGTGATCGAGGAGATATAGGTAAATTGGCAAGACAAAGAGAATATTCTCTGACTCCATGGTCTTTGAATTTCAATTTCTTATCAAAACTATTGGTTAATTGACTGATTTGTGTGTCAATCTTTAGAGAAGTACAAGCATGAGCTTCTCAATTTTTAGGAACCAAAGTATCTTGACTGGCTTTTATGTTGGCACAAGTTTGAATGTTGGAATTATCAGCTGATATCGTGATTTCTTGTCCATCATGAGGGAACTTTAAACATTGATGATAGGTTAATGGGACAGCTTGCATTTCGTGGATCCAAGGACGGCCCAACAAGATGTTGTATGCTAGATCACGATCCAATACTTGGCAGAAAGTATTTTTGATAACAAGACCTACTCTAATTGGCAGCATGATTAGACCCTTGGATGCTCTTTCTTCATCATCATAAGCTTTAATGGTGATCTTTCTTCTGAAATCAATGGAGTCCTTAGAAAATCCTAAGGCTTTATCCAATTTCATGGTACAGATATTGAGACCAACACCTCCATCTATTAGAACCTGTCTAACATGAAACTTATGGACCATGACTTCTAAGTACAATGATGAGTTGTGGGGATGAGTTATGGAAACATCATCTTTTTCAGAGAATGAGAGGCAAGTGGGTGAGGACAAGTGTCCTACCATGGCTTGAAATTGGTCCACATCCAAATTAGTGGATACCGTTGTTTCAAAGAGGGCTTTTTCAAGAATTTCCTTATGCGCTGGGGAAATTTTTAAGAGTTCAAAGATAGAGATTTGAGTAGAAGTTTTCTGAAATTGGTTGACCAAATCATACAAATGTTGAGGTGGCGGTTCAGTGGATTTCAAAGAGGTTCCCTTTAAGACAACCTTAGCTTCTGCCCTTGTTGTTGCATTAAGTTCTCTATATTCCATCTTGTTGACTTTGATGACATTTACCCGCTCATCATCTATGTAGAGATGGCTGATTATATGATCATCATTGACATGATTCACATTTTTTTCAGAAGACTCACCCTTTTGATAGTTGGGAAAAGGGTTGCAAAATGCTTGGTGGTCTGCGTTTGATTGTTGATGTCCTTCTACTATAATGATGTCATTGTCGATTAAGTCTTGAATGGTATTCTTCAATGGTTGACAGTTATTTGTGTGATGACCTTTACAATGATGATAGTCACAATAGTATGCCTCATTCCATGATGGAGGTTTTACACTGGGTTCATAGTTTCGTTGAGGTGGCAGAGTAATGACATTTTTGGCCATCAACTCTTTGAATGCGGATTCCAAAGATTGACCCAATGAAGTGTAAGTTCTTCTATTCGAGAAGAATGAAAATCGTTGTGGAGTTGTATTTGAGGTATTCCCTAAGGGGTTGTTATTGTTATTGGTTCCTCAGTAACCCTGATTTTTTGCAGTCCCTTGATTGGGCGTAGAGTTTTGATTCACATTATTTCTCGAAGGAGGATTGTTTCCTTGATTTGCTACCAAGTTGACAATGTTGTTGCACTGAGTTTCTGGAACACCAAGGACAAATGGCTTGGTTGAGACTTGATTTGCATCAACAACACCATCATTCACCATATTTTTGTTGCGAGTCTAGAATTTAGACTTGTCCTGATTATTGTGATGATTGTATGAGCTAGGATTGTCTTTGTCAAGTTTTATTGTTCCTCTTTTGACCAATGCACCTTCAATGGTTATAGCATCTTTGATTAGTTTCTCAAAATAGGTAGGACAATGTAAATTTAAATGATAGCTCATCTCTGAATTCAAGTTGTTTATGAAGGTAACCATCTTTTCCTTTTCAGGAACAAGATGCGGATATCTGGTGAACATTCTTCTCCATCTCTGAAGAAAATTAATGAAAGATTCACCAGGTTTTTGTGCAACTTTATAGAGATCTATCATGGTGATATGATGTTGTATGTTGTAGGCATATTGTGATATGAACAAGTTGATTAATTCTTCAAATGTTCCGACAGGAGGTGTAATCTTAGATAGCCATTCCATAGAGTGAACTCCAAGGCTCCTAGGAAACAATCGCATTAAGTAAGTGTCTTCGTGAGCGAATTCCAATGTCATGTTTGAGAAGTCTCTACCATGATCGATTGGATCCGATTTCCCATTGTAGCGATCAAATTTTGGAATTTCACAATGTTTGGGAAATGGAATCATGTTGAGGCTTTGATCGAAAGGATAAGGACAAATTTCCTCAAGAGTATATTTCTTTGTGGTGGTTCCCCCTTGAAACTTTTTAACTTGTCCTTGAAGTGCTTTGATTTGTTGAGTCAAAGCACTAAGATCAGATGGGGGTTTTTCTTCAAGTTTGTTCTTCAAAATCTCAGTATTAAAGTCATGTGGTAATTTAGCTCCTTGGTCAGCTAGACAGAGGAAATATTTTTCTTTATCGCGTTGCAAGATCTTTTCTATGGCCTTGTAAAATTTGGGATCTTGTTCAGCTTCTCTAAGGTGGCGTTCATCCTCATGTTCATCATCACTATCGACAGTAGTATTGTTTATGGATTTGTATTTGTGGAAGGGATTTTCTTCTCTGTTATCCATGTCGTTGTTGAAAAGTGGATTACGACTCATACTATAGAGAGGATTACTGGTTTCACCTTCTTCTTGAGTGTTTTGAGTATGACCTTCTTGTTGGTTTTCCTCCCTCGATTTGATGTATTGAGATCTTGTGAAGATAGGCATGTGATTTTGAAGAAATCTTCTAAACTTAGATCATAGTTTTGATGAGTGCGACAATGATGCTATTTTGATATGATAAGATGGGAATCTTATGATATGATCAAAGATGTTTCCTAATTCTTGATTATGGCTTTCGATGATGAAGGATGTTGGAATCCTGCTGGGGAAGTTGAATCACTAATCAGAAAATTTGTTTTGGAAGATGCACTCTTAAAGATTTGATCTTTGTTTTTGAAGGAAGAATTCAAGATCACTGGAGGATTTGACTAGGATGTGAGGAATACTCAATAGTAGGTTGTGGTATATTGTCAAACTCAAGAGGTTGATTAAGATTATGTCGTTGAGATAGAGCTAATCTTTGATAATAAGCTCGAGAATCCAAGGGATCTACAACATACTCATCAGTGAACCCCCTAACGAAGTCTTGGTATCTATGAAGAAATCCATAGAAATGAAGCAAGACGTGACAACTTTTGTACAAAAATTTTCTTCTTTGCAATGACTTCTTGTACCCTAATTGTTTCTTGGGTTTCTTGATTCTAGTGGAAATTGATTTCTTGACAAACTTTGTTGATTTCCACTTCCTAAGCATGAGGACCAATATTGAGAACGTTACTGGACCAAAAATGCAAATGGATTTTGAAAGGTTTCAATTGTTGTTCTTCATGTTCATTTCGGATGATTTTTTATCTGAGTTAATGTAATGGAGGACACAACAAACATTCTGAAAAATAGTTGTTCTTAAAACCCTATACTAACATCAAGTGTTTGATCAAGAAAATGTTTTTCAGCAAATGTTTTCATAGGTTTAGCACATGAAAGACAATTCAAGCAGACTCACTCTTAATAGTCAAAAGGTCATCATAGTAATCACAGCCCACATCTTTGAACTGCGTCAACTCACACAGCCATGTCACCCCCGAAAGGGCGCCCGTGTTTTTGTCTTTTCTAGGTGCGTACTCAGAGTGACTAAAGTGGATACCGGATCCCCTGAGCAAACAATCCTTGGCAGTTATATGGTGAGTATCTTGGGGGTAGATTCTTCCCTCCCCTTCCACTGTGATTGAAATAATGTCTAGATACTGACATAGCTGGTTTTCTACACTATGGTTTGTAGTCAAGGTTTCTGTTCGGCACGACAACAGATAAACTCCCTCAAGAGACCTCCTAATCTTTAGAACAAAGACTTTGGGGATGGTTATCTTGTTCACTGCCATTGAATATGGGTTTCCCCAAAATTCACTTTTGATTATAGTGGGTTGGAAAACCTGGCTTTGGTTGTTCCCACTTAGGTCATTCCCGTAGGGTGAGTACTTTTTCCCACTATGGCAGGCCTTCTAAAGGATTTAATAAAGCATAAATTTGCATGAAATTGAAAAGGAAAGTTTGGTATTTTGATCACCTAGTTAAAGGGAGAGCATAGACCTATTGCCACAGACAAAGCAAACAAATGTTCTTTTTAAATTCCAAATCACAATGATCTAATCTAAGTGAAGATATTGCTTCACCAAAAACAAGTTTGTTCAGTTTTAACTGCAAAAAGCATTGTATGGTGTCTATCCTAGATTGCTTCATTTTAAGTTCCATGTCTATCCTAGGATTGATCAGTTTTATCCATGTGTGACTATCCTAGGGTTGCTTCTTTTTAACCAGAGAAAATTCTGTCTGCGGAATGCATCAGACTCAGAATTCTATTTTTTTTTGGTTACAACCAGATGCATAGAAACAGACCTTAGATGCGCCAAAACATAACTTCTAAGCGCTAAAATAGACCTTAGATGCGCTCAAACAGAACTTATAAGCGCTAAAAAAAACCTTAGATGCGCCACAAAAATTTCCTAAATGCGCTAAAACAATCCTTAAAAGTGCTAAAATAACACAGATCTAAAGATAAATGGATGTGAGATGCACAGAAACAGACAACCAAGGTGCTCAATCATGCCTTAAAAGTGCTAAAATAGTCATTAAATGTGCCATTTTAATAAACACAAATTTAACTCTAAGATAAATGGACTAAATGCGCTATTCTATTCCTCAGATGCGCTAAAAGAACTCTTAGAAGCGCCGAAACAGTCCCCAGATGTGCTAGACCACCTGCAAAAACAGAAAGAAATTACAGTCCTAGAAGCGCTGCGGAAAGTCTCAGATGCACTAAAATGCAGAATTTTTCTGAATGCCGAACTCAGAACGCGGAAACCTGCTAGAAAACTCTGCAAGAAAATATTAAAATTGGGGCATAGGCCCCACGGTGGGCGCCAATTTATGTGTGTATGAAATATGGGATCAAATCTAAATTAAATTCAATAGCACAATCAATAAAACATTAAATCAAAGAAGCTTAAAAGAAGATTAAACAAATTATCAAACTCTTATCGCAGCTTCTCCGAAGTTGTCTTATTGCTCTCTATCTCCAGCGTTTCGTCTTTGCTCAAGTTGCTCTCAGATTTGAAATGCCAAGCTCAACAAAGTAGGCTACTAAAGAATGAGATTAAAAATGCATACTAATGCTAAATGCAAGATTATGCTACGATAAGAAATATTGCTGAAATGCTAAAATTGCAAGAATGTAAGTGTATGTTGTATTCATTATGTGTTGTAACCAATGCTTGGATTTGCACGTGCATTTATAGAGTTTTTTGAAGATTTCGATTGGCTGGGTTGGTCAACGGCTGTGATAATTTCTGACAGATCAAACGGTTGAAGATAAATAAGATTGAAGAGAAAATAGAAGAAAATGAATAAAGCCAGATTTTTCCATTTTAATGGAAGAGATAAGATGAGATGATTTAAAAATCATCTTTTTAGAAGAAAAATGGAAAGATTATGATAAGATAAATAATGAATTATCTAATTCAATTATTTATTTATGAGTGCATGTTGATTTTTCTTAAATACATAAATATTTAAGATTTTGAGGAAATCAGAAGATTTCATAATTAAACAGAATATCTAATTATGATTTGAAGAAAGCAGAAGATCTTTAATTAAATAAAATATTTAATTAAATTTGAAAGAATGACATTAATTAAATAAAAGTATTTAATTAATTAGAGGAAAGTTTTAAAATAGAAAGAAAAGAGATATTTAAATTTAATTAAAAAGATTTAATTAAATTCAAAAGAATGATAATTAAGTTAAATAAATAAAATGTAGTTATTTAATTTAATCAAGTAGAATGTGGAATAATTAAATAATATAGATTTATTTAATTATGGTGGGAGAATAAAATGAATGAATACTATAATTAAATTGATTAAATTTAATTACGTGTAGAAGACCTTTAGAGGAAATAATTAAATAATAAATATTTAATTAATGTCAGGAATAATTAAATATCACCAATTTTATGCATATACAGCATGATCTTCAGCCACAATACAAGACCACTAAGAATAAATAAGATTGGAATGATTTTTATTAAATTTATTTTGATTATCAATTTTATAAAATTAAATTTGGTTGGTAGATTTGATTTTGACATGTGTTATTATATAATATAGGTATCTTTTCTCTTTAGATTTGGATAATTACATATCTTGATTATTTAGGATTTATGTTTATAATTGGTGTTACTTTTTGTGAGTTGGGTTTTGGATAATTTATTTTTAATGTTGGTTGTTTATCATTCACCAAAAAAAAAAATTACTCTTCCACATAAATTTTTCACTTTCTTTTTCATTTAAATAAATGATTTCATTTATAAGTTGGGTTTGATGATAATTTTCAAGAAAAAAACTAAATTTGCAAGCAATTGAAGACTAGGTGTTTAGATAGATATAAAGAAGTATGGGAATTTCTAGCAAGCATCTTAATGTGGTGATTCACAAACTAGACCACTAGACGTTAAGAGAACCATGCTTGAAACTCAAAACCAACATTGATCCTTCTATTATTCTGCAAGGTTGCACCAAAGTTGTGGAGTTTTAGAATGTAGTGTAACTCTAATATTGGTCATTAAAGTTGCCTCTCCATTGTGTTTCCTTGATATGTGTTGGAATTGTAACTAGAGACAAGATTAACCATTTTATGTATATATTTTATTGTGTGTACATAGTGCTGACATATTTCATTTGGGCCCATTTAGAGTGCATTGGTTATGAGCTAATGGAATCTCTAATTTTAGAGCCTAAATATTGGCATTACTGTTTGAAGTAGAGGCAAGACCCATAGAATAACCCCAAAAAGCCTTTTAATAAAATCAAGGGTTTCCCTACTCACAACTGATTCCAAGTATGCCTTGGAGGCCCCATAAAAGACAGTTGGGAAATAATTCTAAAGAGAGGGAGAATGTCATTAGTTTGATTCTATTTCTTACTATTTTTATGATCAAAGAGGAAGAATTCTTGACAAAGGATTGAACAAAACTATTTAGATAATCAAGGTATGATGGTTTCATCCCTCAAAATAATAGCACTACAATCCCTCTAAATCTACCAAAAATGACATTATGAAACAAGCACTTTCATAACAACGGGGCATTGGTTTCTTTTCCCACCCCTTGTATAAATAATGTGATGTCAACCATAGTTTGAAAAGAGATAGGAGGTACAAATTAGGATTCAATGTTGCTCAAAAGACATGTCCACACATCTTTAGCAAAAGAACAATGGATGAGAAGATGATTGCTACCTTTTTCTATCTGTCTAGTATGCCCCTAATACTATAATGCATATTAGGTTGTGAGTAGTAAAATTTTGGGTATCTTAACTTTTAAATAAGCTATATACTGATTATTATAATCATGCATAGGTAGGTAGGTCATCAAAGGGGTTATAGTTAAGTATCAAGGTTGTACTAGGTGGTAGTTGAGGAATAATTAAGTGCATATAAGAGATAGTGGCTACTTATTATCACTGTAAGAGAGGGGCACCACCGCGTGCAAGACCCCAGGTCATGGAGGGCCAAGATGCGAGAGGCTGCCCTAACTTACCTTAGCTAAGTGTAATGTAAGGGAATGCAAGGCAAGAATAACGAGGACCATGAGGCCTCTCAGTTACTTTGCAGACCCAAAACACAGGAAGAGGCTAGTCGATCCAATTTCTAGGTCTAACACTACGTCTCAGAAAGCTCTCTGTCAGAGGAAAAAAGTGATGTCTTTGGACATCAACGAGGCGTGTTGGTGTCTCAAAAGTGAACTATTGTCCATACGGCCAAAGAACAATGAAGACGAGGTCAAACCAACAAAACTAGCTAATAATTAACTTAAGGGCCAAAATGATGTGATTAGGTAAATTAAATACTCTCTAATATTATAAAGCAAATATGCAAGAGTGAAGAGAATAAGGAGAATCTCACCAAGGAATTCTTTTGCCCGCTGATCCTCCAAGAAGCACATACTCCTGCACACAACAAGAGAGGAAAAATGTTCAGTGGTTGTATAGGGGCCTACCTTAGTCAGACCCCCATTGAGGTGTCTCCACCTCCACGAACAACCAAGGAAACAAGATAAAGGAAATAATATAGTAAAGAGAAAAGAAGCATTATAAAATAGTGTTATGCTACTCAACCAAGTGATAGAGGATAGGAGAGGGAAGCTTACTGCCTCCACCAAGAGCACTCAAGGCTGCTTGGGTGAAAAAATGAGAGTACTCAAGCCTCTATTGTAATGGTGTAGTCCCAAACTTGCTCTACCAAAGTGATGGAGTGTGGCTTTGCTGTAATGGAATGCTTGAGAGCTTGAAAGTGAATGTGAAAGTGCAAGAATGGATGCTTGATATGGTGAAGAGTTGGATTGAATGTTGAAGGAGAGAATTTGAAAAAAGAATCGAAGAAAATTACCATATTTGGCTCAGTCAGCCGAAGGGGGCATTACAACTTCACCTCCAATGAGAAGAGTAATGCCTCTGTAGGTTCAGTCGCAGTAATCTGCCAAGGATGTAAGCACGTCGCACGGATGACTACGTGCCATGTAGGTTTCCCCGACATAAATGCCTCCACCAATGCTCAAAATAGTTGCCAAGTGGGATGCAAGCAGTGGGCTTAGAGGGAATTAAGCCTCTAAACTTTATTTCCTAAGGTGGATAAAGGAAAAAAGGAAATTTGCACATGGGGTGCAAATTTGATCCTATACATTTTGTCCCCACTTTAGCAAGCACAAAGACTAATGAGTGCTCGGTAAAGTAGATCAAGAATAGTGTAGGGTTAAAAATGTATACCTGAACCATCAAGGAAGCAGTACTTGGTCTGGGGTACCTTAAGGTGTAGGAAAAACAAAGGACTCCATAGTTGCTCAGAACTATGAAGTTGGAAAGCATCTTATAGGCCCATAGACTTGCAAGGAGTTAACCCCCAAGATCTCTCGCATGAGGGAAGCCACGTGAAGTGAGTTCCTTATAGGCCCGCAGACTTGCAAGGAAGGTATCCCCCAAAAACTCTAGCATGAAGGAAACCCCAAGGAAGCAGACTCCGCAAAGTCAAGAAGTAGCCAAATAGGCAAGTAGGTAGACAGTTAGGTAGACCATCAATGATTCATAAGTCTTTCAAAGGGCTCCCTCGGGAACCCTTCAAAAGGAGAGGGGTCCACTCAAGGGACGTGTTGTTTGAAAGGTGAGGTCTTATCAGGCTGCCCCCAAGCTAGACGTGAAGATATGAAATGGGTCTAGTTGGGATTCCCCTGAGCTAGACGTGAACAGAGGAATCAAACAAGTCTAGTCAGGCTACCCTAGGCTAGACATGAAGGAATCCATCCAAGGTAAAGAATTTCAAAGAAGGGTCCCTTGGGAACCCGCCGTGAAGAAGGGGGTCCACTCAAGGGACACACAGTTTGAAAGTAGATATTCTTCTCTTCTCAGAGAAATCCATCATCAAGCAATTATTTTGAAAGATGTTCACTTAATCAAGGAATTCAAAAAGAAAAATATTCCCCCATGTGCGAGAAAGAACAAAGCTATTCCCGCTTCATAGGAAGGTCTTCAAGTCCTTCCTTTATGAGCCCATGATGAAGGAAACACATTCCATTAGGGTTCCAAGTTGAAAATGTGGTTCCAAAGAAAAGTTTGTGTAAATTTTTGAGAAAATATTCACTCACAACGAATGCATTTTCTAAAAACTAAGACATTAAAGAGAGAATGTTGTCACACATAGGAGGGACAACTCAAGCAAAGAAAAGAGAAAAACATAAACAAAGGGCACAGGGGGATCTGGTTTAGCGAGGTCAGATCTGTCTGAGCTCATAATAATAGGTAACCGCAATGCAAGGTGAAAGATCATCAATCACCAACTAGATTAGGAAGAATGCATAGAAAACAAAGTAAAAATAAAAAATTGGGTCAACGTGGAAGGGAAGCCTAAATTCCCCAAACGCTTTGCATCATCCTGAATTTGTCAAAAATCAAGCACAAATATGGAAGAATGATGATACAAATAGAAGAAGGTTTACGACACAAAAATCACTCATGTATCGAAGAACCAATAGGGGTGGCGAGGGTCATCCAGGCACACATAGCATGAGCACAGGGGAACACATCACAAAGAGAACATTTGTACACGCAGACAAGATCAGGAAAAGGGCCCTCCTCCTAACATTGATCAGCCAAGAGGTCGTTCACTTCCCAATCTAAATCCTCATAAGGGGAAGCAAGGTGAGCCTACAATGGTGGGATGTTAAGAGTAGGAGCATTCAGTCCTCTTGCAACAAGGGCCAAGGAAGAGGGACCCTCGAGGTACTCTCCACCGAGCTCTTGTGGAGTTAAGGTTAGTGACTTAGCGAAGATCGCCGACAAGGCCGACACTTCATCCACGGAATTAAACATGCACTCCACAAGGGCGCCATGTCCATCTTCAATGGAGAAGACAGGATATGCCTAAGATTCATTGCTAAGCTCATCAAATTACTCGGGAGTAGTGAAAAACTTAGGGGAAGCTAGGACTAGTTCGGTCACCAAGACAAAACAAGTCAACGCGGGGCCATCTTGCGAGTGAGGTAGACTTTTCCTATGTCCTTCATTGCCGGAAAGACCATCCTTCACCTCTTGTTTCATCGAAGGAGATGAACTCCCCACAAACAAGGCCAAAGGTGCAGAGGAAGAAGAGGAGAGAACCACAATAGATACAACCAAGGTATTAACCATATCCATGGGCTTTGGGAAAGGCTCGATATCCAAGATGAACATTAGCAAAGGCGGCTCCACCAAAGGAGCAATGAACACCTGTACCTGTTTAGGGATAGGCACATTCATACTCCCAATAGAAGCTACGAGTAGTATAGGACTAGGCTGGAGAGAAGCAGAAGGAAGGGAGGAAGAAGACGTTGTAGGAGGCCCTAAAGTAGGGGCGATTGTTTCTTCCTCCCTCCTTGGAAAGGTGGCCTGCTCAGCAAAGAGAGCCTTTTTTTGATGCTTGCATTCACACGCAAGGAAATTTCTACGGCTCTTGGAGTTAGAGGTCAGGATTTGCGAAGGGACAAAAGGTTCCTTCTCAACCATAGGAACGTTCACCATGACTATTTTTGGTGGGGGCATAGGTTCTTGCATGGGAGTAGGAGGAATAGACCTAGAGCAATAGGAAGAGTCAACTCGAGAGCCTCGACAACGGGCCTCTTTTTGCTCACTACTCTAGGAGTAGGAGTAGTAGGATACCACAAAGGTCGAGAAAATGAGGAATCTCCAAGAGAGACCTTGTTCCTGTTATACCAAATGGGTCTAGGTTCTGTCAGTAGAACAGGAAGCTCAAAAGTAGGATGCTTACGCTTTCGCCAAGCGGACACCATAGGATTCTCCTACAAACAAGGAGAAAAACCTGATGGTACCTCAATAGAGCAACAAGAAGCGCTAGACTGACTAGTGGAAGAGGAAGAAGGAGGATCACGAGACCGCTTCTCTTCTTCCTTCTTTTGTGCCTTAACAACATCGTTGTTAGCTTTTAAACAATCCTTATGTGAAATGGCACAAGGAAAGGGAGGTTATCTCACTTTCAGCCTTAAATTCCCTTTCTTATAGTTCTAATATGTTTGGTGCAAAAGGTTTGACCTAGGTGGAAGAGGACCAACAGGTGCAGGCTAGGAGTGGTCTAAGGAGTAGCTGCCACGTGGAACCAGTGGGCTATAACCAGTGTCATGGATTACATGCGTAGAGCCTCTGTTGATAAATTTCGGACATTTATGCACGACAGAGGGTACCACATTCATTGCCACTAACAAAGGGATACCCAATTTCACCCTAAAGAGTTCAGACCTGGGGATGATATCAAACAAGAGTTTCACAGATTTAGGTCCAACTAAGACCGACAAGACCATGCTACCCAAAGGGGGTACAAAAATCTCGTCATGTGTGCGGATGGTACTCACAGGAGCATCATACCCATCCTTGTGTAAGAAGTTCATCAGCATAATCTCCTCTATTAATATGTTCATTGGTGATGTAGGATCAATGAGAACACCAACTACGATGTTTCCATTAATCCGTGTAGGAATGTAAAGAGGAGATGGTTCCTTGTTAAAGCCCATCGGCAGGTCTTGTGAAGTGAAAGTTATATCAGTACCACTATCCACAAGCTGCGTAAAGGGGACAGGTTGGTGGAAGCCATTACGCACACTAGACAATGCTTTCACAAAGTCCCTAAAGGTTAATGGACAAGACGGTGACCCAATTAAGGTTTCACCGTGCAATACCTTTGAAACCTTCCAACTACGCCAACTAGGGGTCATAGGTTGGGTTGTAAGGTGACAACCTCACAACACTCTCACCTAAAACACTCTTAGAGTACAAGGAAAGGAACCATCAAGATTGCAAGAATGCAACCAAAATGGTTCACGTCAGGTTCACCAAAAATTTAAGAGACAGGGACCACTACGTGCAATACCCTTGGTCACGGAGGGCCAAGACACAAGAAGTTGCCCTAACTTACCTCAGCTAAGTGTAATGTAAGGGAATGTGAGGCGAGAATAACGAGGACCATGAGGCCTCTTAGTTACTCTGCAAACTTGAAACAGAAGAAGAGGCTATGCGAGCCGGTTTCTAGGTCTAACACTACGTCTCAGAAAGCTATCTATCTGAGCACAAAAGTGCGGTCTCTAGACATCAGCGTGATGCATTGGCATCTCAAAACTGTGTTGTCGTCTATATGACCAGACAACAGTGAAGACGAGGTCAAACCAACAAAACTAGCTAATGGCCCAACTGATTAACTAAAGGGCCAGAATGATGTGATTAGGTAAATGAAATACTCTCTAATATTATAAAGAAAATATGCAAGAGTGAAGAGAATAAGGAGAATCTCACCAAGGAATTCATTTGCTAGTGAATCCTCTGAGAAGCACGTACTCCTACACACAACAAGAGAGGAAAAATGTTGGGGGGCTGTATAGGGGCTTGCCTTAGTTAGACCCCCATTTAGGTGTTTCCACCTCCACGGACAACCAAGGAAACAAGATAAAGGAAATAATATAGTAAAGAGCAAAGAAGCACTACAAAATAGTGTTATGCTACTAAACCAAGTGATAGAGGAGAGGAGAGGGAAGCTTACCACCTCCACCAAGAGCACTCAAGGCTGCTTGGGGGAGAAAATGAGAGTATGTGAGCCTTTGTTGCAATGGTGTGGTCCCAAACTTGCTCTACCAAAGTGATGGAGTGTGGCTTTGGTTGCAATGAAATACTTGAGAGCTTGAAAGTGAATGTGAGAGTGTAAGAATGGATGCTTGATATCGTGAAGAGTTGGATTGAATGTTTAAGGGATGAATTTGAAGAAAGAATGGAAGAAAATGGCCATATTCGGGTCGATCAGCCAAAGGCGGTGTTACAACTTCACCTCCAATGAGAAGAGTAACGCCTTTGCAAGTTCAGCCACAAGAATCTTCCAGGATCAGAAGTGCATCGCGTAGACGTCTGCGCGCTCAATGGGCATCCCCAACAGAAACACCTCCACCAATGCTCAAAACAAGCACCAAGTGGGATGCAAACAGTGGACTTAGGTGGAATTAAGCCTCTGAACTTGGTTTTCTAAGGTGGATAAAGGAAAAAGGGAATTTGCACATGGGGTGCAAATTTGCTCCTAGACAATCACTATATTGAGTGTTTTGTTCTTATTCAATTCTATTGGATTTATTTTACTTAAAGTGGATTAAGAGGTTGCTCCTTCAAAGTAGCATATTATTATCAAGTATTTGCAACATATTTACTACCATATTATTTTATTGTGCATTTTTCAATACAAGTGATATAAATGGCCCACTTACCATTCATGACATCTAGGTGTTTCTCATAAGGGTGAAGCATTAGGACTTTTCAGAGGTGATCCATCCTAGTACTACTCTAACTCAAGGACACTTAATTATGGATTTTATCATATGAGCAAGCACAATTACCTTCCCAACATATTTACAAAACCTATATAAAATGTTGCATCTCATAACCTATTCATTATAAAGCGCTTTTAGCTCATCATTTTTTAAGTAGGAGGTATTTTTATAATGTGTCAAATTTTGATATTTTATCAAGATATAATTGTGTAACTTTCAATTCATACCCTCTAACTAATATTTTATGGGTAGTTGTTCACATGAACCCATTTATATTTAGAATTAATGGTCATCTTAGTACCCATTACATCTAGGCGATGCTCATAGAAGTGAAGCATGAAGACTGACTAGAAGGTATCGCATCCCAATACTACACTATGCATGCTTAAGAAAAATTTCCTCCATGATAAATCCCAATCAACTTACTACTAAATTTTTATAATATTCAATAAGTGTCATCTTGTGTGAACTATATATTGTAGAGCCCCTTTAGCTCATCAATCGATAAGTAGGAGGTATTTTTTGTAATGTATCAAGGTATGATATTTACATTAATATTCAAGTGTGTATCATTCTATTCACTCATTGATGGACATATTTCATGATTATTAGTTCACATGAACCCATACTCATGGTAATGAATGGTCCACATAACACTCATTGCATCCAAGTGATGCTCACAAGAAGTATCAAGACTTCCTTGGAGGTATTCCATCCTACTAATGAACTCTAACTCAAGAAAACATAATCATAAAGTTTCTCCAAGATCAAACCCATTTGGTTTGTTACCCCATTTATAGTACCTTCAACAAGTGTTGTCCCTTATGAACTATTTAACGAGTTTGACTAAAAAACTATGCACATCAATCATGATATAAATATCATAAATTGACACATTACCAAGAAATCTAAGTGGTCTTGATCTTGGAGTAAAATCCATGGTTAAGTGTGCTTGAGTCAAAGTTGTACAAGGATGATTAATCTCATTGGAAGTCTCAATGATTCATCCATATAGGCATCATCTTGAAGTAATGAATGCTACATGCACCATTCATTCTCAAGAGAGATGGATTCATGTGAAGCACTACTCATACAATATGGGTCAATGAGTTTGAATCAAAAGATATACATTTAAATTCTAATGTTGCTCTCTGGATTCTATTTCTTTTTGTCATATTCCTAAAGAGTGGAATAGAGTGGCTAATTGCCTAGCTAACTGGGCTTCAGAGCACTTAGAGAGGTGGGATGTTGGTGACTAGGGATTATTGTCTCCTGATTATTCTCCAACTTTGAAAAAGTTAATTTCAAAGGACATAAATAGGTACTTGGTTTTTTAGGGGAGTTGCTTTGGGACCTCTTTTTGGGAGTTGGTTGCTCTTTGTGGACCTATGACATTTTGCTTTGTATTTCTTCTATTGATTCAATAAATTTTTACCCCCGTTTTAAAAAAAATAAACACCTCCTACTTATCAATGAAAATGTTACCTACTACTTCTTTTATCATTATTAAGAGACAAGTTTCTTATTTTCATTTTCTTTATTTTAATTAAGATTCTTGTTCTACATAAAGTGTTGATAAAAGTTAAAATAAATATATTAAAGCAAACCTTCTTAATTGTCTATTAAGAATTTGATATTATATAATAGAATAAAATTATAAAAGTATGATCACTAAAAAGAAGCTCCTTCCTATATCATACTCATGCATTCAAAAAATCGGTTCAGTGTGGATGAAGAAAACGATTAGTGAGTGGTCAAACAATGTAAAACACCCATCTTTCACAATTTCATAGATTATTAGTAGTATAATCAAATTTAAAAAATAAAAATATTTAAAAAATGAGTTGAAATCTTACTCTAATATTCATCATTTTCCTTTCAAACACCGTCTTATAAAAAAAACTAATAAAAACCTCCACACCCCTTACCTCATTATACATTTTTTAGAATTTATCCATAAACATGTGAACATACCCATTAAACCTTCCGATGCAAATGCTATGCTAATAGCCAAAGTAGAGCGATCCGTATCAATCACCTTTTCTCATTTTTCTTCATCTCCGATGTGCGCTAATTGATTTTGATACTCCAGCGAACAGATTTATGCCACCAATGTACGCCTGCCAAATTTTGTCATTCTCAGCTGTATTTCGTTTTTCCTATTAGCTCGGCCCCTCCTGTACAAAATAACGTCAGAAACCGACTCCACTAGGTGAAACGGACTGAGCACCATTTTCAACCCTTGGTTGGAACTTACTTCACGTTAGTTAGTTTATTCTTTGTAAATACAGGAATGGTGTGTGGATTTTCTTAGTAATGTTTAGTGGTTTCAAATGGTCTTCCTCGTCATAGTCTAATTAGGTTAACAAAGTTGAATTAGATCCAGTCAATTTCTAAGTAATTTAAGGATCAAATTAAGGTTTATTGACTCACCTTTAAGGTTGGAAGATAATCTAATATCCTTTTCGATTTGCATTTTAATGTTCTTTGAAAATGATTGATGTTAGTTATTTATGCATTAGACCTAGGAGATCCATTTTTCAACTAAATAGATATCAAGCAATGTCTTTTTAAATGATATTCTAGTTTCTCTTCCTCTAACTTATTTATCATACCAATAAAAGGAATATAAAGAAACTTCTAATTTTATGCAAACCATAGCAAAGTTTCATGGACAAGTATAGTTATCTCTTCATACTTCTTAAGCTATGTATAAGGAAATTCATGATAAATATTAGAGTTATTAAATCTTAATATTTAGGGATAAAGTATATCTTTATATTTAAAAAAAAAGATGTAAAGTTCACAATCATTATAAGCTCAGGTCTATTAGATATGGGCATTTTACCATTATCCAAATTATAGGAGAATTCTTTCAAGCTTGATCTACCATGCTAGCTTAGAATCTATCATTTTTATTAATATTAATCAATTGAAGCAACATGAGTCACCTAAATTGGAAGATGAATTTCCTCTTGCTCTCTTCATGAGCATAATGTTCCAAATTTTATCCTTCATTGTGTGTAAATACCTTTAGGTTTATACATGCTCTACTAGGAGCAAGAATACCAAGTTACATACTTAGTTGGACATAAGGATACCTTTCCAACCCAAGCCAAGTGGATCTTGCATGCATCTTGTGAGAATAATTTTCCACATCTTAAGGAGAAAGCTCTTACACTTTTCTCTAATCAAAAAGGAATTTATAAGGATTAACCCTTTCATATCCACTTCATTAGACTTAATATTTGATTAGTTAGTATACTAGAATACAACATTATTATTAGTTATAATATTTTTTTAGTAGAACATTATTATTTTTTGTATTGAGGTATTTGGAATTTTATTTCTTCTAAAATCATCTATATATTTCTTTAAACTATTTATAGAATATTTTTTGGGATTACCTTTGTTTTGTTTAGACTGTAGGAATCGGGTAGCCCCCAATTAACTACAATGCGCCTACTAATTTTTTTTCACATGACCAATGATGCTAGCATGACATGCCCTCTAGTACCATGGGGATAGGGAAAGACTAGACCTTATGACCTCTTTCCTGCAACATGATGCTTTAGCCAATCAAGCTAGGCCCCCCTCCCCTTGGAATTACCTTTCCTGAGAAAAATCACTCTTGTGAGTTTTTTCTTGTGTTCTTATATCATGATAGTTTGTAAGGTTGAGGGGTTTAGACTTTTTGAAAATTAAAAATTAATGAATCAACATAAATTCCAATCAAATTTGTTTTAATTTAACTTAAATTAATAAAAAATTGAATGAACTTATCACTTCCATGTTGTCATAGTGTGATTTCTCTAAATGACTCAAAATGCACTCACAAAATAATATTCACACTTTCTTGAAAAAGAAAAAATTGGGTCATGATACTTTTTTTCTATTATGAAAGTTAAAAAATGAGAAAATTATAATGTACTCATGTTTAGTCTTGGTAGTGACCATTCCTTGGGTTAAATAGCTTTACCATACTATAACCTAATTGCATATTGAGGTGAGTGAGTTATGGTTCGTCTATCATAATCATACTAGTGATTATTTTTACCCAACAATAGGTTTTGGCCACTTTTTGGCTCTCCATCTTTGTTTCCATAACCCTATCCAATACATTTAGTATTATTAGAAATTTGTGCACTTAGATTGGAATGATACACATACATTTATTCAGATCATTTAAAAATTAGCATCTTGTTATCCTAGTCCAATCCTCAGTGCCTATAGATCGACCTCAAATTCCAATTTTAAAATTTTAAAATTACAAAATCATGGACTTTCCTACTAGCCATTGTGATGTTACATGGCACATGTTTTGCATGATTTATTGATATCTTGGGTATGTATAGGATCATGATGGGCCAAAAAGTAGCGATATGATGGGTATTTGTAGGGTATGTGGCTGGCAACTTTTGTTTACCCAAATTTGATGAAATGAAAAGCGTTTTTAAAGGAGATTCTCAACTTTCCACCAATATAAATTATTCTTTAATTTGAATTTAATAAATAATTATTATTCATTTTCTATTTGAATTACGACTAAAGTCCTGATTGATAGGCTGATTGAGAAACATCTATAGCTTTCAAATGGTATCACATTTTTGGAATCTAAAACATGCATCACATTCTATGTTTCACATACTATAAGATTAAGAAAAGAAAAATTGAATTTGATGAAGTTTTGACCAAGTTAAGGTGGTCAAACAGATGAGTTTTAATATTTTTTAAAAGTTGTAATAAAAAAATCATAATTAATTATTTAATTGAAAAAAATTACTAAAAAATATGCATCACATCTGGACATGAGTCCTCTACTTATTTCTAAAATCTTATAAAAAAATATTATTATTTTATTGTGGTTAGGGTGGTCAGACAGACACCTACTTCTTATTTTTTCCCTGAGATTTAAGTACTACTGCATTGAAATTTCAAATTTTCACCAAATATTTATTTTTTATTTTTAAATAAACCTAGTAGTTTAGAAACTACATTCAATTTGCTACAGATTCTATTCTTACATAATTTTGAAATAATATAGATAACTTATTCAAATTTTTACGTCTAGTTGCCTAAGTCTGATTTTTCTGAATGTTTTGCCACTTAAGGACCTATTTTTTCCATGATGATCCTGCACATACCCTCTTAGTATTTGAAGAGATTCAAAATGTAAATAATTCATAAGGGAAAAATAAGGAGAAAGAAGGTGGATTTTGGGACTAAAAAGAATATTGAAATCACACTTTGAAATTTGGACAAAGAGAATCAAAATTTGTATGAGTCATACAAGCCATCTACATGCTTAAAAATGTCTTCGATCTTTTTCTTAAATTCATAAAGTCAATCCAAATAAAGGTTTTATCAAGGAAAACTATACCTTTGTGATCCAATAAACTCCCCTTAGGCATTTATAAACACCACCTTGACAAAATTAGACATAGGGAAGGTGAAGCAAGGTGATCAATAGTACTAGTTTTCGTCAACTCATTCCTAATTATTATAGTTCAGTTTTGTGCATTAGATCATTCTTGAATCACTCGGGTTCAATACCAAGGGACTCAAATTTCATTCTCAAAGATTTTATAGACTACATAAAACCCAAGAGGTTGATTAGATAATAAGCACTCATTTTCTAAACCTTTATTAGTAAACTCTACATAACATTAACATTAAATATTCATCATTATTAATGAATTACATATTCTATTAATTGCATTTAATTTATAAAAATGACATTTAAATTTATCAACTCAACTTTAATTTAATCTATATTAATTAAACTTAATTGTTTGAAATTATTAAGTTAGTTAAAAAAAAAGGGGGCAATTTCACAATTACAAAAAGTTAAAAACAATTGTCAAATGTTTTTATTCGCAACTTTAAGTACAACATTAACAACAAAGTAAAATGAAAAAAGAAAAGAATGAAAGGCTATAACTTTGCGTGGGAGTCCATACAACTGCATTAATTCCTAGAAAACAAAAGCTAATGCAAGTGGACAAGATTCTTTCAACTTTTGTTTTGATTTATTTTAAAATCAAACTATTAAATTGACGACACGAATAAAGAGACCTGACATATTGAACGGGTAAGAATGCTGGAACATATTACCCTTGTCCTTTAATTTGCAGTTTCAAAATATACCAATCAATTAATGTTTTATAAATTTAATACCTATAACAAAATTATGAAAGGCATTTTTATATTCTCTTTAATGATGAAATAAAGAGTGTAATCTAATGATGAAAAACATGATATGCATGATTTTCAGCCACAATACAAGACCACTAAGAATAGATAAGATTGGAATGATTTTTATTAAATTTATTTTGATTATCAATTTTATAAAATTAAATTTGGTTGGTAGATTTGATTTTGACATGTGTTATTATATAATATAGGTATCTTTTCTCTTTAGATTTGGATAATTACATATCTTGATTATTTAGGATTTATGTTTATAATTGGTGTTACTTTTTGTGAGTTGGGTTTTGGATAATTTTTTTTTAATGTTGGCTGTTTACCATTCACCAAAAAAAAATTACTCTTCCACTTAAATTTTTCACTTTCTTTTTCATTTAAATAAATGATTTCATTTATAAGTTAGGTTTGACGACAATTTTCAAGAAAAAAACTAAATTTGCAAGCAATTGAAGACTAGGTGTTTAGATTGATATAAAGAAGTATGGGAATTTCTAGCAAGCATCTTAATGTGGTGATTCACGAACTAGAGCACTAGATGTTAAGAGAACCATGTTTGAAACTCAAAACCAACATTGATCCTTCTATTATTCTGCAAGGTTGCACAAAGTTGTAGAGTTTTAGAATGTAGTGTAACTCTAGTATTGGTCATTAAAGTCGCCTCTACATTGTGTTTCCTTGATATGTGTTGTAATTGTAACTAGAGAAAAGATTAACCATTTTATGTATATATTTTATTTTGTGTACACAGTGCTAACATATTTCATTTGGGCCCATTTAGAGTGCATTGGTTATGAGCTAATGGAAGCTCTAATTTTAGAGCCTAAATATTGGCATTATTGTTTGAAGTAGAGGCAAGACCCATAGAATAACCCCAAAAGGCCTTTTAATAAAATCAAGGGTTTCCCTACTCACAACTGATTCCAAGTATGCTTTGGAGGCCCCATAAAAGACAATTGGGAAATAATTCTAAAGAGAGGGAGAATGTCATTAGATTGATTTTGTTTCTTACTATTTTTATGATCAAAGAGGAAGAATTCTCAATAAAGGATTGAACAAAATTATTTAGACAACCAAGGTATGATGGTTTCATCCCTCAAAAATAATAGCATTATAATCCCTCTAAATCTACCAAAAATGACATTATGAAACAAGCGGTTTGATAACAACAAGGCATTGGTTTATTTTCCCACCCCTTGTATAAATAATGTGATCATGTCAACCATAGTTTGAAAAGAGATAGGAGGTACAAATTGGGATTCAATGTTGCTCAAAGGACATGTCCACACATCTTTAGCAAAAGCACAATGGATGAGAAGATGATTGCTACCCTTTTATATCCATCTGGTATGCCCCTAATACTATAATGCATATTAGGTTGTGAGTAGTAAAATTTTGGGTATCTTAACCTTTAAATAAGCTATATAATGATTATTATAATCACGCATAGGTAGGTAGGTCATCAAAGGGGTTATAGTTAAGTATCAAAGTTGTACTACGTGGTTGTTGAGGAATAATTAAGTACATGTAAGAGATAGTGGCTAGTTATTATCACTGTAAGAGAGGGGGACCATCGCGTGCAAGACCCCAGGTCACAGAGGGCCAAGATGTGAGAGGTTGCACTAACTTACCTCAGCTAAGTGTAATGTGAGGGAATGTGAGGCGAGAATAACGAGGACCATGAGGCCTCTTAGTTACTCTGCAGACCTGAAACACAGGAAGAGGCTAGGCGAGCCAGTTTCTAGGTCTAACACTATGTCTCAGAAAGCTCTTTGTTTGAGGACAGAAGCACAGTCTTTGGATGTTAGCACGGCAGTCTGGTGTCTCAAAAGTGCGATGTCATCCGTACGACCATACAACAGTGAAGACGAGGTCAAACCAACAAAACTAGCTAACAACCCATAATTAACTAAAGGGCCAAAATGATGTGATTACGTAAATTAAATACTCTCTAATATTATAAAGCAATATGCAACAGTGAAGAGAATAAGGAGAATCTCACCAAGGAATTCTTTCCAGCTGATCCTTTGAGAAGCACATACTCCTGCACACAACAAGAGAGGAAAAATGTTGGGTGGTTGTATAGGGGCCTACCTCAGTCAGACCCCCATTGAGGTGTTTCCACCTCCATGAACAACCAAGGAAACAAGATAAAGGAAATAATATAGTAAAGAGAAAAGAAGCACTAGAAAACAGTGTTATGCTACTCAACCAAGTGATAGAGGAGAGGAGAGGGAAGCTTACCACCTCCACCAAGAGCACTCAAGGCTGATTAAGGGAGAAAATGAGAGTACTCAAGCCTCTATTGTAATGGTGTGCTCCCAAACTTGCTCTACCGAAGTGATGGAGTGTGGCTTTGGCTATAATGGAATGCTTGGGAGCTTGAAAGTGAATGTGAGAGTGCAAGAATGGATGCTTGATATGGTGAAGAGTTGGATTGAATTTTGAAGGGAAGAATTTGAAGAAAGAATGGAAGAAAACAACCATATTTGGGTCAGTCGGTTGAAGGGGGCATTACAACTTCACCTCCAATGAGAAGAGTAATGCCTCTGTAGGTTTAGTCACAGTAATCTACCAGGGATGTAAGTCTGTTGTACAGACGTCTACATGCTACACGAGTGTCCCTGACAGAAACGCCTCCATAGACACTCAAAATAGGTTCCAAGTGGGATGCAAGCAGTGGGCTTAGGTGGAATTAAGCCTCTAAACTTGGTTTTCTAAGGTGGATAAAGGAAAAAAGGGAATCTGCAAATGGGGTGCAAATTTGCTCCTATACATTTTTCCCCCACTTTAGCGAACACAAAGACTGATGAGTGCTCGGTAAAGTAGATGAAGAAGAGTGTAAGGTTAAAAATGTATACCTAAACCATCAAGGAAGTAGTACTCGGTCTGGCATACTTGAAGGTGTAGGAAAAACAAAGGACTCCATAGTTGCTTGGAACTATGAAGTTGGAAATCATCTTACAGGCCCATAGACCTGCAAGGAGGGAACCCCCAAGATATCTCGCATGAAGGAAGCCCCATGAAGTGAGCGCCTTACAGGCCCGCAGACCTGCAAGGAAGGTATCCCCCAAAAACTCTAGCATGAAGGAAACCCCAAGGAAGCAGACTCCATAGAGTCAAGAAGTGGCCAAATAGGCAAGTAGGCAGATAGTCACGTAGACTGTCAATGATTTAGAAGTCTTTCAAAGAGGTTCCTCGGGAACCCTTCAAAAGGAGAGGGGTCCACTCAAGGGATGTGTTTTTTGAAAGGTGAGGTCTAGTCAGGCTGCCCCCAAGCTAGATGCGAAGATATGAAACGGATCTAGTCGGGCTGCCCTAGAGCTAGACATGAAAAGAGGAATGGAACAAGTCTAGTTAGGCTGCCCCCAGGCTAGACACGAAGGAATCCATTCAAGGTAAATACTTTCAAAGAAGGGTCCCTTGGGAACCCACCGTGAAGAAGAAGGGGGTCCACTCAACGGACACACAGTTCGAAAGAAAATATTCTTCTCTTCTTAGAGCGATCCATCATCAAGGAATTCTTTTGAAAGATGTTCACTTAATCAAGGAATTCGAAAGGAAGAATATTCCCCCATATGTGGGAAAGATCAAAGTTGTTCCCGCTTCAGGGGAAGGTCTTCAAGTCCTTCCTTTACGAACCCGTGATGAAGGAAACACATTCCATTAGGGTTCCAAGTTGAGAATGCGGTTCCAAAGAAAAGTTAGCACAAATTTTTGAGAAAAGATTCATTGACAACGAATGCATTTTCTGAAAACCGAGACGTTAAAGAGAGAACATTGTCACACATAGGAGGGAAAACTCCAGCAAAGAAAAGAGAAAAATATAAACAAAGGGAATAGGGGGTCTAGTAAATAGCGGGGTCAAATCTGTCTGAGCTCATAACAATAGGTAACTGCAATGCAAGGTGAAAGATCATCAATCCCCAACTAGATTAGGAAGAATGCACATAAAACAAACTAAAAATTAAAAATTGGGTCAACATGGAAGGGAAGCCTAAATTCCCCCAATGCTTTGCATCGTCCTCAATTTTTCGAAAATCAAGCACAAACATGGAAGAATGATGATACAAATAGAAGAAGGTTTATGAAACAAAAACCATGCTTGTATCCAAGCACCAATAGGGGTGACGAGGGTCATCTAGGAATACATAACACGAGCACAGGGGAACACATCACAAAGAACACGTGCGCACACACACACACAGGATCAAGAAAAGGGGCCTCCTCCTAACATTGATTAGCTGAGAGGTTGTCTGCTTCCCAATCTAAATCCTCATAACGGGAAGGGGGGAAACCCTACAATGGTGGGATGTTAAGAGGAGGAGCATATAGTCCTCCCGCAACAAGGGCCAAGGAAGAGGGCCCCTCGAGGTCCTCTCCACTAAGCTCTTGTGGAGTTAAGGTCAATGTCTTAGCAAAGATCGCCGACAAGGCTGTGACTTCATCCACGAAATTAAACATGCACCCCATAAGGGTGCCATGTCTAACTTCAATGGACGGGACAAGTTGTGCCTGAGATTCACCACTAAGCTCGTCAAATGACTCATGAGCAGTGACAAACTCGAGGGAAGCTAGGACTGGTTCCATCACCAAGACAAAACAGGTCAACGTGGGGCTACCTTGTGAGTGAGGTGGACTTTTCTTATGTCCTTCATTTTCGGAAGGACCATCCTTCACCTCCTATTTCATCGGAGGAGATGAACTCCCTACAAACAAGGCCAGAGGTGTAGAGGAAGAAGAGGAGAGAACCATAACATATACAACCAAGCTATTAACCATATCCATGGGCTTTGGGAAAGGCTAGATATCTAGGATGAACATCAACAAAGGTGGCTCCACCAAAGGAGCAATGAACACCTGTACCCATTTAGGGTTAGGCGCATTCGTACTCACAACATAAGCCAGGAGTAGTATAGGACCAGTTTGGAGAGAAGCAGAAGGAATGGAGGAAGAAGACATTGCAGGAGGTCCTAAAGCAGGGCCGATCATTTCTTCCTCCTTCCTTTGCAAGGTGCCTTACTCATCCAAGAGAGCCTTTTGCCGACGGTTGCGTTCACGCGCAAGGCAGTTTCTATGGCTCTTGGAGTTAGAGGTCAATATTTGCGAAGGGACATAAGGTTCCTGCTCAACCATAGGAACGTCCACCATGACTGTTTCTGGTGGGGGGAAAGGTTCTTGCATGGGAGCGGGAGGAATGGACCTAGAGCAACATGAAGAGTTGACTCGAGATCCTCAGTAGCGGGCCTCTTTCCGCTCACTACCTTAGGAGTAGGAGCAGTAGGAGACTGCGAAGCTCAAGACAATGAGGACTCTCCCGGGGAGACATTCTTCATGTTATACCAAATGGGTCTAGGTTCCATCGGTAGAATAGATAGC
This sequence comes from Sequoia sempervirens, assembly GCA_007258455.2. Lineage (NCBI taxonomy): Eukaryota > Viridiplantae > Streptophyta > Pinopsida > Cupressales > Cupressaceae > Sequoia > Sequoia sempervirens. The sequence goes on from VDFB02058242.1 coordinate 401,961,663, forward strand.
TGAAAAGCAGGATGCTTAGGCTTTCGCCAAGTGGACACCATAGGATTCTCTTGAAAATGAGGAGCAAAACCTGATGGTGCCTCAACAGAGCGAGAGGAAGTGCCAGACTGACTAGCGAAAGAGGAAGAAGGAGAATCACAAGACCACTTCTCTTCTTCCTTCTTTCGTGCCTTAACAACATCGCTATCAGCTTTTAAACAAGCCTTATGTGAAATGGCATAAGGAAAGGGAGGGTATCTCACTTTCAAGCTTAAACACCCTTTCTTATAGTTCTGATATGTTTGGTGCAGAAGGTTCATCCTAGGTGCAAGAGGACCAACAGGCATAGGCCAGGAGTGGTCTAAGGAGTAGCTTCCATGTGCAACTAGTGGTCTATAACCAGTGTCATGGATTACATGCACAGAGCCTCTGTGGATAAATTTCAAACATTTATGCATGACGGAGGGTACCACATTCATCACCACTAACCAAGGGATACCCAATTTCACCCTAAAGAGTTTAGACTCGGGGATGATATCAAACAAGAGTTCAATGGACTTAGGTCCAACTAAGACCGACAAGACAATGCTACCCAAAGGGGGTACAAAAAGCTTGTCATGTGTGCGGATGGTACTTGGTCCAGGAGCACCTAGGAACACTAGTCATTTAGAAAGTCTTGAATGTATTTTTGTTTTTGCAATATTACCATAAAGGTCATGTTGACCATTTAGATAGAATTAGAGGTTTATGAATAAGTCTTAATCTGTGGTGATCAGTAGATTAAGAAGTGGAAAGGGTGTATGAGTTTAAAAACTCATTTTACTTAGGTTTCTTGAAAATTGGCAAAAGATGAAAAAATGTTCCATTTTTGCAAATTTGCCACACAATAACTTACATGTTCGACCATGGGTGCATAACTGAATTAGGAACCCTATAAAAGGTGTGCCTTGACCTGAGAGCAAGGTTAGAGGCATTATTATTGTGGGAAAATTTTGTGAATTGGAAAAAAAATAGTGCTTTTGTGTGTTATTTCTGATTTTTGCTTCAAACTAGAACTTAATGAATTGAAATTGTTACTGTGTTTAATGGAGGATGTAGATTAGTGATTTCTCAAGCTTAGTGTGCCATCTTTTAGTCTTTTGAATTCATTTTCAATCAATGTTTGTAAATAGTTGGCTTTAACCCTGTTGTTGGTCTGAACCAGACTATCTATAAAGAATGGAGTGCTACACCACTTTCCCACCATACAAATTGTACAGCCCTTTGGGAATAGTGACTAGACTCCATGTGTGTACATATGGTAGGTTTTAGGGTTTTTGTGAGTGCAGGAATTGTTAGAAAAGTCTTGCCCTAGGTGAGCCAGGAAGAGTCCGGCTAGGGAAGACCAGGAGTGCAGAGCACATAACTTGCAGGGGTGATGAAATTTTGTTGAATTTCCTTTTTGAGAAGTTGGATGTGAGTTTTACCAAGGTTTTGTGAATAGGAGGAACCTCCACCAATTCGTTTGATAGGTAAAATACTTAGCAGATTGGAAGCAGGCAGAAAAGGCTTGAAAACCCTAGCTTTTGCCCAATTTCAAGTTGAGGCCTTGTACAGCTGATGAAGACTCAAGACCTTGAAAATCCTTGAGAGGTGTCTATTAGAAGCAATAATCTCAAAGAAAGATTGGTGGTTCTTTGGAGAAATTGAGAGAGACAATGGGTTTTCTCAGAAATGGAGACTTAATTGGGGCTCAAGGGCTAGTAGCCTCTTTTAACCCTAGATGAGGGTTTGGTGAAAGCAATGGAAAGGTGGAGTTTGGTGAACCTTCAAGAACCCTAGGAGGATGGTTTGAAGCTATTGAATACATCTCTACACCCCTACAAGATCTAATTGAGTGGTGAGGATAGGTTAGCCTTTAGGATAGATTAAGGGCTAAGGAGGAGTTGAAGCATTGCACCAAGGTTGGCTTGGTTGTTAGGAGTTGAATTGATAGTTGGGTTGGCAAGGTGAACTAGGGGAACCTGCACAAACATTGGGTCCTATAGGTTAAGGTGGTGGAGTGTGACACCATGGGGGTCTTCCCTAGCAAGATCCAAAGCATGGAACAGTGATTGTTTCCATCCAACCCATCCCTATCAGATTGGTATCAGAGCAAGTTAAAGATTTGGGAAGAATTTTGTATGTCAGACCTTGAATCTAGTGGTTCTACCATCATGGTGACAAATTCTAAATTGGCTAAGATGGTTGAAGAACAGGAGGAATAAAATAGGCTAATGAGGGAAAGAATAGCCCAACTTGAGCAAGTAATGAGGAACACACAGTTAGAAGGAAGGGTGCCAAAGGAAGAAGAGGTTGCAGAGGAAGACAAGACCCCTGAACCTGACCCTATTTTGAAAGAAGAGTCTTTCTTGAAAGCATTGAAGGCTTTGAGTGGAAAGCACTTGAAGGCATACCACTGTTTAGTGGAAAAATGGAAGCTGATTTACTCATGGATTGGTTAGAGGGAATGGAAAACCATTTTGAATGTGATGGAGTCACTGAAGCACAAAAGGTAAAGGTGGCCAAATCAAGACTAAGAGGTTCTACCTTCACATGGTGGAAGTTCATTTAGACAGAGAGGGAAAAGGAAGGCAAGCAACCTATCACTACTTGGAAGGGAATGGTTGCCAAGGTAAGAGAAGCATACATGCCAGATGATTATGAGATTCAGTTGCATAAGAAAAGACAGAGCTTGAGGCAAAGAGATCAAGATGTGAACACTTACACTGAGGAGTTCCAAAAACTTTGTATGAGGTCTAATGTTTCAAAAGATGAAAGTCTCAAGGTGGCTAGATATCTTAACGGCTTGAAGTGGAACATTCAAGAGGAGATGACTCTTCTAAGTCCCAAGACAGTACACCAATGTTACCAATTAGCTATAAAGATTGAGGAAAGAAGCAAGAGGAAACAAGAATAGACTTCTAAGAGCAGAGGTAAAGGTAGAGATCAAAGAGGACATAGAGGTGGATACCAAGGTAGAGGGACTGAACAAAGAAGTCAGGGAGAGTCTAAACTCATAGAGCATGGAGGTGAAACAACTTCTAGAGGAGGATATAACAGAGGTAGAGGACCTCAAGGAGGTTCAAATAGAGGAAGAGGAGTAGGTAGAAGTAGTTCATACTTTGCCACTATGAAATTTTATAACTGTGGTCAAGTAGGTCATCCTGCTTATAGGTGCTCGGAGAAAGAATCTTCATCAAATACTGAGAAGAGAGTGGAATATGCACAAGAGGACACCATGAGTGTCAAGTCACCAGAGGTTAGTCACATTGAATTAGAAGTGGGGGAGAATCTGATGTTTAGAAGAGTTTTGATTAGACAACCGGTCAAGGAAGAGCCAAAACAGAGAAGAGCCTTAGTTAGAGTAAGATGCAGGATATTAGGAAAGGTGTGTAAGGTTATAGTGGACTCAGGGTCTACTGAAAACATAATCTCAGAGGAGGCAGTGATGAAATTGAAGTTGGAAAAGGTACCCCACACTAATCCCTACAAGGTGACATGGTTGAACAAAGGACAGAGTATTCTTGTCAATGAGCAGACAACAGTGGAGTTCCCCATTGGAGGGTACAAAGACAAATTGATTTTTGATGTATTACCCATGGATGCATGCCATCTTCTATTGGGCAGGCCATGGCAATATGACAAAGGTGCCATCTATGATGGAAAAGAAAATACTATCTCATTCAAGAAGGATGGAAAGACATTTAAGTTGCAGTCACTGTCAGATGAGGAAGAAGGACAGTCAAAGACCCCTAGTGTCTTATTAAGTAGTGGAAAAGAGTTCATTAACAACCTACATCAAGGAGGTGAAGGATATGTGGTCATGGTGCAATCCAAGGGAGAGGACAAGACTAAGAAAACAGTCATACCCGGAGCAGTCCAGAAGTTGCTTGAGAAGTATAAGGACATAGTGAGTGATGGAACACCAACAACCTTACCTCCAAAGAGAGCCATTAGTCATCAGATTGACCTCATACTAGGGGCTTCATTTCCAAACAAAGCAGCCTACAAGCTTACCCCATATCAGAACCTAGAGGTAGCTAGACAAGTGCAGGAGTTGTTAGATCAAGGATTGATTAGGAAGAGCATCAGCCCATGTGCAGTACCAGTGGTCTTAGCAACCAAGAAAGGAGGCAAGTGGAGACTATGCACTGATTCTAGGGAAATAAATAGAATCACAATCAGGTATAGGTTCCCTATTCCTAGAATTGAGGACTTGATGGATTGTCTTGGAGGAGCTCAGTACTTCACCAAGCTGGATCTCAAGAGCGGATACCATCAGATCATAGTCAAGGATGGAGATGAGTGGAAGACAACTTTTAAGACAAATGATGGGTTGTATGAGTGGAGAGTTATGCCATTTGGCCTCTCTAATGCCCCTAGCACATTCATGAGGCTCATGAATGAAGTGCTCAAAGACTTTACAGGGAATTTGTGGTAGTATACCTTGATGATATACTCATTTTTAGTAAGACATCAGAAGAACACCAAAAACATGTGGAGTTGGTTCTTAGAAGATTGCAAGAAGAGAAGTTAGCCATCAACCTAGAGAAATGTGAGTTCTTCAAATAGGAGCTTGTGTATTTGGGGTTTGTAGTATCCCAAGGATCATTGAAGATGGATCCAAGCAAGGTGGAAGCTATTCTAAATTGGCCTACACCAACCATAGGGACAAGAGGTAAGAATTTTTCATGGATTGGCTCAATTTTATAGAAAATTCATAAGGAACTTTAGTGGCATATGTGCACCAGTCCTAGATACAATCAAAGGTGGTTTAAAAACTAAGTTTAAGTGGACTCAAGAAGCTGAGAAAGGTTTTGAGAAACTGAAACAAGAAGTGGTAACTCAACCTATACTTTTGTTACCTAGTTTTGACAAGTTGTTTACTATAGAATGTGATGCTAGTGGAGTTGCAGTAGGAGGAGTGCTAAGTCAAGAAGGCAGGCCTATAGCATTCTTTAGTGAAAAGCTCAATGAAGCTAAGGCAAAGTACTCTACCTATGACCTAGAACTATATGCTTTAGTTCAGTCACTTAGGAAGTGGAGGCATTACCTTCTACCCAAAGAGTTTGTAGTCTTTACTGACAATCAGGCACTTAGCTATATCAACACTCAAGAGAAGCTAAGTAATAGGCATTTGAAATTGATGGAATACATTCAAGATTTTACCTTCACCATCAAGCACAAGAAGGGACATTTTAACAAGGTGGTAGATGCACTAAGCAGAAGATTGCTGACAGTGCAAGAGATATAGATCAAGAGCATTGGAATAGAGAGTTTCAAGGATCTCTATGGGGAAGATGAAGACTTCTCAGAGGCCTACAAGGTATGTTCTGATTTTGAGAATCATTTTCATAGTCAACATTCAGAGTATACATTGCAAAGTGGATTGTTATTCAAGGGAAATCAGTTGTGTGTGCCAAAAGGTTCTATGAGAGAGAATCTTATCCAAGAAAAGCACAATGGTAGTCATAGTGGTCATTTTGGTATTAACAAGACAATGGAACTAGTGCAAAGGTTTTACTATTGGCCCAAGTTGCCAAGGGATGTTAGGAGGTATGTGGAGCAGTGTGTAGTTTGTATGAAAGCCAAAGGGGGAGCTAGCAATGCAGGTTTGCATCAACCTCTACCCATTCCCAATAGACCATGGGAGTGTGTTAGCATGGATTTTATTGTAGGACTCCCTAAGACTAAGACAAGGTTTGATAGTGTCTATGTGGTGGTAGATAGATTCAGCAAGATGAGTCACTTTATCCCTTGCAAAACCACTCATGATGCTAGTTACATTGCTCATATTTTCTTTAAGGAAATTGTAAGGATCCATGGATTGCCTTTAAGCATTGTCTCGAACAGGGATATGAAGTTCATGAGTCATTTTTGGAAGACTCTATGGAGCAGATTAGGTACCAACCTGTCTTTTGGATCAGCTTACCATCCTCAGACCAATGGAAAAACTGAGGTGGTTAATAGGGTGTTAGGTAACCTGCTAAGATTCCTAACCAAAGAGTATGGATAGACATGGGACTTGGTTATATCACAGGCTGAGTATGCATACAATGACAGTGTGAACAGGACTACAAGGAAGAGTCCTTTTGAAATAGTGTATGGAATGCACCCAAGAGGTGTGTGTGAGTTCAGAGATCTAGGAGATATGGAGCATAGGAGTGGACATGCAGAGGACTTCACTCAAACCATGAAAGCGATTCAGGAGCAGGTAAAGAAGACAGTCGCTGAGGCTACACAAAAGTTGAAGGATAAGGTAGATTTGACAAGAAAAGATTTGCAATTTGTAGTAGGAGACTATGTCATGGTTCACCTCAACAAATCTAGGTTGCAGAAGGGTACATCAACCAAATTGCAGATGAAAAGAGTGGGACCATGCAAAGTGTTAGCCAAGTATGGGAAAAATGCATACAAGGTGGAGTTACCTGGAGATTTAGGGATTTCACCGGTGTTCAATGTAGCTGATTTGATCAGATATAAGGGATCATTCAATGATTTAGATCAGAATAGTAGGGAGATCTTCAAATATGTAAGCAACATAGCCTTACCTACTCCAGACAAGCTACAAGAAGAGAGGATCTTGGGATCAAGAGTGAAGAAATCTACAAGACATAAGGTGTGCATGGAGCATCTTATCAAATGGAAGAAAAAACATGAATCTGAGGCTACTTGGGTAGATGAAGCTGAGTTTAAAAAGCCAGGCATTGATGTGTCACTGATCTCTCCTCACATTCCTGAGTGTTTGTGCAGGGAGGGGGAGAATGGTGCAGGAGCACCTAGGAACACTAGTCATTTAGAAAGTCTTGAATGCATTTTTGTTTTTGCAATATTACCATAAAGGTCATGTTGACCATTTAGATAGAATTAGAGGTTTATGAATAAGTCTTAATCTATGGTGATCAGTAGATTAAGAAGTGGAAAGGGTGTATGAGTTTAAAAACCCATTTTACTTAGGTTTCTTGAAAATTGGCAAAAGATGCAAAAATGTTCCATTTTTGCAACTTTGCCACACAATAACTTACATGTTCGACCAAGGGTGCATAACTAATTAGGAACCCTATAAAAGGTGTGCCTCGACCTGAGAGCAAGGTTAGAGGCATTATTATTGTGGGAAAATTTTGTGAATTGGAAAAAAAATAGTGCTTTTGTGTGTTATTTTTGATTTTTGCTTCAAAGTAGAACTTAATGAATTGAAATTGTTACTGTGTTTAATGGAGGATGTAGATTAGTGATTTCTCAAGCTTAGTGTGCCATCTTTAGTCTTTTGAATTCATTTTCAATCATTGTTTGTAAATAGTTGGCTTTAACCCTATTGTTGGTCTGAACCATACTGTCTATAAAGAATGGAGTGCTAGACAACTTTCCCACTGTACAAATTGTACGGCCCTTTGGGAATAGTGACTAGACTCCATGTGTGTACATATGGTAGGTTTTAGGGTTTTTGTGAGGGCAGGAACTATTAGAAAAGTCTTGCCCTAGGCGAGCTAGGAAGAGTCCGGCTAGGGAAGACCAGGAGTGCAGAGCACATAACTTGCAGGGGTGATGAAATTTTGTTGAATTTCCTTTTTGAGAAGTTGGATGTGAGTCTTACCAAGGTCTGGTGAATAGGAGGAACCTCCACCAATTCGTTTGATAGGTAAAAGACTTAGCAGATTGGAAGCAGCCAGAAAAGGCTTGAAAACCCTAGCTTTTGCCCAATTTCAAGTTGAGGCCTTGTACGACTGATGAAGACTCAAGACCTTGAAAATCCTTGAGAGGTGTCTATTAGAAGCAATAATCTCAAAGAAAGATTGGTGGTTCTTTGGAGAAATTGAGAGAGACAATGGGTTTTCTCAGAAATGGAGACCTAATTGGGGCTTAAGGGCTAGTAGCCTCTTTTAACCCTAGATGAGGGTTTGGTGAAAGCGATGGAAAGGTGGAGTTTGGTGAACCTTCAAGAACCCTAGGAGGATGGTTTAAAGCTGTTGAATACATCTCTACACCCCTACAAGATCTAATTGAGTGGTGAGGATAGGTTAGCCTTTAGGATAGATTAAGGGATAAGGAGGAGTTGAAGCATTGCACCAAGGTTGGCTTGGTTGTTAGGAGTTGACTTGATAGTTGGGTTGGAAAGGTGAACCAAGGGAACCCGCACAAACATTGGGTCCTATAGGTTAAGGTGGTGGAGTGTGACACCATGGGGGTCATCCCTAGCAAGATCCAAAGCATGGAACAGTGATTGTTTCCATCCGACCCATCCCTATCAGTACTCATAGGAGCATCGTACCCATCCTTGTGTAAGAATTTTATTAGCATAATATCCTCTATTATTATGTTCACTGGTGATTTCGGATCAATGAGAACACCAACTACAATGTTTCCATTGATCCGTGCAAGAATGTAAAGAGGAGATGGTTCCTTGTTAAAGCCCATTGGTAGGTCCTGGGAAGTGAAAGTTATACCAGTACCACTATCCACAGGCTATGCAAAGGGGACAGGTTGGTGTAAGAAGGAAGCCATTACGTACACTAGATAATGCTTTCACAGAGTCCCTAAAGGTTAATGGACAAGACAGTGACCCAATTAAGGTTTCATCGTGCAATACCTTGGGAACCTTCCAACTACACCAACTGGGGGTCATAGGTTGGGTTGTAAGGTGACAACCTCACAAGACTCTCACCTAAAACACTCTTAGAGTACAAGGAAAGGAACCGTTAGGATTGCAAGAATGAAACCAAAATGGCTCATGTCAGGTTCACCAAAAATGTAAGAGAGGGGGACCACAGCGTGCAAGACCCTAGGTCATGGAGGGCCAAGACGCGAGAGGCTACCCTAACTTACCTCAACTAAGTGTAATGTAAGGGAATGCGAGGTGAGAATGATGAGGACCATGAGGCCTCTCAATTACTCTGCAGACCTGAAACACAAGAAGAGGTTAGGCGATCCAGTTTCTAGGTCTAACACTATGTCTCAAGAAGCTCTCTATCCGAGGATAGAATTGCAGTCTCTAGACGTCAACATGGCGCATTGGCATCTCAAAAGTGTGTTGTCGTCTGTACGGCCAGACAACAGTGAAGACGAGGTCAAACCAAAAAAATTGGCTAACGACCCAATTGATTAACTAAAGGGCCAGAATGATGTGATTAGGTAAATGAAATACTCTCTAATATTATAAAGCACATATGCAAGAGTGAAGAGAATAAGGAGAATCTCACCAAGGAATTCATTCACTAGCTAATCCTCTAAGAAGCATGTACTCCTTCACACAACAAGAGAGGAAAAATGTTGGGTGGCTGTATAGGGACCTGCCTTAGTCAGACCCTCGTTTAGGTGTTTCAACCTCCATGGATAACCAAGGAAACAAGATAAAGGAAATAATATAGTAGAGAGCAAAGAAGCACTAGAAAATAGTGTTATGCTACTCAACCAAGTGATAGAGGAGAGGAGAGGGAAGCTTACCACCTCCACCAAGAGCACTCAAGGCTGCTTAGGGGAGAAAATGAGAGTACTCGAGCCTCTACTGCAATGGTGTGGTCCCAAACTTGCTCTACTGAAGTGATGGAGTGTGGCTTTGGCTGCAATGGAGTGCTTGAGAGCTTGAAAGTGAATGTGAGAGTGCAAGAATGGATGCTTGATATGGTGAAGAGTTGGATTGAATTTTCAAGGGATGAATTTGAAGAAAGAATGGAAGAAAATGGCCATATTCAAGTCAGTCGGCCGAAGAGAGCGTTACAACTTCACCTCCAATGAGAAGAGTAACACCTTTGTAGGTTTAGCCGCAAGAATTTGCTAGAGACGTAAGTGCATCACACGGACATCTGTGCGCCACGTGGGTGTCCCTGACAGAAATGCCTCTACCGACGCTCAAAATAGGTGCCAAGTGGGATGCAAGCAGTGGGCTTAGGTAAAATTAAGCCTCTGAACTTGGTTTTCTAAGGTGGATAAAGGAAAAAAGGGAATTTGCACATGGGGTGCAAATTTTCTCCTATACAATCACTATATTGAGTGTTATGTTCTTATTCAAGTCTATTGGATTTATTTTACTTAAAGTGGATTAAGAGGTTGCTCCTTCAAAGTAGCATATTATTATCAAGAGTATTTGCAACATATTTACTACCATATTATTTTATTGTGCATTTTTCAATACAAGTGATATAAATGGCTCACTTACCATTCATGACATCTAGGTGTTTTTCATAAGGGTGAAGCATTAGGAATTTTCAGAGGTCAGCCATCCTAGTATTACTCTAACTCAAGGACACTTAACTATGGATTTTCTCCTATGAGCAAGCTCAGTTACCTTCCCAACATATTTACAAAACCTATATATAAAATGTTGCATCTCATGAACTATTCATTATAAAGACCTTTCAACTCATCATTTGTTAAGTAGGAGGTATTTTTATAATGTGTCAAGTTATGATATTTTATCAATATTCAATTGTGTAACTTTAAATTCATAACCTCTAATCAATATTTTATGGGTAGTGGTTCACATGAACCCATTTCTATTTAGAATTAATGGTCATCTTAGTACCCATTACATCTTGGAAATGCTCATAGAAGTGAAGCATCAAGACTGACTAGAAGGTATCTCATCCCAATACTACACTATGCATGCTTAAGAAAAGGTTCCTCCATGATAAATCCCACTCAACTTACTACTAAATTTTTATAATATTCAATAAGTGTCATCTGGTGTGAACTATATATTGTAGAGCCCCTTTAGCTTATCAATCGATAAGTAGGAGGTATTTTTTGCAATGTATCAAGGTATGATATTTATATTAATATTCAAGTGTGTATCATTTTAGTCACTCATTGATGGACATATTTCATGATTATTAGTTCACATGAACCCATACTCATGGTAATGAACGGTCCACATAACATTCATTGCATCTAGGTGATGCTCACAAGAAGTATCAAGACTTCCTTGGAGGTATTCTATCCTACTAATTCTCTGACTCAAGAAAACATAATCATAAAGTTTCTCCAAGATCAAACCCATTTAGTTTTCGCCTGGAAATGAAGGAATGGAATGGAATGGAAAATGGAATGACAATGGAACAAATGGATCAATAACCAACGGAAGCCCCAAATGTCATCCATACATGCATCATCTCAAGTAATGAATGCTACATGTACCATTCATTCTCAAGAGAGATGGGTTCATGTGAACCACTACTCATGCAATACAGGTCAATGAGTTTGACTCAAAAGATATACATTTGAATTCTAATGTTGCTCTCTGGATTATATTTCTTTTTTTCATATTCCTAGAGAGTGGAATAGAGTGGCTAATTGCCTAGCTAACTAGGCTTCAGAGCACTTAGAGAGGTGGGATGTTGGTGACTAGGGATTATTGTCTCCTGATTATTCTCCAGCTTTGAAAAAGTTAATTTCAAAGGACATAAATAAGTACTTGGTTTTTCAGGGGAGTTGGTTGCTCTTTGTGGACCTATGACCTTTTGCTTTGTATTTCTTCTTTTGATTTGATAAATTTTTACCCCCGTTTTTAAAAAAAAAAACACCTCCTACTTATGAATGAAAATGTTACCTACTACTTCTTTTATCATTATTAACACACAAGTTTCTTATTTTCATTTGCTTTGTTTTAATTAAGATTCTTGTTCTACATAAAGTATTGATAAAAGTATAAAAAATATTAAAGCAAACCTTCTTAATTGTCTCTTAAGAATTTGATATTATATAATAGAATAAAATTATAAAACTATGATCACTAAAAAGAAGCTCCTTCCTATATCATACTCATGCATTCAAAAAATCGGTTTAGTGTGGATGAAGAAAACGATCAATGAGTGGTCAAACAATGTAAAACACCCATCTTTCACAATTTTATAAATTATTAGTGGTAAAATCAAATTTAAAAAATAAAAATATTTAAAAAATGAGTTGAAATCTTACATCTAATATTCATCATTTTCCTTTCATACCCATCTTCTAAAAAAAATTAATAAAAACCTCCACACCCCTTACCTCATTATACATTTTTTAGAATTTATCCATAAACATGTGAACATACCCATTAAACCTTCCGATGCAATAGCCAAAGTAGAGCGGTCCGTATCAATTACCTTTTCACTTTTTTCTTCATCTCCGATGTGCGCTAATTGATTTTGATACTCCAGCGAACAGATTTGTGCCACCAATGTACGCCTGCCAAATTTTGTCATTCTAAGCTGTATTTCGTTTTTCCTATTAGCTCGGCCCCTCCTGTACAAAATAACGTCAGAAACCGACTCCACTAGGTGAAACGGAGTGAGCACCATTTTCAACCCTTGGTTGGAACGAACTTCACGTTAGTTAGCGTTTATTCTTTGTAAATACATGAATGGTGTGTGGATTTTCTTAGTAATGTTTAGTGGTTTCAAATGTTCTTCCTCGTCAAGATGACGATATCTCTTTAAAGATAAGGTGCACATAATATCTTCAATTGCTTTTATTTCTATTATATAATTTCTTTTATATCTGATAGTTTTCGAGCATGGCCCTATGTCGTGCTGTTGGCGATGGTATTTCTGTATAGGTATTTTGGTGACAAGGAATCTGTATCTAATATTTCTTCACTAAAGGTTTAAATGGTTAGGATTCAACTATGTAGATTTTGAATAAAACTCACTGACTCATGTTTTATAAGTAATGGTTCATAAGAATCTATATTTTATGAAAATGAATGGTCCACCTAGTACTCGTTGTATTTTGGCAATGTTCACATGAGTGAATCATTGAGACTTCTTTAGAGATCACCTATCTCAATACTACTCTGACTCAAGTACAATTAACCATAGACTTTCTCCAAGATCAAACTCACTTAGAAAGTCACTTTACTTGCAAAAACTTCATTACGTATTGTGTCTTATAAACTATTCATTATAGAGGACCTTTAGTTCATCAATTGATGAGTATGAGCTACTTTTTGTAGTGTGTCAAATTAGGATATTTATATTAGGTTCAACTACATAGCTTTCAAGTGAAACTTAATGATCTGTATTTCATGAGTTAGCGGTTTACATGAACCCATCTATAATGAGAATGAATGATCCACTTAGCTATCATTACATCTAGGAGATGCTCATAGAGGTGAAGTATTGGGACTACTTCGGAAGTTGCCCATCCAAGGACTACTCCAACTCTAGCACACTTAACTGCGGAGTTTCCCCTAAGATCAATCCTGGTGAGTTTGCTACTACATTTGCAAAACCATTAGCAATTGTAATGCAATATGAACTATTCATTATAGAGCCTCTTTAGCTCATTTATTGATAGGTAGGAAGTATTATTATAATTGTTAAATTATAACATTTATCTCAAGATTCAATTATGTAGCTTTTGAGTCAAACTCATTGACTAATATTTTATTAGTAGTTGTTTGCATAAATCCATCTCGCATTGTATCTTGGCAATGCTCACAAAGGCAAAGCATCTAGACTTTTTGGGAGGTCACTCATCCTAGTAATACTCTAATTCAAGAGAACTCAACTATGGAGTTTCCCCCAAGATCAAGCCCACTTAGCTTGCTACCCTATTTACAAAATCTTTTGACAAGTGTTGTGTCTTAACAACTATTCATTATAAAATCCCCTTTAGCTCATCAATTAATAAATAGAAGGTATTTTTAGTGTGTCAAATAATATCACATTAGAATTAAACAGTTTAGCTTTTGAGTTAAACTTATTGACCCATATTTCATGAGGAATAGTTCAAACAAACCCATCTCTAATGATAATTAATAAACCATTTAACACTAATTGCATTTTGGTGATGCTCATTTTGATGAGGCATTGGGACTTCCTAGGAAGTCATCCATCATAGTCCTAAATTAACTCAAGCATGTTTAACCATGGATAACTTTCCCCATGATCAAACCTTGTTAGCCTACTACCCCGTATGTAAAACCGTCAAAAAGTTTTTTTCCTTATGAATCATTTGCTATAGAGACCCTTTAGCTCATCAATTGATAAGTAAGAGGTATTTTTTCCACGTGTCAATTTATGATATTTATACCAACATTAAACTAGTCAAAATCATCAATATCCATGTATTTCATGAGTTGTTTGCATTAACCCATCTATCATTGGAATGAATGGCTTACTAAGCACTCATTGCATCTAGGTGATGCTCACAGACAAGAAACATTGGGACTTCCTAAGGGGTCATCTATCACAGTACAAATTTGACTCAAGTACACTTAACCATGGACTTTCCACAAGATCAAACCCACTTATCTTGCTACCCCATTTACAAAATCTTCAACACGTGTTGTACCTTATGAAGCACTACTCATAAAATATGGATCAATGATTTTCACAAGAAAGTTCATAATTGACTATGTTTGAGTTATAGCATTGGGATGGGTAATCTCCTAGGAAGTCTCGATACTTCACCCTTATGAGCATCATCTAAATGTGATGAGTTCTAACTAGGCAATTTATTCTCATGAGAGATGGGTTTGTATGAATCACAACTCATGAAATATGGATCAATGAGATTGAATCAAAAGCTATGCAATTGAATTATGATATAAATATCATAATTTGACACAATGAAAAAAATGCCTTATAATTATCAATTGAAACCTTGGTTAAAGCTTTGATAAAAGTATGAAGTTTATTAAAACAAATCTTCTCAATTGTCTATTTATGAATTTGATATGGCATAGAGAATAAAATTATGAACTCATGGTCATTAAAAAAAGTTCTCATTATCCGACAAAATTGACTCACCAAACAACAAGGAAAAGACAATTGAGTGATCAAACAACCTAATCACCCTTCTTTCACAATTTTATGTTTTACTTGTACAATCAAATCTACAAAAGACAACATTTAAAACGAAATTGAAATCGTAGATATAAATTTCAACATTATTTTCTCATACTCCTTAATCTAATAAAACCCAACCCTTACCTAATTTACAACTTTTACAATTTCTTCGTGAACCTATCAACATACCTATTCAACCATTTTATAGAAATGCCATATGTTTACAATTTCTTCGTAAACCTGTCAACATACCCATTAAACCATTGGATACAAATGCCAGGCTAATATGGCAAAGTAGAGCGAACCGTATCAATCACCTTTCCTCATTTTTCTTCATCCCGGAAGTGCGCTAATTGATTTTGATATTTCAGCGAACAGATTTGCGCCACAATGTACGCCTGCCAATTTTTGTCCTTCTCAGCCGTGTTTCGCTTTTTATATTTGCTTGGTCCCTCCTGTAAAAAAATGTCATAAACTGACTTCCCTGACGTGGAAAGGACTGAAAACCCTTTTCAACCCTTGGTTGGAATCTACTTCTGGTTAAATGGGTTTATTTATTATAAATTCAGCGACCGGTGTGAGGATTTTCTCAGTAAAATTAAGTGGTTACATTTTCTCTTCCCTGTGAAGATGAGGATATCTTCGTAAAGTTTTTCTGTGCACAAAATATCTACAATTGTTCTTGTTTCTAGTATATAATTTCTTCTTTATCTGAAGGTTTTCGAGCATGGTCCGTCAGTCATACGGTGGACGATGGTATTGGTATTTGGTGACAAGGGGGCCTGTAACTGATATTTCTCCAGTAAAGGCTTAGTTATCTAATAGCATGGACTCCAAGGGACCAAAGCAAAAGATACACTCTTTTGCAAGTTACGAAGACTCCGGAGGTGTTCCAGAGAACAAGAGCAAACGTCCACGACCAGATGAAAACGGAAATGAAGTTGAAGAATTTTTCACTTTGGTGGACAGAATCCAATCACTGAACAAATTGTATAAAAGGAAGCGGATGAATTCCACTTCTGCAGAGGAAGTATTAGTCATGGAAGAAACTGTGGGTACTGATGTTCTTAAGGGAAAACCCCCTTGGAAGCCCGTATTTCAGTCAGAAGATTTTCCCGAAGTGCCTTCCAAGGGCAGCCCTTGTGCACAGAGGGATCCAACTTCTTGTATCAGCAAAATTGCAGGTGGTTCTGGGCTATACACAGGAGCAAATATTGGAAGTGAAAAATTTGTGGGCATGGAGAGTTTTGATCTGAACGTAGAGGCCACCATAGATCACCCGGTGAATGAAGTATTAAACTTCTTTTCTTAAGATTTTGTACAATCATCCCATATTCAAGCAGTAGATTGTACTTTAACAGTTCTACTTTATCTAAATACGGTGTGTTTATTTGTGCGTTTCTGATTTAAATTGTGTATATTTTTAGTTCGACCTATCAGATCACACCCAGTGATCCAGTGTGTTTATTTTAGAGTAAATGCGATGTCTTTATTATTGTAGAAGGATCTGTATACAATGTTACTGTTAAGATAATTCATTGCCTGTAGATCATGTCCAGACGATGCACTGTTCATGTACGTCATGACAACTGTAATATTTCAGTTTACAAGAAGCATAAATCGGAGCTTTTCAGTGAAGAGTACTGTTTATGTGATAAATCTCCAAGTAAAATATGTACTCTCTTGGTATAAATGGTTCAAAAAATGTAATTAGAATTTTCAGTTTATGTATCAAATTTTTTATTTGAAATTGTCAGTTATTTGATGTTTTTTCAAATGATTTCTTATTTAAATGTAGATATTTCCATTATCCTTTTACAGAATCATGATTTAATGAGTGTAATTAAGCTACCCACAGTTCATTCAGTCATGTTCTAAGGGCTTGATAGGAAGATCTTTATTGACTGACAAGTTTACTGTTGCTGATGATACTTATGTTAATGTGAAACAGATTCTTTTTAATCTTTCAATAAACATACATGATGGTTGAACAATGAAGCATAAAACGAATATGGAATATTTTTTTGGTGTTAGAAGTGACAGGGTTAGTTTGTGATAGAAGTTAGTGGTGTTAGAAGTGACATGGTTAGTTGTCTTATTTAAGTTAAATAGTTAATTATAATTTTGTATTTCATTGTATATGAGTTTTCTTGATTCTTATTAGTTGATTATAAAGTGTGCTTTTGAATTCCAAAGTATGTAGTTCAATCTAAAAGCACTTTATTTAAATATAATAAATTATTAAATTTTTAGTTGTCTTTTAGTATAATATAATTTTTTATTTTGTATATTATAATTTTATTTTGTATTATTGACAATTTCTTATAATTGGATTAGAGAGGAATGTAATTAATTATTGGTTGGTTTAGTGAGCAAGTATAAGTTAAGATGATTGACCTCTAAAGTCATATTTTATCATGTACATGCAAATTGGGGTTTTAAAATAGCCAAAATTCAATTCAATATATTGTTTTAATATTAAGAGAAATAAAAATAATTTAATTAATGTGATATGGGTAATATAGACATCTAAAATCAACCACATCCTAACAAGACATCTAACATGATCATTTCTAATATTTTTTACATCAAATCAATCTTATATACTCATCTAATCGTTCTTTTAGAATTTAACTAAATAAATTACTTTTATTTATTTAATTATTTTAAATAAGCCATCTTGCTTATCCATCTAATTGTGTTAGAAATATGAAATAAATTGAATAACCCAAGGAAATTTTTAAGAAAAATTCAAAGCTACATAAACTGAAAAAATATAAACAATGTAAACTAGAACTCTGAGAGATATACAATGTTATGATGACATAATTGTGTAAGACCTTCTAAGATAAAAATGTAAGCTAGGTAGTGAGTTTATTTAGAACTAAGGAGATTATGGAGGTGCATAATCAATCAATAAGAATCAACCACCAATAACCATCAATATTAAATAAATTGATGAAAAAGTAAATACTCCACCCTTAAAGAGTGGAGGCAACTCATCACTTTATCTCCTAGTTATTAAATGAGAAACTCACTTTATTATCCTAAACAAGCTTAACAAAAGTGTAAGAAAAACCTATAACTAAGGGAAAATAAATTATCCCACTAAGAAAATAAAACCTACACTAACACCCTCCTTAAGCATAACTTGGGAGGATGTAAAATATGATGGATCCCAAAATGTGAGGCCATGTTAGGTACCCATGTACATATCAAATTCCCCCTCCCACCTAAAAGAAGAAGAAGCCCCACCCACCCCCATACAAAGAGGGAGAGAACACCCTCGAGGATAGAGAGAAGAATATGAGAAGGACTAAGTAGCCCCCCCAAAGTGGACACCAACTGTACCCCAAAAAAAACTCGCAAATGAAGGAAATTTCTCTTATTGAAGGGTTTGGTGTAGATGTATATACTCCAATTGATGCTTCAGAATACTTAATATCACTGATCACCCTATGAATCAACTCTTGATTGTAGTGCATTTGGATCTCAATGTGCCTGGTATGTTGATGATGGACCAAATTGTGAGAGATCTAAATAACACTCTGGTTGTCACAAAATATGATTGTGGGGGCTTTCAAAAGGGAATGCTAAACTCAATGAGAATGTTCTCAAGCTAGATGGCCTTAGTAATAGCATTAATTACTCCTCAATACTCGATATTTATAGATGAAAGAGCAATAGAAAAATATTTTTTGCTCAATTAACAAATTGGACTAGAACCAAGGGAGAAGTAATACCCTAAAGTAGAATTGTAATACTAAGAATCACCTATCCAATCTAAATCTATGTGTCCTACCAAGTCAAAGTCCATGCTCGTTGCATAGTGAATCCCATAATTGTAAGTACCCTTCATGTAGGGAATAATTTTCATAGATGTTTTCAAGTACAACTCATGTGGCTCTTACATAAACTGAGACAACATGCCTACAACATATGAAATGTTGACTCTTGTATGAGTCAAATATATGAGACTGCCAATAAGCTATCGATATAAAGTTCCATCCACTAAAATTGAAGAACACTTAGCCTCAAGTTTGACCCTTAATAGACATAGAGTTGACACAAGCTTATAATCAACCATGTGAAACATGTGGATCATATCAAGTGCATACTCAGACTATGCAAAAGAGATACCTAAGGAATATTGAGTGATCCCTATGGAGAAAATTATGCCTTTAATATTTTGGTTTCCGACCCTTCTTTTTTCATGTTAAGATGGTTTTTTGCCCTAAAAGACAAAAGTTCTTCTTGTTGAAAAGTGCACAATGCGCCACATGGTGATTGTGTGGATTTTATTTATATCGTCTTCCTTTCGGGCCTGGATCAATGGGTATTTTCTCAAGACCATTCTCACAAATTCAAAGATCGACAACCAGCTTGCCACACCATCCATTTCATCTGGTAGATTATATCTTTCGTGGATATGCCTCATTTTGGGCAGAGTTTATTAGATAGTGCAGTGAAGGTCTTACTTTCGGGATTGGAATTTTGAGGTGGTGTCATCATTCCTCGTAGCTAATCAGATAGTGTTTAAATGACCAATCTTGGATCTGATATTCTTTTAACATATCTTCATGGAGCTTCTACAGGATCTAGAACCATTAATGAAGTAGTTCAAAACTTTATGAGAAAAGATTGTTGTGATCTAATCAGGCCTTGGATCAGATTGCGATCTATTAGATGTGGACACTTGGAATTTATTCATATTTACTGGTTGTGGTGGTGGCTTCATCTTCTAGCTATAAAAGGAGGTTTTCGGCAGTAAGTAGAGAGCTTCTCTAGAAAATCTTTTCAAGGAAGATAGACATTATTTCAGTGAGATAGATTTTTCAGGGATAAGAAGATTTCATAAAGCATTGTTTACTCTCTTTGGCATGTTATATTTATCAATACTATTAATCATATTGGCATCCAACCTTTATTTTCAATTAATACATCATAAGAATTAGATCTATTAAGAAGAAATCTTTAAAATTGTGCATTTTATGGCCTTTATCAAGATTCTTTTTTGTATATCATTTATGCTAAGAGCACTGTGTTAAAGCATTACATAGATATTCTGGATGATTATTTTACATGCTATTAGTTTTTATGATTAATGCTATCTTTCAAAAATTGGATCGTGTCCATCATACTATTCCATTTTTTGTAAAAGATATGCCATTTTCCATATTATGTTGTAAAACAGGAAGGATTCCATGAACATCTAAATATTCTTGTTAATCTCTAGGATTTCTTATTCCTATCAAACCTTAATGTATGCTTCCCATGGGGAGATTTGAATGAATCCACTATTCTTTCTCTAGCCTTTTCCTTTCATTCTCTTCCTAACAATGAAGAGTCTATAGCATTCTATGTCCATCTCATCGGGAGTAAGAAATAATTAAAGTTGTGAAATGTTGTAAAAGCTTTGGCACATCACCATCTTTATGTCTTTTTTTCATTTCGCTTTACCCCTTTTCCCAAAAACAAAAAATATCTGCTTTCTATAAAAATCCTAGAGGTCATTTAGTGAGGTGCAATTTGGTCTCCTACTCACTGAATTTCCCATAAGGTTGTTCAAAGAGGCATAAGATTTTATGATCAACAATCCCAATCCCTAAGAAGTAGTACAATAAGCCCATATTTGACATCAAAAAGTGATCATAAAGAGAAGCTTTTACTGCCCAAAATGGTAGATGAGTGACTTCATGTGATCGACAAGTCATCAATGTAGAGAACAAAGAAGGTGTATCATCTTGCTACCAAATATAGATATTAGGATTAGAATGGACTTGATTGAACCCAAATTTTATAAGGAAGGAATCCATCTTGGCATGGCAAGACTGAGGGGATTGTTTGAGGCCATAGATAGACTTTTGAAGATGACACACAAGTGAAGGATCTTGAATGAACCCTTGTGGCTACTCCATGTTTATCTCCTACTAAAGATCACCATGAAGAAAAGAACTCTTACATCTATCTGATGAACTTCCCATCTATGTGTTGTAGCCATACCAAAGACAAGTTAGATAGAATTCATTTTGGTGACTAGTGCAAAATTCTTAGAGTAGTCAATCTCGCGAACCTAGGAGAATCCTTTAGAAACCAAGTGAGTCTTATGCTTGTCAACGAACCCATCTACTGCACATTTGGTTTTATAGGCCCACTTGCATTGAACAAGTTTCATTTCCTTAGGAAGTGGGACAAGATCCCAAATGTGGTTCCTCTCCAATGAGTTGAACTCTTGGGTATGTGCAGGATCATGATGGGCCAAAAAGTGGCAATATGATGGGTATGTGGCTGACGACTATTTTTTTACCCAAAATTGATGAAATGAAAAGGGTTTTTAGAGGAGATTCTCAACTTTACAACAATATAAATTATGCTTTACTTTGAATTTAATAAGTAATTATTATTCATTTTCTATTCAAATTATGACTAAAGTCCTCATTGATAGAGTAATTGAAAAACATCTATAGCTTTCAAAGGGTATAACATTTTTTGAATCCAGAACATGTGTCACATTCTATGGTTCGCATACTATAGGATTAAAAAAAGAAAAAATGAATTTCATGAAGTTTTGACCAATTCAAGGTGGTTAGACACAAGTTTTTATATTTAAAAAAAAATTGTAATAAAAAAATCATAATTAATTATTTACTTCGAAAAAAATTACAAAAAATATGCATCACATCGGGGCATGAGTCCTCTTCTTATATCTAAAATATTATAAAAAAATATTATCATTTTATTATGGTTAGGGTGGTCAGACAGACACCTACTTCTTATTTTTTCCCTGAAATTTAAGTACCACTGCATTGAAATTTCAAATTTTCACCAAATAAAATTTATTTTTAAACAAACCTAGTAGTTTAGAAACTACATTCAATTTGCTACAGATTCTATTCTTACATATATTTTAAATAATATAGATAACTTATTCAAATTTTTACGTCAAGTTGCCTAACTCTAATTTTTCTAATTTTTTTGCCACTTAAGGGCTTGTTTTTTCCATGATGATCTTGCACATACCCTCTTTCTACATTTTTGTATCCCACTCAATGGCATTTGAAGCTACCCAAAATGATCATGGATCATAAGTTGTCACAAGGAAGAGATGTAGAGCCTGGTAAAATTGTGATCATGTTCTTTTATGATCCAAAGAATCCCATACCCATTCTCCTATTGATTGTAATGCTTGTTAAACCTAAAGAGCCCCTACAACTAGAGAAGGATGAGATTTAGGAGGAGAGTCATCATCCTCTAAAGGTGGGTTATGTGAACCCTCATCGTCATTATAAACACCTAAGGTGAAGGAAAATGACTCCTCATCATGATTGGAAGGATTACATGATCCTTTAAAGAACTATTTCCTTGATATAAGAGAGTATATGCCAAAAGATGTGACACAAAAATATGCCATTTTATTTTTTATGCTTGAAATGAGCATTTGACACATGCCAAATTTGAATAATGTTATAAAAATAAAAAACTAATCTTTCAACCCATGCTCGCTAAAATACATTGTCATTTTTCACCTCGAGGTTGTGAAATCTTCATCAAGATGTTGCCAATACACCAAGGAGGTCAAATATGTATCTCTACTTTTTTAGTTTCAACTTTTTATTAAATTGTAGATTAAATTAGGTTTTTTAATTAAAATTTATTTTAATTTCTAGGAAATGATATTCCACCCCCAAATATTGAAAATCCCCCATCACCTCCTCATCAAGACCTTCTTGAACTAGAACTAGAACAAACACCTTCATCTATTTTCCTAAACATCCCCCAGGAATAGAAGAAAACATACTAGGAAAATAGAAGGAAATGAAAAATAGCTTTAGGAATTGATTACAAGACTAAAAGGTCCTACTACAAAAAACCCTCATAGGAAAAGCCTTGTTGAATCCTTGTAATCTACAGGTCTCTTGTAGGATCAGTGAGTGCACAAATCAATTTTTGGTCCAATAAAATGGAAGAAAACAAATAATTTTATGCAAAAAAACTATCATATGAGTAAGTAAAGAAAATGAAAACTAACAAATCAAACTTTTGTGCTCTCTTCACCGACCCACAAACCAATCAACCTTTAGCAACTAGATGTAGGAGGTTTTGTATTCATTGATACCACCATGAAGGGATAAAGAATCATTTTTGGGCTTGGTGGTTGATAATTTTTTACTAGCCTCTATGCAATAATTTTGAGGTGCCATAATACTTTTTGAGGAAACTCTATTATGAGTTTGACCTCAATGTGACTCCAAACTATTTTGACTTTCTAGATTTCTAGGGTGACTTTGGGGACTCCTCACAATATAGATTGGGGGCACAATATGACCCAAACTTGGCACTTAGACTGTTAGGTAGACCTATAGTGGAGCATGCGATTTTTCTTTCTATTTTGAAGGATAGTGTTGAGGTGGAAACCTTAGGCTCCATTAGCTCGCTCACTTAGAGCCTTATACAATATGTGAGGCCTCTAGTATAAGGTGATGTGGGTGATTCTTCAAGGCCTTGAGTTCTAATCTAGTTTTTCAATTCTATAGTGTTGTTTGTACTTATGATATTGAGAGTAGTTAGGATGCCGCTACATAGAATACATCAGTTAGAGAGGTGATGGTTATGATATAATCTTTGTTGCATGAAGCATTTGGAATTGATACTTAGCTAAGTTTCAGAAAGTTCATTTAATTCTATTTAGTAAATTTTATTTTAACTTATAAGAATAACTAAATTTGTAGAATGATTATGATGAAAATTTAGGGTCAGAGTGTTCATGCTACTTGCAACATTCCCCAAGCCCCCTATTTCATGATGTCATCAAGTCCATAGGTATATAACCAATAAAGAAATATAATTATTACATGTGGATAGTTGAAACTTATATGAATGGTTTTCTCATAACTCACTTTGGATGTCGAATAGTTTGTTGGCGGATCTTCGACATCGACACATTGTAGTAGTAATCATCGATGAGCTTTCACCTAGGTAACCTTTATTGATTAATGGTGTTGTAAGACAATGTTAGGTAGTTTTAGTAATTGAACATCATTTGTTATTTCATTTTCAAATGTTGACATCAAATACTCCTCTTGATGTTTGTGCTACATTAGACAATGGTATTGCTACAGTAGTAGCAATTTTTTCTCCTTTGATAGAAGTATGGGACAGATTAGTAAATTTCACATTATATTTATTCTTTTATCTGTCTATTATTGAAAATTTTAATAATACTCGTGTATAGGAGTGAATTTGCACCCCTTACGAAAATTCCCCTTTTGCCTTTCTCTACTTCAGAAAACCAAATTCAGAGGCTAAAATACACATAAGCCCATTGCCTTTGTTCCACTTGGTGCCTATTTTGAGCATCAATGGGGGAATTTCTATCAGGGACGCCCGCATGACGCTCTTACATCCCTGGCAGATTCCTGCGATTGGAGCCTGCAAAGGCGTTACACTTCTCATTGGCAGTCAACTTGTAATGCCCTCTTTGGCCGACCGACCCGAATATGGTAGTTTTCTTCATCTTTCCTTCAAATTCCCTCCTTATACATGCTTCAAAACTTCTTTTGCATTCCTTCAAGCAATCTCTCTCATAAGTTCAAGCATTCTAGTCTCCATTCCAACATTCTAAGCAGCACTCTTGCACTCCATAGCAGCAACAACTTCACTCCATCACTTCAGTAGAGCAAGTGTGGAACAACACCATTGCAATAGAGGCTCAAGTACTCTCATTTTCTCCCCCATTAGCCTTGAGTGCTCTTGGTGGAGGTGGTAAGCTTCCCACTCCTATCCTCTATTACTTGGTTGAGTTAGCACATTTATAGTTTTGTAGTGATTTAGTGTTCTTTACTGTATTGCTTCCTTTATCATACTATTTCTCCATTATCACTTTCTTGGATGTCTATAGAGGTGGAAACACCTAAACATGGGTCTAACTAAGGCAAGCCCCTATACAGCCACCCGACAATTTTCCTCTTCTTTGTGTGTAGGTGAACGCGCTACTAGGAGCTAGCTAGTGAATGAATTCCTTTGTGAGATCATTCTTGCCACCTTAACTCTTGTGTTTTTAATTGATCATATTAGAGCATATTTTGTTTACTTCATAGCATTTTTTTGGCCCTTTAGAAGTAGCTAGCTGGCATGTTAGTTTTTTTTCTAGAATTTAGCCTTGTCTCTTTAGTCCTTTAGTTGTATTGACGCTAGTGCACTTTAAAGACACTAGTGTGCCTCGTTGTTGTCCCAGGACCATGCTTTCATCCTCGGATAGAGAGCTTCCTGAGGCATAGTGTTAAACCTAAAAACCGGCTCGCCTAGCCCCATTTTGTATTTTGGATC
Source organism: Sequoia sempervirens (assembly GCA_007258455.2). Taxonomy (NCBI): domain Eukaryota; kingdom Viridiplantae; phylum Streptophyta; class Pinopsida; order Cupressales; family Cupressaceae; genus Sequoia; species Sequoia sempervirens. The sequence goes on from VDFB02058242.1 coordinate 401,986,757, forward strand.
TGTACGATGATCGAAAGACTTTATAGTCCTCATCATTCATGTCCCACATTTCCTAAGACCCCATTAAGCTAAGGTAAGTTAGGGCAGCCTTCCACTCTTGGACCTCCATGACCTAGGCCCTTGAACATGGTTGGTCCCCCTTGAACGTGGTTGGTCCCCCTCTCTTACATTTTTGGTGAACTCGATGTGAACCATTTTGGTTCCATTTTGTGATACTGAAAGTTCCTTTCCTCGCATTCTAGGAGTGTTGTAGATGTGAGTGTTGTGAGGCTGTCGCCTTACAACCCAACCTACAACCCCTAGTTGGTGTAGTTGGAAGGTTCTGAAGGTGTTGCATAATGAAACCTTAATTGGGTCACCGTCCTATCTTGTAACCTTTAGGGACTCTATGAAACTATCGTCTAGTGTGTGCAATGGCCTCCTTCCTGCATCAACCCATCCCCTCTGCGTAGCCTGTGGACAGTGGTACTGGTATAACCTTCACCTCAAAAGACATGCCGATGGGTTTTAAAAGGGAAGCATCTCCTCTCTATATCCTTGTGTGGATCAATGGAAACATCATAAAGGGTGTTCTCGTTGATCCAACGTCACAAGTAAACATCATAACCAAGGAGATCATGTTGATTAACATTTTTTACATAAAGATGGGTACGATGCACCTGTGAGAACCATCTACATGCATGATGGGATTTATGTGCCCCCTTTGGGTAGTATTGTCTTGTCGGTCTCAGTTGGACCTATTGTGCCCTCAATACACACGCCTCGTTCAGAATAGGGACCCTCTTTTCTTTCACCTTGACAGATCATTTTATCACTGCCTCATTTTGTGTGCCCCATTTTGGTGTCCTAGATGGTCAGCATACTTCCAAAGTCTCATCTTAAGTTGACCGTGTTTCATCCCCTCCATTTTTTTTAGGTCCTAGTGCCTTATGGAGCTTCCTTGGCAATTTGCTTTTGCCAATGGCGTTGGGGCCTACCAGGCCCGCCTTGCTAGGTTTCCCTGGTCGGGTTTCCTCAGGGTGTTCACCATTCCAAAATGGCGGAAGGCTTCCGTCTTCCCGAACCCTAGGACCCAGCCCCTTCTCTGTCGTCTATTTAACTTGAGAACGAAATTGAGCTACTTTTGCCGCTTCTGGGCCCTCCCCTCCGGACTTCTGCGTCTGGAATTTCGTTTTGACTTTGTCATTTTTGAACGGCCAACTTGTGACGAAACTCCGCCCCCTGGGTCATGAGCTCCCTTTGGCCGATGGTTTGCAAAATGAATTCTCAAGTAGCCGTCTGACCGTGCCCTTCCGGCCCCCGAACCCCAGACCTCCCGCCGCTGTCCAGGATTTGAATCCACCAACTCCCCTATCATTCGTACGACCATTAAATGAGGGTATTAAATGCATGTTTGGGGTATAAATATCTAGCCCGACTTGTCATTTTCATTTGTCAGGTTTACCAAATGAGTTCAGAGTGCATTCAAGGAGTTCAGTGCATCCGTCGCTCACTGCCCTCGCATCTGTGATCATCATTTTCCCATTCTTGGTGGATTTCACAGCCTCTCTCATCGGACTTCTGAGGTAGGTTTGTCGTCCGCCCTCTCGTAAGGTTATTTGTGATTTTGCGCTAAAAAATAATGAACAACATGGGCTAAAATTGCATTTATTAGGTAAAACTAGATGACCCCCGAAAAACCTATGTCTTGAATTCCTAAGAAACTTCCAAATTACCATCTAAGATCGAATCCAGAGTCGGACCTCGCTACTGCCATTCTTCATATAGGTCATTCGCTCCCTCTGGGCCCACGCCAACCCGTTTTCGTTGGAAACTTAGCAAATAAACAAACTTTTTCAAATGGCAAAATCCACTCCTGGGCCCGTGACCTCATATCTCCTTCGGTAGATCATCGTCAAACTTATCAAACAACGACTTGAAATTCAGCCTCTGCCTAAGCTTCTCGGGACCGCACCCCCGGACTTCCATGTCTGGAATTCCATGAAGTTTCCACCATTCCCAAATGGCGGGGAGAACCCATCCACCCAAGCTTCGTGGCCCTCCTTGCCTTTCGCCGTTTGGAGTTAAACCCAAAATCACAGACCAAACATGTCCCTAGGTCTCGGTCTACAGACTTCCATCCACGGACTTCCATGGCGACTTCGCCCCTTTGAAGCAGCCTTCTGGCGACGTCTTCCCACCTCTTGGGTCCCGACCACCCTTTTGCTGTGAAAACCAATGAACGATGTACATTGACATATTTTCCCTCGTCGGGTCCCGTCCACTGGGATTCCATCTCGTGTCAGCTGGAAAAAAGGGAAAAACATGCCCGCCTTCCCGACCTCTAGGGTCTGCTCTCCCAATCGTAGAGAAAAAATTTACAAGGAAAACCCAGCGGCTAAGCTAAATTCTGAGTCTGGTCCACCGGGCCACTTCCTCTAGACTTCTGTGTCACGCCTGCCATTCCAAAGGGAAATTCACCAACGGCTTCTCGCCCCTTTAGGCCCGAACTCCTCGAAGTAAAAAGAAACAATTGACCATCCTTTGAGCTCCCGGGTCCCGAACCCTAGAGTTTCGACCCTGGAACTCCATTTCTTCCTAGCTATTTCAAACAACGAAGCACTGACAGCTTTCTGCCTTGAATCTCTGGGAGCTCCAAAATTGACCAAAATAACCTCAAATTTGAAAACGAATCTCGACCCACATGCTCAAATTCGACCTTCTTCAACACGAGCCTTTCAAACCATCAAAATTTGAAGATAGGAGAAATCACTTGGATTGCCCTACTTCGTTTTCCCTTCAAAACAACATTCATGCCAGGGAAATCTAGCCCCCTAGGCCCGTGTTGTCCAAAATCCCTCTAGAAACTGACTAACGACATTTGGTAGTAAAAGTTTGATTTTATGAATTATAAATTGTCTAATTGGATTTCGTCCATGAGATTTCAACTAATGTTAATGCTTTTGTAATTGGTTGTACTTATTATATCTCTGTTTGTAGGACCCTTGGGGGCAGCTGTAGAAAAAGACCAAGGAAAGAAAGCGGGAAAAACTCCTCATGGAAGAGAGGACAAAGACCAAATGAAGTACTAGTTCCAGGGTGAGCCCTTGCATTCAAAAATCATCACCGACTAGAAGGTAATCACATATACCAATATTAGCCACGTCGATATTGATGAATTTAAGCAAAGGGTCAGAGTCCACTTGAAAAATGACAATGCCAGATTGATTAGACAAAGTGGAATTGCAAAAGCTATAGGCTTCCCTCCATCCCTCATAGCCCTTGAATTGGTCATGGCTTGTTGGTAGGCCTATCAACCATAGACGCGAACCATTGTTGATAGGGACAAATATTCTTGCTGACATGTCGGGTGAGGCAATTACGAAGAACTTTCACATCCCCACCTTTGAGGAGATGGAGATTCCTACCATTGAAGAGTGTAAAGCAACATGGGACGAGGACCCGATGGGCTGGAAGAAGCTAATAAATCATTATTGGCTCAAGGAAAAAAGGGGCAGCACTGCAAAGGTTCCTTAGGAACTCTTCCGTAGTGACTTCCACAAAGACTACCATGACTTGGTAACTATGTTGAGCAGAGTGATGGGCCTCCCCACCACTACCTTTTTTCAGGAGTGGATGGTATATTTCATGGAATAGATCCTCTATGGGGATGAAGATGTCACTACAAAAGCCTCATTCTACTAGGGGTGCATCATAAGCGACTGCTTTCACGAGCACTTCATGAATGTAAAAAAGACTTCCAGATTCTACATGACCTGCTATCTAGTATACTCATTGGCTGAGTAGAGGCAATACGGTGGATTGTTCATGGCACCTGATGAGGAACCGGGTCGAGCATTAAAGGTCTATGACAGATACTCCCAACTCCAGTTTAGAAATTTTAAGAAAGAATATTGTAGGGTGAATGATGCCTTCATTGGCCACATCACTAGATTGCTTGGAGGGGACTTTGACACGAGGGTTTCTCATAGTGCTCATACATTCTTGAAGCAATATTCCTTCCTATTCATACAATACCCCAAGTTTACATATATTCGTGCCCAGGGTTTCACAAAAACGTTGAATAAGCTACCCCAGTACCCCAACGACCGTATTATATTGTTAGAGATTTTTTGGTAGTTGCAACATACACATTCAGTCCTCAATGGAAAACACTTGGCAAGGATCCCTTATCACTTAGCTTTCAGCTGGGGGATGTACAAATTGCAAACTTCCCAGTGTGTTGTGAATTTTGAGAAGGAATTGGCAGAGTACCATTTCCGCCTACACACTGCTCGCCCATGGATGGACCCATATGGGCATGTAAGAAAGGCACTAGGACCAGGGTTCACCTATTTGCATCATGTTGAATATTTCTGGGAAGATTGTCAAGATGACAAGGAGGTGTGTGCAAGGCATTACATGTGGATGACCGCATAATTTGTAAGAAGGGTGCAACTATTTCCCATACCGGATCAAGTCGAAGAAGATGAAAGCACCATAATGGACCCCAGATACAACACAGTTACTAACCTATCACTGCCAATGATAGACTGGGATGAACAGGAGGTCGATGACCTTGATATTATCACCAAGCCAATTCAGGCTCATACCAAAGAATGGGTTGATAGACAAGTAGCCCGATTGAAGCAACAAGGGGTTATTCTAACATATGAAGGGGTCAAGAGTGAGCCTAGTGCTATGGAGGATGTTACTACCATAAATTCAATAGGAGGAACATGTAAATCTCCTCCACTCACAAGATCAAAGAAGAGGAAAGGGACTGAGGCAGAGCAGTCGCCAGATCCCAAGGTTTATTCACGAAAGGATTCAGGAGGTTCACCCTCTAAGAAACCCAAACAGATGGGAGGTGTCACAAAGCAACCAACCATTCAAGAGGGTGAGGGAGGGAAGGAAAATTAGCCAAGGCCTCCTCCTGCTCTCTCCCTGTTTCCATTTCCCTTCCATCTATTTCCCAAGCCATGGTTGCCACATCCCCGCTTGCAGTAGACATCTCAGTCCATCTCGCCTCCTATCCCCCGGCTGCACCCATAATAATGGTTGACTCCTCCTCAGTTGCAACTTCTTCGCTTTCCTCTGCTACCATGTCACCTACTACATCGCTTCCACTAGCAACAACAACAATACCAATGCCCGCACTCACTTTCCCAGAAGCTTTCTCGAGGCATATGAAGAACGTCCCCTTTGAGATTTCTCAATTATTTTTGGATCCCACCATCCAAGCTGCCATAGTGTAGGTCCTCGTAACCCCCAACAGGACCACCAACAATGGAGGCCACAATGCTAATCTCAGAAGAATGGGAGAAGTGGGAGAAAGAAGCTTCGAAAGCGGCGGAGGAAGAAGTCGATGATTACCATGAACACCAAGAGTATGAACACCAGAAAATTGATAAGGTGGTCTGTGAAGAAGAAGAAATAGGGTATTCCAAAAATGGAGAGGAAGGAGAAGACGCCGGTGGCAAGGTTATTACATTTGATGATGATTTCAAGGAGGAAATGGCCCGAAAATTAAGAGATAATAAAGAAGAATGGAAAGAAGGTGATAGGGCGACAGAAAATGTGGAACTCCCTTTAGGGGAACAACGGGAGGATGTGTCATCTCCTCATAAAGAAGAAGAAAATGTAGAATAAGACAAGCCCGAGGGTGAGGCTCAAGCTGGAAAAAGCCTCGAAATTGGACTGCCCGAGGAGCATGTGCACAAGGATGAACAAACTGAAGAAAGGGAAGAGAAAGAAATTGAGAAAGAAGAAAGTCCCCAGGAGTAATTGCCTACTAAGCCTCCCATCAAACACCTCGTGTTCATCCAAGACTCTGATGAGGAAGGAGACAACACTAAAATGGAAAAAAGGGCTCCCATAGGTGAACAAATAGAAATCCTAACAAAGGAGGGCGAGGGTGATCATGAATCGCCTAAAGAAAGATCTGCTATGCCTAAATGGCTGGAGAGGAAACTTGGAAAGAAGACTCCTGCCCCAAAGGATCCAAGAGCAATATTGGAGGCTATCTTAGCCCAAGCGCAGATCACAACCAGGAAAGAGAAGAAGCCAAAAATTAAATCCAAGGTAATGATGGATGCTTCTTGGTCCCGCACTATGCAGGTAGCAACGCCAGTGGTGGGCGAGGAAGGAGTAAGCTATAATATATCCACCATTGATTTAGGAAAAGCTACCAGAGAGTAGAAGGTGGACCACCTTGAGGATTCTAATGCCACGGTGGTGCATTTAATTCAACAGGATAAAATTTCAAAGGATGAGCTTAAGGCATAGGTAGTTGATCAGACAACTTACATTCAACAATGGTCCTCAATGGAAGAAATGTTTACCACATCCGCGGCTCCACCTCAACTACTATCCAAGGAACAAATTGACAAGCTAGAAAAAAGAAAGAACCTAGACAAAACTACAGAAGGCTGGTTCTGACAAGTCCTATACGTCAGAAATATGGGTATCAGTCGGGCTGTCCAAACAACCAACAAGTTCTTGGACTTGCAACAATCTCTAGAAAATATGAAGAAACTTTGCACCAATTTCCCTGCGATGTACAAGTCTACCTATCCAAAATTTGAGGCTATCTTTCGACTGCCAAGCACCGTATGGGAAAATGAGCTCACATTTGAAAGGGATGACCATTGGCTGATGGATGTATGGAAACAATACTTTGATAACATAAAAGAAAGATTGGAGCGGGTAATTGATAAAGTGGCTCCAGATATTGAATGGGTCAAAGATTAGAGTTGATTGTGCCTGATATTTGAGGCTGATGATGGGATATGACATACCTGCAGTGCAAATTGATCGAAAGAGAATAAAGTCCCATTTCCAAAAAAAGATGGAGGACAGGATGGCAACAGAGATAACCAAATATTTCATGAGTTTTTCTTCCTGCGCCTTCACCCAGTTAGAACTATTCAGAGACCACGCTTCCAAGTATGATGAAGACTGGAAGAGGTTTGAGGATAACTCCAGGGAATGGAGGTATCAAGTGTTACGGTTCGAGATCATAGAGGTCGAGAAACTCCAACCGGTAATCTTGAAATTCATGGAGTATGCAACTTTGAAGAAGCAGGAAGGCAGCCCTATTGTCAGTGAAGAACTTCTAAAGGAATGACTAAAGCAAAAGTAGCAATTAGCAAAAGACAAAATGCTACAATGCTGTCACTAGAAGACGAAATAGGGATATGGACAAAATTGTATTTTAAATTGTAATATATTGGGGGGGTAGGTAGAACCCTAGTTTTTAGTGAATCTTTGCCACACAATGAGATTAAATCTTGGACATTCATTGTATTTTTTGGGCACTATAAATGGGGGGTCTCCTCTCATTTTCAAAGGGAGTTGAGTTGTTGTAAAGACATGCTGCATAAATTTCTAATGAAAATACATTGACTTGGTGCATTTTATGAGTTATTCACATGTTTCATGATTCAATCTCCATTGTTAGATGCTTTATTCAGATTTACATTGTTGTTCTAGTTAGATTTAAACTGTTTAAGTAGATTTTAGTAATCTTGTTTTGTGATTATAGAATTTTTTGTTGTGTTGATGCCTTCATAGTCCATACTTTTTGCTATTTGTTGCTCGTAAATGGCTGCGTAAAGTTAGTATGGGCTTGAACTCAAAGCTACTCCACACTTTTATCTTTGTTCATGCATGTATATGGTGAATGAATGGTGAAATATTTGCAGACCTTAGAAGATAGCACAAATTTCATGAGACTGTGAATTTTCCGGTTAAGTGAAATTATGTTTGAAGGGAGCTATCCATGGCAGGAACTCCATGATTACTATTCACAATTAGTTGCAGATCCAGGAACCTTCCCTCTTCCCTGCCTTTTTTTCCCTTTTTTAGAAACAAGTTGTGCTAAGGTTCATTGCACATTGTAAAGCCAAAACTTAAGGAAAACATTGAATTTTTAGATTGATGTCTGAACCTACAACAAAATACACCTTAACTCCCATCTCAGAAACTTCATATTTTAAGATCCACCTTGTATCCAGCAACGTAAGTTTTCCCTGTGATTACTAGCAAAATCAAATCAAACATCAACTAAGGAGTTCCATGCAAGTCATGACCTGACACCTGAGAGACCTTGGGGATATTTTCAGCAACTTGTTGTTGGTGATTTCCTTTCAAGAGAGGTAGTGAACATACGCACTGCCTGTGTTGAGAAAGTGTGCAAAACACCCATCAACATGACCTAAATCTATGAAGCTCCTATTTGACATTATCCCTAGGTTTGAACTCTTTAGAGTGAAGTTGGGTATCCCTTGGTTAGTCGCTATGAACGTGGTACCCTTGGTCATGCATAAATGTTTAAAATTTATCCACGAGAGTTTCGTGCATGTAATTAATGACACCGGTTATAAACCATTAGTTGCTCGTGGTAGCTACTCCTTGGACTACTCTTGGCCTGCGCCTATTGGTCCTCTTCCACCTAGGATAGACCTCTTGCACCAAACATACCATACTTATAAGAAAGGATGACTAAGGCCAAAAGTGAGATACCCTATGTCGCCTTATGTTGTTTCACATAGGGCTTGCTTAAAACCTAACAACGATGCTGCTAAGGAACTTAGGAAGGAAGAAGAGAAGTGGTCCCGAGATCCTCCTTCTTCCTCTTCTGCTGCTCAGTCTAATGCTTCTTCTCACTCTACTATGGTGCCATCAAATTCTACTCCATGCTTGCAAGAGAATCCTCTGGTGCCTGCTTGGTGAAAACCTAAGCGTCCTGTGATCGAGCTTCCTGTTCTACCCACGGAGCGTAGGCCCATTCGATATAGCAAGAAGAAGGCCTCCTATGGAGAGTCCTCTTTGTCTCAACCTCTGTGGCCTCCTACCACTCCTACTCCCAAAGTAGTGAATGGGAAGAGGCTCGCTGCTGAGGCACTTGAGCCAACTCTCCCTACTGCTCCTCAATCTGCTCCTCCTGGTCCCATTCAGGAATCCATTCCTCCACCAGAGATGGTTGTAATCGGCATTCCCATGGTTGAGTAGGAGCTTTATGTTCCTTTGCAGCCCCTAGCCTCCAACTTAAAGAATCATAGTGAACCATAGATTTTAAAAAGTGTGGAATGTTATGTCTCTTTTGCTCAATTAGGGTCTTTCACCTAATGGAAAGAGATAGATACAACACCCAAAATCTAGGTGGTTCACTCAAACTAGTGTATGTATGATGGGGTATGTGCAGGATCATCATGGAAAAAACAGGCCCTTAAGTGGTGAAAAATTTAGAAAAATCAGAGTTAGGAAACTTGACGTAAAAATTTGAATAAGTTATCTATATTATTTCAAAAATATTTAAGAATAGAATTTGTAGCAAATTGAATTTAGTTTCTAAACTACTAGGTTTATTTTAAAATAAATAAAATCTATTTGGTGAAAATTTGAAATTTCAATGCAGTAGTACTTAAATTTCAGGGGAAAAATAAGAAGTAGGTGTCTATCTGACCACCCTAACCACAATAAAATGATAATATTTTTTTATAATATTTTATATATAAGTAGAGGACTCATGTCCCAATGTGATGCATATTTTTTTGTAATTTTTTTCCAAGCAAATAATTAATTATGAAATTTTTATTACAACTTTTGAAAAATATTAAAACTCACATATTTGACCACCTTAACTTGGTCAAAACTTCATAAAATTCAATTTTTGTTTTTAATCCTATAGTTTGCAAAGCATAGAATGTGACACATGTTTTGTATTCAAAAAATGTGATACCGTTTGAAATCTATAAATGTTTTTCAATTAGCCTATCAATCAGGAATTTAGTCGTAATTCAAATAGAAAATGAATAATAATTATTTATTAAATTCAAAGTAAAGAATAATTTATATTGGTTGAAAGCTAGGAATCTCCTTTAAAAACCCTTTTCATTTCATCAATTTTGAGTAAAAAAAATGTCGTCAGCCACATACCCATCAAATTGCCACTTTTTGGCCCATCAAGATCCTACACATACCCGATGGAATTATGCCTAAATGAGATGATCCTAATGCAACTAGATGATGAAATTGATTGATTAAGCATGCAAAACCTAAGAAATGTAATTTGTTTGAAAACACATTGTGCAATGCAAAAACACCTAGAAATGAAAGCAAATTGCAACAGAACTTGACGAAACTAAAAGTTTGCGCCTAGAATATAGATGGAGACTAGAAATGGCTTCTCGAATGCTGTTGATGGTGATTTTCAGGCTTGGTGGGACTCATTCACCATTCTGGGTGAATCATTCCCAGTTCTCCAAAACTGTTATGGAACCTATTTCAGACAAAAGGGTATCTAAAAATGTAGAAAACCAAAAACTGACCTAGAACTGGGACTCATTTTCAACCCATGGTGAATGAGTCCACTTTTGAATTTCTAAATATTCAAAGGTGGAATATGGAGCTCTCGGTCTGCACTTTGATTCTCTATAGGTGTCTGCTTCTGAAAGTCTGATTTCCAAAACTGAAAGTGAGTTTTTGTTGATATTTTGACTTGGACAATGAAGAGAAGACTGAAACAACTTTGCAACTTGATTCTTAATGATTTCTAAATCTACAAACACAGAAGACAAGAGAGAGAAATATTGAATGTTAGGGAATGGGGATTTGCCTTGGTCAAACCCCTTTTAGGTAATTAAACCAAAATGGTGAAAGAATGAAATGAAACATGCAATAATGGAGTTGATTACCTTGCCATGATGATTGAGCTAGGATTTATGCAACAAAACATGAAGAATCTTCCCTTGAATGTCTAAAAATTGCTATCTTAATGACTTGAAATGATAAAACCCTACCTTGCTTGAGTTGAGATGGAAGAATGATGGATGAATAATGAAGAATGGTTATGATTTAGTGTTTACAGAGTTGATTTTATAGGCAATTAACCTTATTAGCCCATAAATTGGATCCCTAACACTAACATGTGAAAATAATAAACTTAAATTTCAAATTTTTTTCCTACTCAAAGGTAAAAAATGGGCCAAATGGGACTCATTCGCCACCCATGGCGAATGGGTCCCACCTAGATGGGACTAATTCACCAAGGATGGTGAATGGGTCCCACAAGGGCCATTTTTCCAAATAAGATGCTAGGAAGTTGAAAAATAAGGTTTCTATTGTGACTTTGTCAGTTATTTGATCAATTTAAGCCTCAAGATGCACAATATGGGTTAATAGGGGCCTATTAGTGATGATGTAAAGGTAAATTAGGGCTTGGGACACATAATTCAATGTGAAAATGTGATAAATACACTTTACAACACTAAAATGAGGTCCACGTAGCCTAGGAAGGCACAAGAACCAATGTGAATGTGCAAGACACATTACAACACTAGTTTAACATTAATTTTAATTCAAAAACCTTCTAGATTGATGTGATAATGCATTTGAATACATTTTACAATGTTAAATTAGGGAGAAATGTGTTTATTAAGTCTATAAAAGCATGAAAGTCCTTTACAACACTTTACAACACCTTTACAAGACATCAATAAAAGCATGCTATTCAATTTGCAAGGGTCCAAGACCTAATGTGGATGCATAAAATTCCTCACAACACTTGAATCAAGGCCTCCTTAAGTCCAATTTATCATGAATTATTCCCATGTCAAGCAAGTTGCCTTTTTTCTACAGTACATTTAGCCCCCACTTTAGTGAGAGGATGAACTTGCTTCAAACTCACACTAAAATAGACATTCAAGAGAGATCTGAGTGTATAGATACAAATGACAAAGAATGAAAGAGATCAAGAAGGTAGTCAAGCCCCTAGGATCCAAGATCTTGAGTCAGATAATTAAGATACACAATCATGCAATGGAAAGAACTAGGAGGAGGAGAAAGATGAAAATAAAAAAGGTGGATCAAGCTTCGACCGTTTGTCCAGCTAGTTGTGGATCATATATAGGGTATTTGTCCAAAAGAAAATGAATACTCACTATGGGGCGATGAAACTCTTGGTTGTCTACCGAGTGAGAAAGCTGAAAAGATAAAACATACACTACTTGGTATGCACATAGGTGGTTATGGGGAAAGTTATGCCTCAGAATGGGCTTACCGCTCAACCATACCAAAGTTATACCTCTTGATAACTTTAATAAGGTGACACATAGGAAAATGATTTTTGAGCTCTATGAAGTAAGAAAAACTTCGTATGTTTGACACTCATAGAAATTGTTAATGTAGAATAGTGTAAGGACTATTCAAAGGGATTTTGCTTAATTTGTGCAAGGTCTCATCTTAGGGAACATCGTGCTCAACGTCTCCAAGAGAGGATAAGTCAAAAGAAGTATCATGGTCTTGGAGGGAATCAAGGCCAATGACTCCACCAAGAAAAGGACACATTGCAAGAAAGAAATTGTACAATGAAATGTGAGTGGTGATGTATGCCCCCACTTTAAAGTAGAAGAAGAGGACATGAGAGCTTACTCGGAAAGCCCTATGCCAAGTCATATGTTTTTGATAAGCTACATCATGAAAAGGGTAGTATGCCATATGCGAGCCAACTTAAGGCATGTCATCCACATCCCAATCTTGCTTCTTATGTATTCATGAAAGGTTAATGACTAGCCAAAGGAGGCAACCACAAGTGACATACGAGGATAAGGCTACCTAATCCCATGCCCCCACTGAGTGTAGGACAAGGGTGAGCCAAAATGATTAATGAAATGAATGCTAGAGTGAAAATTAGTATCAATTCGAGGAACTAGGTGCCCCCCACAGAGGGAAGCATACCAAACTCCTTAAGGTTTTGGATTATACGACTCAAAGCATGACATTCATTGGTGAAGTGACCATGAACTCTATGATAGGTAAAAAATGAAGTCTAGTCAAAGCATTTCTTTTGAGTTCTGAGAGAGAGGGTGATCAAGTGATCTTGGAGGAGTCTCAACAAGATATCCTCTTGATCAATGGTAGAAGGTGGTCTTGTGATTTGTGTCAAAGATACATCTTGCTTAGTATTAGATGTCATACTTACACAAGTTTCTCTAGACTGCGAGATTTTGTTCTCTCCATTATAGGAGGGTATAAAATCTAATGAATTTAAATCATGAACATTTTGTGAGATGACATTGACATTAAGAAAAGGTGTATTTTTTTGTTTCATGTTATGTAAACGATGATGTTCAAGACCACTGGTGTCGAGGAGTTCAGGATGGACGATTGTTAAGAATGATTTAGGAGTACGTTTTGTGAGATTGTTGATGTCGAACGAAGGCTTGTTTATCTTGATCAAAGGACAATAACCAAGACCATGATTCATTTGTTTTGTGTTAAGCTCTATAGGGTTGCAGATACCTTGTTCTCGAGCACCACATCCTTTTCCACTATATCCAAATTGTTTCATAACCTCATAACATTTTCAATAAAGTTTCTTCATTGCTTTTGGATTGGTTGGTGGTTGGTCATAAGTGCCATCAAAGGTGACTGTAGTTTGCTTCTTTGTCTAAAGTGGTTGAGGAAAATCCTTTTGAAAGGTTGTCTAAATTTTTTGTTGACATTATTGTTGGTTGTTCTTGTTCCTCATCTTGCTTTTGTGTGATTATGTATTCTCCTGTAAATTATGGCGTAGTGAATTCTAAGGATCCCCAATCGTCACCAAATAATTTAGACACTGATTCCTCATTGTTTTTTCCTATTTCAAGAGGGTCTATATTGGATGTTGGAATCAATGGTTTTAGAGGACTTGTAGCTCCTTTTTCAAGGTGCATGCAACTTTTAGGCTCGGGGTCTATTTCAACTTGATAAATGTTATTGTTATAGACATATTTCATTATATGATGAAGGGTCGAATGCACTACATTCATCTCATGAATCCATGGTCTGCCTAAAAGAAGATTATATGAAATATCATAAGGCATGACATGAATAGGATTTTGTAAAGTAGCCACACCAACTGTAATAGGAAAAGTGATTAAACTGAGTGGTTTCTTTGTTGTATTATCAAATCATCGAATAGATATGAAATTAGGTATTATTTGTGACTTGTCAACATGAAATCTATCAAGGAAATTCACACTACACACATTAAGGGAAGAACCATTATCAATAATGGTTCACTTTATCCCTATTCGATTGTATTGAGCAATGATCATGAAAGCTTCATTTTGTTTTTGCAGTTCCAAAGGGGGGAGTTCACTTTGGTGGAAAACAATGTTAGCATTTATTCCTTGGATCATGGTTGCAATTTTAGTTGGTTGCGCATTAGAGGGGACATGAACTTGTTGCAAGGCTGATTGGAATGTGGTGATAGTGAGGGGAGGCTTGAATAAGGTCCCATAACGAGATTTTAGCAGGAGTATTCTTTAGTTGTTCAACAAGATTGTACTCATTTCCACTAGGAAGACTTGGTAACATAGGTTTAGGGGGATAGTATTTGGTAAAGGTAAGGGTGTTGGGGTAGGTTGTGACAGTTGTGGATTATTTCGAGTGTTATATGTATGAGCAACGGTATTATGACTCAGCTGCTATGATGCGTTATTCTTAGGTGGATAGAGGATAAGTTCAGGTTTGTTTTGAGTTGGAGGTTTATGTGAAGGGGGTAAAGGATGAGTTGAGGTTGAATAATGTTAACATACCTTAGCAAGTGAGAGTCTATATCATTATTTTTGTTCTTGTCGTGCATCATGATATCCTTCCTAGGAGGAGGGTTTTGAGGAGAACTACAAGCCAAATTTTCTTGACATTCTAAGTTTGGTTATTCTAAAAGGACTTCATCCTAAGTAAGAGAGTGAGAAATGGCTGAATTTTATTGTTCAAGAAGGGTTTTGTTAGGTGAAGGGGGGAAACCAAGATTCAGATGACCTTCATGGAATAGGTTTTCTATCATCAAAGTATCGTCTTCACAACAATGAGAAATACTAGGAGAAGAAGAATTTGTAGTGTCATGATCATCTAAGGTTGTGTTATGTGGGTAAGGAATGTCTTGTCCACAAAAAGAGGTAAAAGGAGAGAAACAACTTGGATTCTCAAAGTTCTCATTGAATGTTTCTTCTAACACCAAAATATCTTCTTCATCAATAGGAGAGATATTAGGGAAAGAAAAAATATGATCACTAGGAATGTCCAAGGTTGTATTCTCTTACACTGAAACACTCATAGAGGGGTAAGATAGGGAATGTGTCCTAATATGTTTGGTGGTGTAAGATACTAGCATTGTTTGAATAAGAATGAAAAGCACATGTAACCATTTCATGCAATGTTTCAGCAATATGAACAATGTATATGCAAAGATACAAAACACTCTTATCCAATGTATGCAAGATTTGAAGAAAGCAAACAATGTATTTGCAAGAATGAAAAGAACTTTTATCAAACTTATGCAATTTTTTATGAATATAAATATTGTATATGCAAAAGTGAAAAGTAATTTTATCAATGTTATGCAAAAGGTCAGAAATGTAAACATTTTCAGATGTAAGGATGTTCGCAATTGAAGTGATTTCAAGAATGGGTAATCTAAAATGATGTTTTTGAGCTAAATGCATAAAAAAATGTTTCAGAAACTTTCTAGAATTATACTATATGATACTAGTAGGCTTAGGGAGCACAAAAAATCAGGTTTTTGATTATGTAATAATTAGTCAAAAATCTGGAAAGGGACTGATTCGCCCAACATGGTGAATGATTCCCAGTACTGGATTTTTGCAAAATTTTCAAAAATCTTGAATTATTTTTGATGTGTTTGATGTTGTATGATGCAGACCTAAGATGGAGATGCAAAATTTTAGAAAATTTTAAGGAAATTATGTGCAAAAATGCAAGCTAAATGACCTTTTCACTACTGCAAGATTTTGAAACCCTAGAATGCAAAACAATGCAAAATCTAATGCATGCAAGCTATTCCTAGGATGATGATGGACACCAAATCAGAAAAGAAAATTTTCTAAAAGCAGGTTCACTAAAATAAACCATAGATTTTAAGAAGTGTGGAATTCTATGTTTCTTTTGCTCAATTAGGGTCTTTCACCTAATTGAAAGAGATAGATCCCACACCCAAAATCTAGGTGATTCATTGAAACTATTCTATGTATGATGGAATTATGCATAAATGAAACAATCCAAATGGAACTAGATGATGAAATTGATTGATTAAGTATGCAAAACCTAAGAAATGTATTTTTTTTAAAAACACATTGTGTAATGCAAAAATACCTAGAAATGAATACAAATTGCAATAGAACTTGGCGAATATGAAAGTGTGCACCTGGAATATGGATGGAGATTGGAAATGGCTTCTGGAATGCTATTGATGTTGATTTTTAGGGATGGTGGGACTCATTCGCCATTCTGGGAAAAACAGTCCCAATTCTGCAAAACTATTCCATAACCTATTTTAAACAAAAGGGTGTCTAAAAATGTAGAAAACCAAAAATTGACTTGGAACTGGGACTCATTCGCCACCCATGGTGAATGAGTCCACTTTTGAATATTCAAAGGTGGACTCCAAAGCTCTCGGTTTGCACTTTGATTCTCTACAGGTGTCTGCTTCTGAAAGTCTGATTTCTAAACTTGAAAGTGAGTTTTTGTTGATATTTTGACTTGGACAATGAAGAGAAGAACAAAAAAAATTTGCAACTTGATTCTTAATGATTTATAAACTTCCAAAATGTCTAAATATACAAACATACAAGACAAGAGAGAGAAATGTTGAATGTTAGGGCATGGGGGTTTTCCTTGGTCAAACCCCTTTTAGGTAATTAAAGCAAAATGATGAAAGAATGAAATGAAACATGCAAGAATGGAGTTGATTACCTTGCCATGATGATTGAACTTGGATTTCTGCAACAAAACATGAAGAATCTTCCCTTGAATGTCTAAAAATTGCTATCATAATGACTTGAAATGATAAAATCCTAGCTTGCTTGACTTGAGATGGAAGAATGATGGATGAATAATGAAGAATGGTTAATATTTAGTGTTTAGAGAGTTGATTTTATAGGTAATTCACCGTATTAGCCCATAAATTGGATCCCTAAGACCAACATGTGAAAATAATAAATGTAAATTTCAATTTCTTTCCTCCTCAAAGGTCAAAAATGGGCCAAATGGGACTCATTCGCCACCCATGGTGAATGGGTCCCACTTGGATGGGACTAATTCGCCATGGATGGTGAACGGGTCCCATAGGGGGCCATTTTTCTAGCTAAGATGCTAGGAAGTTGAGAAATAAGGTTTATATTGTGACTTTGTCAGTTATTTGATCAATTTAAGCCTCAAGATGCATAATATGGGTTAATAGGGGCCTATTAGTGATGATGTCAAGGTAAATTAGGGCTTGAGACACATAATTCAATGTGAAAGTGTGATTACAGACACTTTACAACACTAAAATGAGGTCCACATAGCCTAGGGCACAAGAACCAATGTGAATGTGCAAGACACATTACAACACTAGTTTAACATTAAGTTTAATTTGAAAACCTTTTAGATTGATGTGATAATGCATTTGAATACATTTTGTGATGTTAAATTTGGGGAAAATGGGTTTATTAAGTCTAGAAAAGTGTGAAAGTCCTTTACAACACCTTTACAAGACATCAATAAAAGCATGTTATTCAATTTGCAAGGGTCCAAGACCTAGTGTGGATGCATAAAATTCCTCACAACACTTGAATCAAGGCCTCCTTAAGTCCAATTTATCATGAATTATTCCCATGTCAAGCAAGTTTCCTTTTTTCTATAGTACACATAGAAACCACCTTGCACATGAGCATAGGCACCAGTGAAAGGCTCTTCTGGCTGAGCAGGCCACCTCACAAAGGAAGGAAGAAGAGACAACCACCCCTACTTCAGGGCCTCCTATAGTTTCTTCCTCTCCCCTCCCCTCTACTTCCCTTTAGTCTAGTTCCGCTTTGCTTCTGGCTTCCACTACAAGTACGAATGCACCTGACCCCCAGGGGGTATAGGTGTTCATCACTCCTTCAGTGGAGCCACCTTTGCTAATGTCTGTTTTGGATATCTTTCCTTTCCCGAGACATATAGATATGGCTAATACCTCGATCGTATCTACTCCTGTTCTTTCCTCTACACCTCTAGCCTCGTCTATGGGGAGTTCGTCTCCTTCAAAAAAGAAAAAGCTGGAGTGTGGTCCTTCTACCAACGGAGGATGTAAGAGGATCTCACCTTCTTCACAAGGTGGTCTTGTGCTGACTTGTTCTGTCCTAGTGACAGAACCAGTCCTGACCTCTCCTGAGTTCATCACCACTCCCAAGTCACTCGGCGAGCCTAGTAGTGAACCTCAGGCGTAGCCTGTCCCATCCATTGAAGTTAAACATGGTGCTCCTGTAGGGTGCCTGTTTAACTCTGTGGATGAAGTTTTGGCCTCGTCAGCGATCTTTGCAAAATCGCATACCCTAGCTCCACAAGAGCTTAGTGAAGAAGACCTTGCAGGGCCATCTTCCTTAGCCCTTGTTGCGGGAGGGCCAAATGCTCCTCCTCTTAACATCCCACTACTGCAAGGTCATCCTCCTGCCCCCTATGATGATCTAGAGTGGGAAGAAGATGACCTCTTGGTCGATCAATGTTAGGAGGAGGCCTCTTCTTGATCTTTAGATTAGATGTGTATGTGTGTTGTGATGTCTTCCCCCATGATTGTACTATGTGTGCCTGGATGACCCTCGTCACCCCTATTGGTGCTTGGATATAGGCATGGTTTTTGTTTCATAAACCTTCCTCTATTTGTATCATCATTCTTCCATGTTTGTGCTTGATTTTTGATAAATTGGGGACGATGCAAAGCATTGGGGGCATTTAGGCTTCCCTTCCATGTTGACCCAATTTTTAATTTTTTATTTGTCTTCCCGTGCATTCTTAACATGGTCTGATATAGTAGGGGGTTGATGACATATCATTATATATATATATATATATATATATATATATATATATATATATATATATATATATATATATATATATATATATATATATATATATATATATATATATATATATATATATATATATTTATCAGCAGTTTTGACCCCGAAATATCAGGCTACCATTGTACCCTTTGTTTGTGTTCTTCTCTTTTTCTTTTTCTTTATCTTTCTCTCTTCTTTACTTGAGTTGTCCCTCTCATGTGTGACAACGGTGCTTCTACAACATCCCAATTTTTAGAAAACGCATTCGTTTCCAATGAATCTTTTCTTGAAAATCTTCATAAACCTTTCTTTAGAATCGCATTCTCAACTTGGAACCCTAATGGAACATGTTTCCTTCATATTGGGTTCGTAAAGAAATAACTTGAAAACCTTCCTCCGAAGTAGGACAACTTTGACTTTACCCTCGCGTGAGGGCATATTCTTCCTTTCAAATTCCTTGATGAAGTCATCTTTCAAAAGGATCCCTTGATGATGGATTTGAGAAAGAAAACATCTTCTTTTGAACTATGTGTCCCTTGAGTGGACCCCTTCTTCACGACGGGTTCCCAAGGGACCCCTTCGAAAGACCCAAATTGTTGACGTTATGGACAACTATCCACTCACTCGCCTATGTGGCCGCCTTTTGACTCTGGAGTCCACTTTCCTAGGTTTCCTCCATGTGAGAGATCTTGGGGGATACCTCCTTGGAGGTCTGAAAACCTGTAGGGTGCTTTCTTTGAGGTTCCTCCATGCTTGAGATCTTGGGGGTGGCTACCCTACAGGTCTGCAGGTCTTTAGGGAAATTTCTTGGGTTTCCTCCATGCGAGAGATCTTAGGGGTTACCTTCCCTATAGGTCTGTGGGTCTTTTGGGCACTTTGCTAGGTTTCCTTCATGTGAGATATCTTGAAGGAAACCTTCCCTATAGGTCTATGGGTTTTTAGGACGCTTTCTTGGCCTCCTCCATGTGATTGATGTTGGGGGACGCTTCCTGGGTATCCTCCATGTGAGATTTCTTTGGGGAAACCTTCCTTGCAGTTCCGCGGGCCTGTAAGGAACTTACTTCATGGGGCTTCCTTCATGTGAGAGATCTTGGGGTTTTCCTCCTTGCATGTCCATGAGCCTGTAAGATGCTTTCTTTCTTCAGTTTCATAGTTCTAAGAAGCTATTAAGTCTTTTTATTTCCCTACATCTTTAGGTTCATCAGATCATGGTCTGCTTCCTTGACGATTTAGGTTTACATTCCTAACCCTACTCTTTTTCGATCTACTTTACTGAAGCACTCATCAGTATATGTGCTCGCTAAAGTGGGGGAAAAATGTATAGGAATGAATTTTCACCCCTTATGCAAATTCCCCTTTTGAATTTCTCCACTTTAGAAAACCAAACTGGGAGGCTAAAATACACTTAAGCCCATTGCCTTCATTCCACTTGGCACCTATTTTGAGCGTCGGTGGGGGAATTTCTGTTGGGGATTCCCACGTGACACACAGACGTCTGTGCGACATGCTTACATCCCTGGTAGATTCCTACGGTTGGGGCCTGTAGAGGTGTTACACTTCTGATTGGCAGTCAACTTGTAATGCTCTCTTTGGCCGATCGACCCCGACCGACCCAAATATGGTTGTTTTCTTCATATTTCCTTCAAATTCCCTTCTACATGCTTCACAAATTCTTTTGCATTCCTTCAAGAAATCTCTCTCACAAGTTCAAGCATTCTAGTCTCCATTCCAGCATTCTAAGTAGCACTCTTGCACTCCATAGCAACAACTTCACTCCATCACTTTAGTAGAGCAAGCATGGGACAACACCATTGCAACAGAGGCTCGAGTACTCTCATTTTCTTGCCCATTAGCCTTGAGTGCTCTTGGTGGAGGTGGTAAGCTTCTCACTCCTATCCTCTATTACTTGGTTGAGTAAGCACATTTACTATTTTGTAGTGTTTTAGTGTTCTTTACTGTATTGCTTCCTTTATCATACTATTTCTCCATTATTACTTTCTTGGCTGTCCATGGAGGTGGAAACACCTAAATGGGGGTCTGACTGAGGGAGACCCCTATATAGCAACCCAACAATTTTCCTCTCCTTTGTGTGTACGTGAATGTGCTATTGGGAGCTAGCTGGTGAACGAATTCCTTTGTGAGATCATTCTTGCCACCCTAGCTCTTGTGTTTTTACTTTGTCATATTAGAGCATATTTTGTTTACTTCATAGCATTGTTTTGGCCCTTTAGAAGTAGCTAGCTAGGTCGTTAGTCTATTTTCTAAAGTTTAGCCTTATCTATTTAGTCCTCTGGTTGTATGGAAGCCAATGTGCTGCACTGTCATCCCGGGACCGCACTTTCATCCTCAGACTGAGAGCTTCCTGAGTCATAGTCTTAAACCCAAAAACTGGCTCGCCTAGCCCCATTTTGTATTTTGGTTTTGTAGGGTGATTGAAGGACTTTATAGTCCTCATCATTCTCGTCTTGCATTTCCTAACACCCCGTTAAGCTAAGTTAAGATAGGGTAGCCTTCCACTCTTGGCCCTCTGTGACCTAGGGCCTTGAACGTGGTTGGTCCTCCTCTCTTACAGGGTGATCCCACAATGTTGGTTTACAATTTCTAGGAGATTCTAATTTTTGCTGAAATCACATATATTTAGAAAATATAATGATATAAGCCTTAAAAATTTCCATTTGAAGGATTCCAATTGAAGATGGTTTGATCAAACCACCTTAGATCAAACCCCCTTGGATAGAACCCCGCTTGTTTTAAACCATACCTATAATGGTGTCTCCTTTACACCTATCAAAATGTTGATAAAAAACCATTTTTGATTTACCTTTTAGGGGATCAAATGAATTAATTTAAAATTTATTTTTTGTAAGTATATAGTCCTTACTATAAGCTTCCCAAAAAATATAATTTTAAATAAATATAATTTTACTATTATATTTATTTTTTATTTCTTGTGAATGTAGGTTTTTCACCAAAAATCAAACTCTCTATTCTACACATGTGGAAAAATAGAAGATTATCAAAAAAACATTGAAAAATATGAGTGCACCAGATATTGAAGTCTTTGATCCAAGAAAAAAAATTTGAATTTTTATACATACAAAAAAGTTGTGTGTTATATAGTCCGCCTATGTCTGAATTGTAATTGGTTTGACTTTGAAACTTGATTATGGAAAAAATATTCAATAAAACACTGTGAAACCAAATGGAAGCACTAGATATGATAGTTACAAATCTAAATTCGAAAAAATTATAATTTTATCCTTCATGAAAAAAAATGTTGTGTTATACGGTAAGCGTCAGTCCTTAAAAATGGTGTTTACTAATAAAAAACTAGTTTTTGAAGGAGATTGAAAAAGAAGTGCAATCTGATTCCAAAAAAAAAGAAAAAAAAAAAAAAGAATCTACAGAAAAAATGTCACAAATCAATAGTTTGCATCATCTTAAAATTCCTCATGGTTTAGCCGCTATAGGTGTCCGAAAGTGAAGATTTAGTTAGAAAAAATTAGTTCAATGTCTAGTTTGGACAAAAATTGTAAACTAGTATTGTGGGATCACCGTACAACTCGTATGTAGTTTAATTTCTATCTTGATGCTTGCTATAGGGGCTTGTGACTCTAGATTGTGAATGTGCCCATGTTGAGGATGAACATCTTGATTATTTGTATGTGATAAGTGATTATTCTATTATGTGTCATTCTATAATTCAATTCTATATGTATTAATTTCTATACCTTTTATTTATTATATGGATGCCCAAAGAAGTCTAGAGAGGAGGACAAGTGAGTGCACTCGAAAGGAACCAACATCCTATGCATCTCCATCTAGTAAAAAATAAAAGGAAAATCATGATCTGTTCCCTTCCCCTAGTGAGAAATGAGTATATTAGGGTTGTTTGTTGTATGCCTAAAATCTGGGGAGAGGGAAACCTTTCAGTTTTCACCTTAGGGATTGACACCTTTCTCTAATTTCATGGGGATTTTTTTGTGCATGTGAGGATGGAATTGGGGTTTTATGGATTTAGATAAGGTATGAGTTTGACTTATAGCCTGATAGCTAAGTCAACTAGCCCTTAGCCAAATCTAAAAATGTCCTAATGATGAAATGCAATGATCTAATTGTCCTAATGATGCAAATTAGTGTTCTATGTAAATACAAAAAATATGAGGTCATAGCAGAAATTGGATAGCAGAAATAGAAAAGGGGGGGATACTGTGCACTTGTGGTATAAATTTTTGCCTGATTTTCGAGGACATTTCCTCCAAGGGTATCATTGTCCTAGTAGGGTTAGTGTAGGATCATGGGGGTCTAAACTAGGTCCTTAAGTGATAATAAATATTCAGAAAATAAGATTTAGGCAACTTGACATACAAATTTGAATAGGTTATTAACATAATTTAAAAAATATGTAACAACAAAATTTGTAGCAAATTGAATGTAGTTTCTAAGCTACTAGTCCGTTTTTTGGAAACAATTAAATCTATTTGGTGAAAATTTGAAACTAAAAAAGAAGATGTATGTTTGACCAACCTAAGTAGAAGAAAACAATTAAATTTTTTTAAAACTTTCAAGATAAGTAGAGGACACATGCCCATATGTGACACATTCTTTTTGTAATATTTTTGCAAGTAAATAATTAGTTATGATTTTTTTATTAGAACTTTTTAAAAATATTACAACTTGTTTGTCTAAGCACCATAACCCCAAGGAAACTCCAATGCAAATCCCGAGGCTGCTGATTTTGTCAAAGAAAATGGATATCAGTTTCAAATAGGTGCCTGCTTAGAACAGATATTTGTTACCTTCATTGTTTTTAAAATATTTTGTATTATTATTAATAATACATAGTATACATACTAGATATTGTATAATATATACTATATATTATGTATTATATGTTAAAATATATTGTATATTATGTATATATATTATATTATATTATATATTCTATATTCTATATTATGTTATATTATATATTATATTATATATTACATGTAGTGTAGAAAAATGTACTTTACATTTTCACACTTTGTTTGGGCCCCCTTAATTTAAATTAGACTTAATTATGCCTTAATAAGCCTTATTTAACATCTACAAGCCTAATAAATTACATTTTCTAAAAGGGAAACCCGACAATAATTAATGCTAGCACATAACACTTTACCTTGAGCAATGTGTGTTCTAGGAATTGGGATTGGTGTTGGTTCCCAAATCTACAATCCACTTGAATCTTAAAAGGGCTACTAGGCCTTATGGTCAGATTTAAGGAGAGATTTGGCCAATGAACGAGTGAAAGCAACAAAGATTTCCTCCTCCACTTTGGGCTTTGTGAAACCCGTGAGGGTGATTCCAATAATACACTTATAGATACTTGTGTGTCAAAGTATCCAGAACACTGTAAAACAAATAATTCTCCTTCAAATGTTAAATGGACATGCTACCCTAAAAGTTTGGCTGACCTTCATGGTAATACCTGATTTAAACATGAGATATTTAATGTACATTAAGTTCAACACACACAGACAACAAGATTGATAAGTAATTTGATTTTAAAATTGTAGCTACTCACAAAATAATCTCAGGAAATTGCAACATCAAAAGACCAGTGCCATATTCCAGGGTGCAGTCACCTAAAACATGAAGTTTAAAACTCATTACAACATTCACTCTATCATAATTATGCCTATAATATGATGCATTACACCATTGATATTAGAAACCAAGCATGTCATACTTTATTAATCCAAGCATATAGTTGCATAAATATTCATTCCTGTTAATAAAATTTAACTTACTCTTTGAATAAGAGTACTAACAGTGAACAAAAATTTAGGGAAAAACAAGAAGATGAACAATAGAAACCCTTGATTTCTTATATTGAAAAAACTTATGCAATGTTTACAATGGAGAAAACTAACCCAAAATATCCTGTCGTTTATTTTTCAAAGATAACAATGTTGTAATTACATTCTTCATTACAAGATTTAGAAAACTCACATAACCTAAACTAGACCCCTATTCTATTACAAACTCTGTTACAAAATGATATTCTCATGAAACCAAATAATGAGCAATCCCCTCTTCAAAATGAAGTAAAAAATTACACTTAAGGAAGAAGAAACCCTAAATGGAAATCTTCAATAGACATCTAGCAAATGTTACTTAGCATCGTTGATCAATAACTTCCCACCACTTGAAGAAAAACCCCATTTTGTACTCTTATTCATGCCTCTTGCATTTTCCCTCACATTTTCCTGCCCTCCAACTACATTTTTTGTTTTTCCCATTAAGAGTCATCATTTCATTTCCACCGACTGTATAAAAACCTATCCACCCATCTCTTTTATTTTCACCCAGCAACAAAAAACATTTTACCCCTAGAAAGATTTCCAATCTTTATTTACCCTGCTCTTGAAAATTTACTTCATTGTGAAAAACCTTCACTCCATTGTTTATCCTTGTAGTAGTGAAAATGTTTTTGTTCTTCTCCCATGAAAATATTTTTCAATTTTCTTTTGTTATGTTGTAGCTAAAAATAAATATTTTTCCCATGCATTTATCTTTTAATATTTCACTTTGCATTTTAAAATATTTTCCTTTTTAAAAGGGAAAGCCCCAAATCATTTTATTGGGCAACATTTTAAAAAAATTTAAAAGGGAAAGCCCCAAATCATTTTATTGGGAAACATTTTAAATTTACCACCGAAATCATACTTTGAGCAATACATTTAAAAAAAATCCACTAGGCCCACCAAGAGCCATCCTACCAATGCTCCCTCTCCCATTTCTCTCCTCTTACGACAACATTAATTCACTCGGGCTGGCGGGGGATGGTGCAATTTGGTCCACGTCTCCTATTCTCCAACTGTCGATTAGAGCCTCCAACTACCTTGTGCTTCTATTCCCATTTCCATGTGCCCTTGTGGTGATGTCAACCCTAGCATTCACATGATAGTGGGGAAAGCTTGCCTTGTTCTGGAGCTCGCCAATGCCTTACTCCATACTATGCTTGAGCCAAAAAAAATTGGGTCCAGAGACAAGATAGAATTCCTTCAAACAATTTTAATACATTTTCTATGTGAGTGCAAACTATTCTATGCAAAGTAAACAATGTGCTAGGTCTACTCACCCACTAGGCACCAATCAAATATACCTCCCAACAACAGCTTATTGTTTCATCTCAGAGGCTTCTATCGCAATATCAAAGTGACCACCTTCAGCTAGCAATGATGGAATCTCATTAATAGTAGAAACATTTCATGTTTAGTGCCAACATTCTATAATGCACTTCATAATTCTTTGAGCTTGCTCCTTGCTATGTACTTTAGAACCATCTTCTCTTGGAGAAAACTGCAAAATAATTCCCACTTCCACATCAAATGCAACACAACTTTTCGTAGCTACCTTAAATGTTATCTTTTCTTTTAAGGTAGTTATGGGTTTTATCTTCCACGTCTTCATTTTCAACATGCTCACAATGAGATCCATCTTCTTCCCATCACCATCATGACTCACTTAATGCAACTTGAACTATTTCTTTTGCTTTTAAGTAGTTGCTACTTTGTCTTAGTTCCATGTTGCTAAGCATTTATAAAGCATTCAATGAGTCTCTATCCACCTTAAGTGCACCTCCAACAATACTAGGCTTAGTTGGAAATTATTCTAATCTTGAACCATGGCTATAAATGCATCCACATAATGTGGAAACCCTAACAATAACCAATTTGTATGAAAGACTTACATTTTCAGCATCATACAAGTGTTGAAACAACCCGACAAGACTAAAAAGTGTAGTGGCTTTATCCCATAGGACTTCAAATAAAACACTACCTCCTTCTAGTATTGCAATATAATCACTTGTAGGTGCTTTATTTGAATATTAATTTAGATTGATAATTCCTTCTTCAATTGTCCTTTTATAGACTCACACCCTAACTATGATCATGGGAGTTAGCTCCACGTCTTCTCTGAATATAGTCATTGGAGAAAATTTTGAGCTCATAATACACTCAATAATGATATTGAAATATAAATAATCAACACCCCTGCCTTATCTGTCTTAGAAAATATTTTAGATGAGAGACACTTCCATGGAATATTTCATATGAGCTTGCTAGTCCATAAATTCCCTATTGGACAACCAACAAAATCAATTTTCATACCATGCTCTTTCATCTGATTAGAAATCACATCTACTAGATCCCCTTTTGTTCCTTTATCTCTTACTATAACCATCTACCTTAAATCAATATCACTATCCATTTGGTGGAAATATTGTCATGGATATAAACATAAAGCATCCATGTGATTTCCCTATTCAAAGCAATTTAGTTGAAGTGACTGCAACATTGCAACACTTACAATTTCATAACTATGTAAAGCATGATGGGTCCCATGTGTACCCAACTAAAAAATTTTTTTTTTTAAACAAATTTCATCTTGAAAGTACCTAAAACTGCTTCTGAATGCTCTTGAGGTGAAAAAATAAACTGGGTTATCATTAAAATTTTCTTTCTAGCATATTTGCATAGTGATCAAAACTAACCTAGTAGCCCCCAGACTTGCCCTAGAAAAATTGGTAAAACCATCTCCTAAAGTCATTAAAATTCACAAGCATACATAAATTTGACCCAAGAATTCAGTACAACAAACAACTCGGTAAAACATATCTCAAGGTGCAAGATATTCAATGCCAAAGTGGCTCACTCAGACTTTTCTGCAATTGCACTTGTCAAAAACCAACTAGGGCTCACAAAGTCACCTCCTTGAAAAAATATCAAATCACCTCCTGGGAAGCTACCACTGGAAACACTAGATAATTTAGGTCTGTTGAGCATGTGTACAAGAGGGATTTCCTTCAATCCATATTCTTCATGAGATATTAAGCGTCAAAGTTGACCTTCTTGAAACATTCTAGAAATGCAGATGTAAAAAAAGAACAAATTGCATTTACTTTTGACCTAGTAAAAATATCAAACTTCATCCTATGGCTCTGAAATTGGACTAGGGAGCATATGAATATGAGGGGAATGTAAATCACCAATCCATTTTCCATGATGATCATCTAGCTATAAAATATCAGTCTGAATAGGAGGCCATTTCGCAAGACTAAGAGTATGCAAACAATAAAATAGTCCCAAAACCCTCCATCTTTGCACTTCAAAACCCTATCAAAAGTCATCATAGGAGGCTGAAATAAAACATACATATTCACATATGTCAAATGAATACATTCACCAAGGGATTTGGCATGAAAGAAAATGGGATCTGAATTATGATCCTCCAAAGTAGGTCACTTGGGTAGATTTTTCAGGGACATTTCTCAGTGTGCAAATCAACTTTCACCATCATGGGCACTTCAAATTTGAAAATTTTTAAGGTTCTATCGGTGGCTCTGACTAGGGAAGCATGCCCCTTGTGTGCATGGTGAGATTCCAAATCTCTAGGAAGAGCAGACCAAGTGCCAGAATCATTTGGTGATAGAGTCCTTTTTTAAAAATTTTGTAACCTCACTTGGTGGCCCCAAGCCACCAAATGAAAAAGGAAGTCAATTCTTACCCTATCAAACACCAATTTGTTAAAATATTTGATCTCCTTTAATCCATACCTTCCTTTGTCACACCACAACATCATGAGTAACTTCATTCTTGCAAAGACAAGTGTTAGGATACCTTTGAACAAGTGAGAACTTGCTCCTTATTTTTCTTTATTGTCACATGGGAACCAAATAACATAGGCCACATCACTGCCACTCATTTCATTTTTTGATGTTGTGGAAAGTGATAAAATATGAGGATAATGATCAAGACCATATGAAGACACATTCTTATCACATTTAATAACTTCCTCATAATGATCATCCTTAGAAAATAAATCATGCCTTAGAAATAGTGTGAAATCCTCCTATGAGGTTAGCAAAGAATGCTCACATATCTGTAACTATTTAAACTAAATTGCATCGTAGGAAAGTCTATCATCCCAAAAACACAACCCAATCACATTATCATGTGTCTCAAGGTTATGAAAACATGACTTATCAACATCCATAGGTCCATTGTCCACATTCAAATCATAGCATCCAGAAAATGTATCAACATCCCAAACAATGTTTCCCACTTCAAGTTCATAGACAAGATTGTTAGCACTAAGTATGTTATCACAAAAATAAGCTTCAAGTGCATATTCATATGACTTAGAATCTTTTCTTCCAATAAAACCCACTCGATGAGAGTTCAAAACACATTCACTATTGCAAGGAGTGTCATACTCAGCCTTACCTCCTATTGCATCAACATGACAATTTGAAGTATACTTCTATTCAAGAAAGCTGAGTTAAAGATCTAGAAAAAAGGTTGTCATATTCATCCATATGATTGACACAATCACATTCTTCAAGTGCAAACTCATCATAAAGAGTTTCATTAGTTGTACCAATATTTGTCTCTACCTTTCCACTTTCATATACAACTTCATCTATGCTATCATTATGCAAGCATTCAGTGATAAATTCAAAGTTAGAAAAAGGAGTAGAAGAAGGTAAAACATCAAACAAAACAAGAGTTCCTTGTTCATCATTATCAGCATATGCATGCTGCTCATAATCAACTACTTGAACTAATTCATCCCATGAACCTCTTGCATGCATATCTCCTTCTTTGTTAATACTACTACAAAAATCAGCAAGGCTACATTCTTCATTGTCAAACTGAAAGCCATCATTTGTTTCTTCATTGCAGCTACTTGGGAATGATCTCTCCAATTGAAACTCATTGAATACCTTGTCAGTTGCATCATAATACTCCTGATCACACACTTCTTCTTCAAATAAGATACTCAGGTAATATCAATCATTGTGTTCTTATGAACCTCTAAAAGTATTGTCATCATCTTCATTGGAATACTCTTTACTTAAGAGATCAATTCTACCTCCTCCTTGTGAGAGGAATCACCATCATAAGAGCTGCAAATAGACTCACAATCAACTTGACCATCTAGATAAGAATACTCCTCAGCTGATTGCATACTCACATCAACGATACTACTGTTATCATGATAAGGAGATTTAAATTTAGAAACACAATACCCCTCAACTCTATTTTCACAATCCATAGAAGAGAAATACTTTCAATATCATATGCATCATTTCATTCTTCCTTTGATACAAAAAATTGACTCTCCACTTTTGTGTCTTCAAAATCAAGATACGACACAACTTCACATGTTTCATTCATCTCATCATGTCTTGAACCATTTTGGCTGAAACTTTCTTCCTCGTACATTTTCTCCATGGGTTGTTAAAAAAAAAAACTCTCATTACTAAATGATATGGATTCAACTTTGTTTTCAAATTTCTCTTCAAATTCTTCTTTGGTATGCAAGTCTTTATCCTTAAATAGGCACTCATTTTCTATTGACTCTTCTTCAAAATAATCAATGAAATGTACTTTGAGTTCATGCCGTGAATCTATGGAATGAATTTGTAAACAAGAAAACCAACATTCAGTAGTATCTTCTAAAGTTCTTACAAAAAAATTCATGATAGAATCCATGAAATCAATGAAACCCTGTACATGTCTTGATGCTGATTCTTCAAGATCTCCTCTAAAATTAGGCAAACATTCATTAATTCTTCTTGCGACAGAATGTGAGTAACCTTGGATTTTACTAAAATGTAGAGGGTCATATCTCTCACTAGTGAACACCCTTCTTTTAGGACATGGCTGTGTTTTAGGCATGACATTACAGCTTGTAGAGGGAGAACTAGGATAGCCATACATTTTCGCAAATAAGAATTTATTCCCTCTAAACTATTCAATTCCAATATCCCTTTATTGTAGCACTCAATTTCACTAAATAAGGGAAACAATGTTTTCTAGGACCTTCAAATAGAAAAATACCTAGCTATGTTACAAGTGCTCCAAATTCCTTTTCCTGACTGGAAATATTTGTAGATCTAAAACTTTCTTCACATCTTCATCAAGTTCTTTTAACAAAGTCGCCACCTCTCTTCATAGAGGACTGAACTTCAAGCAATAGGAAGCTCCTTCAAAGATGAATTTCCTTCTAAGTTCTTTTCACTAGCAGAGCAGCACAGATCATGAAACTTTGAAGTTCACTACAACAATTTCTTTCTCTAGGTATGAATTCCTTCAATATTTGAACCAAATGCTCACATCAACAAATAATATGACTTTGTGATAGGATAGTCTACAACTAGAGATTCAAAGTTCTTCCCTAGTGGAGTCGCCAGTCTATTGGTTGTGTGACTCAGATGGGGAGTGCAAATACTCAATTATGAATCTCTAGTTACACTCTAACTTAAAACTTCAATGACTCTTTAAGGCAGGATGATTTTCTATCAGACTTTTCTCAAGTTCTTCCCCAGTAGAGTCGCCAATCTATTGGTTCCCAGATCTACAATACACTTGAATCCTAAAGGGCCGCCAGGCGTTATGGTCAGATTCAAGGAGAGATTTGGACAATGAATGAGTGAAAGCAACAAAGCTTTCCTCCTGTAGTTTGGGCTTTGTGAAACCCAGGAGGGTGATCCCAATAGTACACTTACAGATACTTATGTGCCAAAGTATCCAGAACACTATTAATAGATAATTCTCCTTCAAATATCAAATGGACATGCTACCCTAAAAGTTTGGTTGACCTTCATGGTAATGCCTAATTTAAACAGGAGAGATGTAATACATTAAGTTCAACGCACACCCACAACAAGATTGATAAGTAAATTTGATTTTAAAATTGTAGCTACTCACAAAACGATCTTAGAAAATTGCAGCATCAAAAGACAAGTGCCATATTCTAGGGTGGAGTCACCTAAAACATGAATTTTAAAACTCATTACAAAATTCACTCTGTCATAATTATTCCCATCATATGATGTCTTACACCATTGATATTAGAAACCAAACCAATCATACTTTATTAATCCAAGCATACAGTTGCACAAATCTTCATTCTTGTTAATACAATTTAACTTACTCTTTGAATAAGAGTACTAATAGTGAACAAACATTCAGGTAAAAACAAGAAGATGAACAACAAAAACCCTTGATTTCTTATATTCAAAACTTATGCAATGTTTACAATGGAGAAAACTGACCCACAATATCTTGTCATTTATTTTTCAAAGATAATAGTGCGACACAATTACATTCTTCATTACAAGATTAAGAAAACTCAAAGAACCTAAAACAAACCCCTCTTCTATTACAGACTCTGTTACAAAATGATATTCCCATGAAACTAAAGAATGAGCAACCCCCTCTTCAAGCTGAAGTAGAAAACTACACTTAAGGAAGAAGAAACCCTAAATGGCATTCTTCAATAAACATGTAGCATTACTCAACATCATTGATAAGTAACTTCCCACCACTTGAAGAAAAACCCTATTTTGTACTCTGATTCACACCTCTTGCATTTTCCCTTGCATTTTCCTACCTTTCAACTACATGTTTTGTTTTTACTCTTAAGAGTCATCATTTCGTTTCCACCGACTGTAGAAAAAATCATTCACCCATCTCTTTTATTTTCAACCAACAACAAAAAACATTTTTCCCCTGGAAAGATTTCCAATCTTTATTTACCCTATAGTTGAAAATTTACTTCATTGTGAAAAACATTCACTCCTTTGTGTATCCCTGCAATAGTGAAATATTTTTTGTTCCTCTCCTATGAAAATCTTTTTCACTTTGCTTTTGTTATGTTGCAACTTAAAATAAAAATTTTGCTAGTGCATTTATCTTTTAATATTTCACTTTAAATTTTAAAATATTTTCCTTTTAGAAAGTGAAAGCCCCAAATCATTTTATCGGATTTTAAATTTACCACCAAAGTCATACTTTGAGCAATGAATTTAAAAAAATTCCACCGGGCCCACCATGAGGCATCCTACAAACCCCCACTCTCTCGTTTCTCTACTCTTATGATAGCATTATGTCACTCGGGCTAGTGGGGGATGGTGTAGCTTGGTCCATGTCTCCCGTTCTCCAGCCATTGATTCGAACCTCCAACTACCTTGTGTTTTGCTCCTTGCTTCCCCATGGCCTTGTGGTGATGTAAACCCTAGCATTCATGGGCTAGCAGGGAAAGCTCGCCTTGTTATGGAGCTCACCAATGCCTTACTCCATACTAT
Organism: Sequoia sempervirens; assembly: GCA_007258455.2. Taxonomy (NCBI): domain Eukaryota; kingdom Viridiplantae; phylum Streptophyta; class Pinopsida; order Cupressales; family Cupressaceae; genus Sequoia; species Sequoia sempervirens. Next base: position 402,019,751 of record VDFB02058242.1, read on the forward strand.
GCTCAAGCTAGAAAAATTTGGGTGCAGCGACAAGATAAAATTTCCTCAAAATTTTTTAATACATTTTCTTTGTGAGTGCAAACTATTTTGTGCAAAGTAAACAATGTTCTAGGTTTACTCACCCACTAGGCACTGATCAAAGATACCTCCTAGCAGTAGCTTATTGTTTCATTTTATAGGCTTCTATCATAATATCAAAGTGACCACCTTCAGTTAGCAACAATGGCGGCCCATTCATAGCAGAAACATTTCATGTTCAACACCAACATTCTACAATGCACTTCACAATTTTTTGAGCTTGCTCCTTAATGCTGCATAATTTAGATCCATCTTCTCACGGAGAAAATTGTAAAACAATTCCCACTTCCATGTGAAATGTAACATAACAACTTTTCACAATAGCCTTAAACATAATCTTTTCTTTTAAGGAAGTGATGGGTTTTATATTCCATGTCTTCATTTTCAGTGCACTCATAATGAGCTCCATCTTCTACCCATCATCATCATGACTCACTTAATGCAACTTAAACTATTTCTTTTTCTTTTAAATAGTCACTACTTTGTCTTAGTTCCATGTTGCTAAGCATTTATAAACTATTCAATGAGTCTCTATCCACCTTAAGTGCAAACCCAACAATACTACGCTTAGTTGGAAATCATTCTAAGCTTGAACCATAGCTAAAAATGCATCCACATAATGTGGAAAACCTAGAAATAACCAATTTGTATAAAATATTTTCATTTTCAACATCATACAATTGTTCAAATAACCCAACAAGACTAAAAAGTGTTGTGGCTTTATCCCATAGAACTTCAAATTAAACACTACCTCCTTCTAGTATTGCAATACAATCACTTAGAGGTGCTTTATCCGGATATTAATTTAGAGTGGGAATTCCTTTTCAAATTTTCTTTTTATAGACTCACACCCTAACAATGATCATGGGAGTTAGCTCCAGGTCTTCTCTAAATATAGTCATTGGAGAAAATTCTGAGCTCATATTGAATTATCATTAATCAACACCCATGCCTGCTCTCTCTTAGAAAATATTTTAGATGAGAGACACTTCCATGGAATATTTTAGATGAGTTTGCTATTCCAAAAATTCCCTGTTGGAGAACCAAAAACATTAATTTGCATACCATGCTCTTTCATCTGATTAGCAATCACATCTACTTGATCCTCTTTTGTTCCTTTATCTCTTACCATAACCATCTACCTTAAATCATTAACACTATCCATTTCATGGAAAGATTTTCAAGAATGTAAACATAAAGCCTCCATGTGATTTCCCTGTTCAAAGCAATTTACTTGAAGTGACTGCAACATTGCAACACTTACAATTTCATAACTTTGTAATGCATGTTGGGTCCCATGTGGGCTCGGCTAATTTTTTTTTTTTTTGAAACAAATTTCATCTTTGATTGACGTAAAACTGCTTATGAATCCTCCTAAGGTGAAAAAATGAACTACGTTTTAATTAAAATTTTCTTTCTGGCATATTTGCACAATGATCAAACTGGCCCAGTAGCCTCGAGACTTTCCCTAGAAAACTAGTAAAATCATCTCCTGAAGTCATGAAAATGCGCATGCATGTCGATATTTGATCCAAGAATTCAGTGCAAAAAATAGCTCGGTAAAAAAGATCTCCAGGTGCAAGATATTCAATGCCAAACTGGCTCACTTGGACTTTTCTGCAACTACACCTATGAAAATCTAACTAGAGCTCACCAAGTCACCTCCTTGAAAAAATATCAAATCACCTCTTGGGAAGCTACCACTGGAAAAACTAGATCATTTAGGTCCATTAAGCATGTGTACAAGATGGATTTCCTTCAGTCCATATTCTTCACCAGATATAAAGGGTCAAAGTTGACCTTGAAACATTATGTAAATGCATATGTAAAAATAGAACAAACTGTATGTGCTTCTGGCCTGGTAAAAATATCAAACTTGATCCTATGGCTTTGAAACTAGACCAAGGAGCATATGAATATGAGGGGAATGCAGAGTACCAATCCATTTTCCATTACGATCATCCAGATGTGAAATATCAGTCTGAACAAGAGGCCACTTCGCAAGACAAAGAGTATGCAAACAACAAAATAGTCCCAGAACCCTCCAACTTTTCTCTTCAAAACCCTATCAAAACTCATCACGAAAAGCTAAAATCAAACACACATGTTGAAATATTTCAAATGAATACATTCACCAAGGTATTTGGCATGAATGAAAATGGACTCCAAATTATGACCCTCCAAAGCAGGTCACTGGGGCAGATTTTTCAATGGCATTTTTGAGTGTGCAAATCAATTTTCACCATCGTGGGCTCTTGATATTTGAAATTTTTTAAGGTTCCATTAGTGGCTCGTAATGGGGATGCATCCCCCTTGTGGGCATGGTGAGATTCCAAATCTTTAGGAAGAGCAGATCGAGTGCCAAAATCATTAGGTGATAGTCTTTTATTTTTATTTTTTAACCTCACTTGGTGGCCCCAGACCACCAAATGAAAAAGGGAGGTGAATTCTTACCTCTATCAAACACCAATCTATTAAAAGAGTTGATCTCCTTTAATCCATACTTTCCTCTATCACACCACAACAACATGAGTAACTTCATTCTTGCAAAGACAAGTGTCAGGCTACCTTTGAACAAGTGAGAACTTCCTCCTTGTTTTGCTTTATTGTCAAATGGCAACCAAATGACATAGGCCACATCACTTCCACTCATTTAATTTGTTCATGTCGTGGCAAGTGAAAAAATATGAGGATAATGATCAAGACCATATGAAGAAACAGTCTTATCACATTTAATAACATCCACATAATGATCAGGGTAAAAAAAAATCATGCCTCAAAATGGTGTGCAATCCTCCTGTGTGGTGAGCAAAGAATGCTCACACATTTGTAACTCCTTAAACTGAATTGCATCATAGGAAATCTTATCATCATCCCAACAACACATCCTAATCACACTATAATGTCTCTCAAGGTTTTGAAAACATGACTTATCAACATCCACAAGTCCATTGTCCACATTGAAATCATAGCATCCAGAAAATGCATCAGCATCCCAAACAATGTTTCCCACTTCAAGTTCGTAGACAAGATTGTCAACACTCAATATGTTATCATAGAAAGAAGCTTCAAGTGTAGATTCATATGGCTCAGAATCTTTTCTTCCAATAAAACCCTCTCGATGAGTGTTCAAAACACATTCACTATTGCAAGGAGTACATACTCATCCTTACCTCTTGCATCAACATGACAATCTGAAGCATACTGCTCATCAAGAAAAATATGAGTTATAGATCAAGAAAAAAAGGTTCTCATATGCATCCATATGATTGACACTATCACATTCTTCAAGTGAAAACTCATCATAAGAGCTTCATTAGTTGTACCAATATTTGCCTCTACCTTTCCACTTTCATATACAACTTCATCTATGCTATCATTATGCAAGCATTCAGTGATAAATTTAAAGGAAAAAAAAGGAGTAGCAGAAGACCTAAAGCATCAAACAAAATAGGAGTTCCTTGTTCATCATTATCAACATTTGCATGCTTCTCATAACCAACTACTTGAACTAATTCAGCAAGGCTACATTCTTCACTGTCAAACTGGAAACCATCATTTATTTCTTCATTGCAGCTACTTGGGGATGACCTCTCCAATTGAAACTCATTGCATATGTTTCCAGTTGAAGCATAATACTATTGATCACACATTTCTTCTTCAAATAAGATACTCAGGTCATATCCATCATCTTGTTCTTGTGATCCTTTAAAAATATTGTTAGCATCTTTATTGGAATACTCTTTACTTAAGAAGATCAATTCTACCTACTCCTTGTGAGAGGAATCACTATCATAAAGGCTGCAAACAAACTCGCAATCATCTTGATCATCGAGATAAGAATACTCCCTAGCTGATTGCATACTCACATCAATGATACTACTATTATCATAATAAAGAGATGAAACTTCAGAATCAGAATACCCCTCAACTGTACTTTCACAATAAATAGAAGAGAAATGCTTTCAGTATCATCTCCATAATTGCATTCTTCGTTTGATACAAAAAATTGATGCTCCACTTTTGTGTCTTCAAAATCAAGAGAAGGCACGACTTCACATGTTTCATTCAGTTCATCATGTCTTCTACCATTATGGCTGCAACTTTCTTCTACATACATTTTCTCCATGGGTTGTTCAGAAGCAAAACTCTCATTACTAAATCATATGGATTCAACTTTGTTTTCATATTTCTCTTCAAATTCTTCTTGGGTATGCAAGTCTCTATCCTTAAATAGGCATTCATTATCTATTGATTCTTCTTCAAAATAATCAACGAAATGTACTTTGAGCTCATGCCATGAATCTATGGAATGCATTAGTAAACAAGAAAACCAACATTCATATCTTCAAAAGTTCTAACAAAAAACTTCATGATAGCATCCTCTTCTATTATTTTACAGTCTTCCATGAAATCAATGAAACCCTATACATGTATTGATGTTGATTCTTCAAGATCTCCTCAAAACTTAGGAAAACATTCATTAATTCTTCTTGCGACAAAATGTGGGTAACCTTGGATTTTAGTAAAATCCAGAGGGTCATATCTATCACTAGTGAACACCCTTCTTTGAGGATATGGTTGTGTTTTAGGCATGACATTACAACTTGTAGAGGGAGAACTAGGACAACCATACATTTTTGCAAATAAGAATTTATTCCCTCTACAACTATTCAATTCCAATATCCTTTTATTATAGTGCTCAATTTCACTAAATAAGGGAACCACATTTTTCTAGGACCTTTAAACAGAAAAATACCTTGTATGTTATGAGTGCTGCAAATTCCTCTTCATGATTGAAAATATTTGTAGATCTGATACTTTCTTCACATCTTCATCAGGTTGTTTTAATAGAGTCGCCACCTCTCTTCACAGAGGATTGAACTTCAAGAAATATGAAGCTCCTTCAAATATGAATTTCCTTCTAAGTTATTTTCACTAGCAGGGCACCACAGATCATGAAAATTTCAAGTTCACTACAACAATTTCTTTCTCTAGGTATGAATTCCTTCAATATTTGAACCAAATGCTCAAATGAACAAATAATATGACTCAGTTATAGGATAGTTTGCAACTAGAAATTCAAATTTCTTCCCCAGTGGATTCACCAATCTATTGGTTGTGTGACTCGAATGAGGAGTGCAAATACTCAATTATGAATCTCTAGTTACACTTTAACTTGAAACTTCAATGACTCTTTCAGGTAGGATGATCTTCTATCATACTTTTCTCAAGTTCTTCCCAGTAGAGTCATCAATCTATTGGTTCTCATATTTGCAATCCACTTGAATCCTAAAGGGCTTCCATGCCTTATGGTCAGATTCAAGGAGAGATTTGGAAAATGAACAAGTGAAAGCAACAAAGCTTTCCTCCTACACTTTGGGCTCTATCAAACCCAGGAGGGTGATCCCAACAGTATACTTATAGATACTTGTGTGCCAAAGTATCCAGAACACTGTTAAACAGATAATTCTCCTTCAAATGTTAAATGGACATGCTACCCTAAAAGTTTGGATGACCTTCATGGTAATGCCTGATTTAAACATGAGAGATGTAATACATTAAGTTCAACACACACCCACAACAAGATTGATAAGTAAATTTGATTTTAAAATTGTAGCTGCTCACAAAACAGTCTCAGAAAATTGCAACATCAAAAGGCCAGTGCCATATTCCAGGGTGGAGTCACCTAAAACATGAAGTTTAAAACTCATTACAACATTCACTTTGTCTTAATTATGCCTATCATAATATGCATTACACCATTGATATTAGAAACCAAACCAATCATACTTTATTAATCCAAGCATATAGTTGCACAAATATTCATTTATGTTAATACAATTTAACTTACTCTTTGAATAAGAGTACTTACAGTGAACAAACATTCAGGGAGAAAAAAGAAGATGAACAGCAGAAACCATTGATTTCTTATATTCGAAACTTATGCAATGTTTACAATGGAGAAAACTAACCCAAAATATCTTGTCATTTATTTTTCAAAGACACCAATGCTATAATTACATTCTTCATTACAAGATTAAGAAAACTCATTGAACCTAAAATAGACACCTATTGTATTACAAAATCTATTACAAAATGATATTCCCCTAAAGCTAAAGAATGAGCAACCCCGTCTTCAAAATGAAGTAGAAAATTAAACTTAAGGAAGAAGAAACCCTAAATTGCAATCTTTAATAAACATTTGGCATTACTTAGCATTGTTGATCAGTCACTACCCAACGCTTGAAGAAAAACCCCATTTTATACTCTGATTCACGCCTCTTGCATTTATCGTTGCATTTTCCAGCCTTCCAATTGCATGTTTTTTTTTCTCATGAAGAGTCATCATTTCATTTCCACCGACTATAGAAAAACTCATTCACCGATCTCTTTTATTTTCACCCAGCAAAAGAAAACATTTTATCCTTGGAAATATTTCCAATCTCTATTTACCCTATAGTTGAAAATTTAATTCATTGTGAAAAACCTTCACTCCTCTGTTGATCCATGCAGTAGTGAAAATGTTTTTGTTCCTCTCCCATGAAAATATTTTTCACTTTTCTTTTGTTATGCTGTAGCCGAAAATAAACATTTTTCTTGTGCATTTATGTTTTAATATTTCACTTTACATTTTAAAATATTTTCCTTTTAAAAATTGAAAGCCCCAAATCATTTTATCGGGCAACATTTTAAATTTACCACCAAAGTCATAATTTGAGTAATGCATTTAAAAATATTCCACCAGGCCCACCACGAGCCATCCTACCAATCCCTGCTCTCCCATTTCTCTCCTCTTATGACAACATTAAGTCACTCGAGCTAGTGGGGGATGGTGCAGCTTTGTCCACATCTCTCATTCTCCAGCCGTTGATTTGAGCCTCCAACTACCTTGTGCTTTGCTCCCCGCTTCATGGGCTAGCGGGGAAAGCTTTCCTCATTCTAGAACTCACCAATGCCTTACTCCATACTATGCTGAAGCCAGAAAAATTTGGGTGCAATGACAAGATAAAATTTCTTCAAACAATTTAAATACATTTTCTTTGTGAGTGAAAATTGTTCTGTGTAAAGTAAACAATGTGCTAGGTTTATCACAATATCAAAGTGACCACCTTCAACTAGCAACAATGGCAGCCCATTCATAGAAGAAACATTTCATGTTCAACACCAACATTCTACAATACACTTCACAATTCTTTGAGCTTCCTCCTTACTAGGTACATTAGATCCACCTTCTCATGAAAAAAACTGCAAAACGATTCCCACTTCCATGTGAAATGCAACATAAATTTTTACAGTAGCCTTAAACGTTATCTTTGATTTTAAGGTAGTTATAGGTTTTATATTCCATGTCTTCATTTTCAGTGCACTCACAATGAGCTCCATCTTGTTCCCATCACCATCATGACTCACTTAATGCAACCTAAACTATTTCTTTTTCTTTTAAGCAGTCACTGCTTTGTCTTAGTTCCATGTTGCTAAGAATTTATAAAGAATTTGATGAGTCTAGATATCCACCTTAAGTGCACCCCCAACAATACTAGGCTTAGTTAGAAATCATTCTAAGTTTGAACCATAGCTAAAAATGCATCCACATAATGTGGAAACCCTAACAATAACTAATTTTTATAAAAAAATTATATTTTCAGCATCATATAGTTGTTCAAACAACCCAGCAAGACTAAAAATTGTTGTGGCTTTATCCCATAGGACTTCAAATAAAACACCACCTCCTTCTAGTATTGCAATATAATCACTTGGAGGTGCTTTATCTGAATATTACTTTAGAGTTTGAATTCCTTCTTCAATTGTCTTTTTATAGAATCACACCCTAACTATGATCATGATAGTCAGCTCTAGGTCTTCTCTGAATATAGTCATTGGAGAAATTTTCGAGCTCATAATACAGTCAATAATTATATTGAATTATCAACAATCAACACCCTGCCTACTTCTCTTATAAAACCTTTTAGATGAAAGAAATTTCCATGGAATATTTCAGATGAGCTTGCTAGTCCAAAAATTCCCTGTTGGAGAACCAACAACATCAATTTTCATACCATTCTCTTTCATCTGATTAGCAATCACATCTACTTGATCCTCTTTTGTTCCTTTATCTCTCACCATAACCATCTACCTTAAATAAATATCACTATCCATTTCGTGGAAATATTTTCATGAAGGTAAACATAAAGCCTCCATGTGATTGCCCTGTTCAAAGCAATTTACTTGAAGTGACTGCAATATTGCAACACTTACAATTTCATAACTGTGTAAAGCATGTTGGGTCCCATGTGGGTCTGGAAAAAATTTTTTTTTTTTTGAAACAAATTTCATCTTCACTTGACCTAAAACTACTTATGAATGCTCTTCATGTGAAAAAATGAACTGGGTTGTCATTAAAATTTTCTTTCTAGCATATTTGCACAGTGATGAAACTAGCCCTGTAGCCCCCGGACTTGCCTTCAAAAACTAGTAAAACCATCTCCTGAAGTCATGAAAATGTAGAGAAACTCAAGCATTTGACCCAAGAATTTAGTGCAACAAATAGCTCGGTAAAACAGATCTCGAGGTGCAAGATAGTCAATACCAAAGTGGCTCACTTAGACTTTTCTACAGCTGCACTTGTCAAAAACCAACTAGGGCTCACCAAGTCACCTCCTTAAAAAAATATCAAATCATGTCCTGGGAAGCTACCACTAGAAAAAATAGATCATTTAGGTCCATTAAGCATGTGTACAAGAGGGATTTCCTTCAATCCATATTCTTCACCAGATATTAAGGGTCAAAATTGACCTTGAAACATTCTGGAAATGCAGATGTAAAAACATAACAATCTGTATGTGCTTTTGACCTAGTAAAAATATCAAACTTTATCATGCAGATTTGAAATAAAACTAGGGAGCATAGTAATATGAGGGGAATGCATATTACCAATCCATTTTCCATGATGATCATCCAAATGTGAAATATCAGTCTGAACAGGAGGCCACTTCGCAAGACTAAGAGTATGCAAACAACAAAATAGTCCCAGAACCCTCTAACTTTTCTCTTCAAAACCCTATCAAAACTCATAACAAGAGGCTAAAATCAATCATACATGCTCACATATGTCAAATTAATACATTCACCAAGGGATTTGACATGAAAGAAAATGCGCTTTGAAATATGATCCTCCAAAGTAGGTCACTGGGGGCAGATTTTTTAGGGGAATTTTTGAGTGTGCAAATCAACTTTCACCATCATGGGCACTTCAAATTTGAAAATTTTGAAGGTGCCATCAGTGGCTCTATCTGGGGATGCATTCCCCTTGTGGGTATGGCGAGATTCCAAATCTCTAGGGAGAGTAGACTAGGTGCTAGAATCATTGGGTGATAGTCTTTTAAAAAAAAAAATTAACCTCACTTGGTGGCCCCAGGCCACCAAAGGAAAAAAGGAAGTCAATTCTTAGCCCTGTCAAACACCAATCTGTTAAAATATTTGATCTCCTTTAATCCATACTTGCCTATGTCAAACCATAACAACATGATTAACTTCATTCTTGCAAAGATAAGTGTGAGGCTACCTTTGCACAAGTGAGAACTTGCTCCTTGTTTTGCTTTACTATCACATGGCAACAAAATGACATAGGCCACATCACTGCCACACATTTAATTTTTTGATGTTGTGGCAAGTGAAAAAATATGAGGATAATGATCAAGACCATATGAAGACACGGTCTTATCACATTTAATAACTTCCTCATAATGATCGGGCTCATAAAATAAATCATGCCTCAAAAATGGTGTGCAATCCTCCTATGCAATTAGAAAAGAATGCTCACATATTTGTAACTCCTTAAACTGAATTTAATCACAAGAAGGTTTATCATGATCCCAAAAAATCAACCCAATCACATTATCATGTGTCTCAAGGTTTTGAAAACATGACATCAACATCCACAAGTCCATTGTCCACATTCAAATCATAGCATCCATAAAATGCATCAACATACCAAACAATGTTTCCCACTTCAACTTCATAGAAAATATTGTCAACACTTAGTATGTTATCACAAAAAGAAGATTCAAGTGCAGATTCATATGGCTCAGAATCTTTTCTTCCAATAAAACCCTCTCGGTGAGTGTTCAAAACACATTCACTATCGCAAGGAGTATCATGCTCAACCTTACCTCTTGTTGCATCAACATGACAATTTGAAGCATACTGATGATCAAGAAAACTATGAGTTAAAAATTCAGAAAAAAGGGTCCTTAGATGCATCCATATGATTGAAACAAGCACATTCTTCAAGTGCAAACTCATCATAAAGAGCTTCATTAGTTGTACCAATATTTTTCTTTACCTTTTCACATTCATATACAACTTCATCTATGCTATCATTGTGCAAGAATTCAATGATAACTTTAAAGACAACAAAAGGAGTAGAAGAAGGTAAAGCATAAAAAAAAATAGGAGTTCCTTTTTCATCATTATCAACATATGCATTCTCCTCATAGTCAACTACTTGAACTAATTCATCCAATGAACCTCTTGCATACATATCTCCTTCGTTGTTCATACTGCTGCAACAATCAACAAGGCTACATTCTTCACTATCAAATTGAAAACCATCATTTAATTCTCCATTGCAACTACTTGGGGTTGATCTCTCCAACTTAAACTCATTGCATACCTTTTTAGTTGCATCATAATACTACTAATCACACTTTTCTTCTTCAAATAAGATACTCAAGTCATATCCATCATCTTGTTCTTGTGAGCCTTTAAAAGTGTTGTCAACATCTTCATTGGAATACTCTTTACTTAAGGAGATCAATTCTACCTCCTCCTTATGAGAGGAATCACCATCATAAGGGCTGCAAATAGACTCATGATAATCTTGATCATCCAGATAAGAATACTCCTCAACTGATTGCATACTCACATCAGCGATACTACTGTTATCATCATAAAGAGATGAAACTTCAAAATTAGAATACTCCTCAACTGTACTTTCACAATCCATAGACGAGAAAATACTTCCAGTATCATCTGCATCATTGCATTCTTCCTTTGATACAAAAATTTGACTCTCAACTTATGTGTCTTAAAAATCAAGAGAAGGCACAACTTCACATGTCTCACTCAACTCATCGTATCTTGTACCATTATGGCTGCAACTTTCTTCTCCATACATTTTCTCCATGGGTTGTTCATAAACAAAACTTTCATTACTAAATGATATGGATTGAACTTTGTTTTCATATTTCTCTTCAAATTCTTCTTGGGTATGCAAGTCTCTATCCTAAAATAGGCATTCATTGTCTATTGATTATTCTTAATAATAATTAGGGTATGTGCAGGATCATGATGGGCCAAAAAGTGGCGATATAATGGGTATGTGTAGGGTATGTGGCTGACGACTTTTTTTTAACCCAAAATTGATGAAACAAAAAGGGTTTTTAAAGGAGATTCTCAGCTTTCCACCAATATAAATTATGCTTTACTTTGAATTTAAGAAATAATTATTATTCATTTTCTATTTAAATTACGACTAAAGTCTTGATTGATAGGGTGATTGAAAAATTTCTATAGCTTTCAAATGTATCACATTTTTTGAATCTGAAACATCGTCACATTCTATGATTTGCATACTATAGGATTAAAAGAAGAATTGAATTTCATGAAGTTTTGACCAAGTTAAGGTGGTCGACAAAGCGAGTTTTTATATTTTTAAAACTTGTAATAAAAATTCATAACTAATTATTTACTTAGAAAAAATTACAAAAAATATGCATCACATATGGACATGAGTCCTCTACTTATATGTAAAATATTATTAAAAAATATAATCATTTTATTGTGGTTAGGGTGGTCAGACAGATACCTACTTCTTTTTTTTCCTTGAAATTGAAGTACTACTGCATTGAAATTTCAAATTTTCACCAAATAGATTTAAAAATAAATAAATAAACCTATTAGTTTAGAAACTGCATTCAATTTTCTATAGATTCTATTCTTACATATTTTTGAAATAATATAGATAACCTATTCAAATTTTTACATCACGTTTCCTAACTCTGATTTTTCTAAATTTTTTGCCACTTAAGGGCCTATTTTTTCCATGATGATCCTGCACATACCCATTAATGAAATTTACTTTAATCTCATTCCATGAATCTATGGAATGCATTGGTAAACAAGAAAACTAGCATTCATCGGTATCTTCTAAAGTTCTTACAAAAATCTTCATGATAGCATCCTCTTCTATTATTTGACAATCTTCCATGAAATCAATGAAACTTGTACATGTATTGATGTTGATTCTTCAAGATCTCCTCTAAACTTAGGAAAAAATTCATTAATTCTTCTTGCGACAGAATGTGGGTAACCTTAGATTTTACTAAAATCTAGAGGGTCATATCTCTCACTAGTGAACACCCTTCTTTGAGGACATGGTTGTGTTTTAGGCATGACATTATAGCTTGTAGAGGGAGAACTAGGACAACCATACATTTTTGCAAATAAGAATCTATTCCCTCTACAACTATTCGATTACAATATCCCTTTATTGTAGTGCTCAATTTCACTAAATAAGAGAGCTGAAGTTTTCTAGGACCTTCAGACAAAAATATACCTAGTTATATTACAAGTACTACAAATTCCTCTTCCTGACTAAAAATCTTTGTAGATATGAAACTTTCTCCACATCTTCATCAGGTTCTTTTAATAGAGTCATCACCTCTCTTCACAGAGGACTGAACTCCAAGCAATATGAAGCTCCTTTAAAGATGAATTTCCTTCTTAGTTCTTTTCACCAGCAGAGCACCATAGATCATGAAACTTTCAAGTTCACTGCAACAATTTCTTTCTCTAGGTATGAATTCCTTCAATATTTGAACCAAATGTTGAAATTGACAAATAATATGACTCTGTGATAGGATATTTTATAACTAGAGATCCAAATTTCTTCCCCACTAGAGTTGCCAATCCGTTGGTTGTGTGACTTGGATGGGGAGTGCAAATACTCAATTATGAATCTCTAGTTACACTCTGACTTGAATCTTCAATGACTCTTTAAGGTAGGATGATCTTCTATCAGACTTTTCTCAAGTTCTTCCCCAATAGAGTCACCAATCTATTGGTTCCCATATCTGCAATCCACTTGAATCCTAAAGGGTTGATGGGCCTTATGGTAAGATTCAAGGAGAGATTTGGCCAACGAATTAGTGAAAGCAACAAAGCTTTCCTCTTGCACTTTGGGCTATGTCAAACTTGAGATGGTGATCACAATAGTACAATTACAGATACTTGTGTGCCAAAGTATCCAGAACACTGTTAAATAGATAATTCTCCTTCAAATGTTAAATGGACATGCTACCCTAAAGGTTTGGATGACCTTCATGGTAATGCCTGATTTAAACATGAGAGATGTAATACATTAAGTTCAACACACACCCACAACAAGATTGATAAGTAAATTTGATTTTAAAATTGTAGCTTCTCACAAACAAATCTCAAGAAATTACGACATCAAAAAACCAATGCCATATTCCAGGGTGGAGTCAACTAAACCATAAAGTTTAAAACTCATTATAGCATTCACTCTGTCATAATTATGTCTATCATATGATGCATTACACAAATTGATATTAATACCAAACCAGACATACGTTATTAATCCAAGCATATAGTTGCACAAATATTCACTCTTGTTAATACAATTTAGCTTACTCTTTGAATAAGAGTACTAACAATGAACAAACATTCAGGGAAAAACAAGAAGATGAACAACAAAAACCCTTGATTTCTTATATTCAAAACTTATGTAATGTTTACAATGGAGAAAACTGACCCAGAATATCTTGTCATTTATTTTTCAAAGATAACAGAGTTGTAATTACATTCTTCATTACAAGATTTAGAAAACTGACATAACCTAAAAAAAAACCCTATTCTATTACATACTCTATTACAAAAATGATATTCTCATGAAAATAAAGAATGAGCAACCCCCTCTTCAAAAATGAAGTAGAAAATTGCACTTAAGGAATAAGAAACCCTAAATGGAAATCTTCAATAAACATTTGGCATTACTTAACATCGTTGATCAGTAACTGCCCACCGGTGCCAAAGAAAAACCCCATTCTATACTCTTATTCACGCCTCTTGCATTTGCACTTGCATTTTCCTGCCTTGAAACTACATGTTTTTTTTTCCGTGAATAGTCATCATTTCATTTCCACTGACTGTAGAAAAACTCATTCAACTATCTCCTTTATTTTGACCCAGCTACAGAAAACATTTTACCCCTAGAAAGATTTCCAATTTTATTTACCCTGTAGTTGAAATTTTACTTCATTGAGAAAAACCTTCACTCCTATGTTTGTCCTTGCAGTAGTGAAAATATTTTTGTTCCTCTCCCCTGAAAATAATTTTCACTTTTCTTTTCTTATGTTGTAGCTAAAAATAATTTTTTTTCCCATGCATTTATCTTTTAATGTTTCACTTTACATTTTAGAATATTTTCCTTTTAAAAAGTGAAAGCCCCAAATCATTTTATTGGGCAACATTTTAAATTTACCACCAAAGTCATAATTTGAGAAATTCATTTAAAAAATTTCCACCGGGCCCACCATGAGCCATCCTTCCATTCCCCTATCTCTCGTTTATCTCCTCTTATGATAACATTAAGTCACTCTGGATGGTGAGGGATGATGCAGCTTGGGTCACATCTCACATTCTCCAGCCATTGATTCAAGCCTCCAACTACCTTGTGCTTTGCTCCCCGCTTCTCTACGGCCTTGTGGTGATGTCAACCCTCACATTCATGGGCTAGTAGGGAAATCTTGCCTTGTTTTGGAGCTCACCAATGCCTTACCCCATACTATGCTCAAGCTAGAAAAATTTGGGTGTAGCGAAAGGATAAAATTTCTTCAAACAATTTTAATACATTTTCTATCTGAGTGAAAATTATTCTATGCAAAGTACAAAATGTGCTAGGTTTACTCACTCACTAGGGACCAATCAAAGATACCTCCCAGTAGTTGCTTATTGTTTCATTTTAGAGGCTTCTATTGCAATATCAAAGTGACCACCTTTAGCTAGCAATGATGGCAACCCATTCAAAGCAGAAACATTTCATGTTCAGCGCCAACATTCTACAATGCACTTCACAATTCTTTGAGCTTGCTCCTTGCTGTGTACTTTAGATCCATCTTCTCATGGAGAAAATTGAAAAATAATTTACACTTCCACGTGAAATGCAACATAAGAACTTTTCATAGTAGCCTTAAATGTTATCTTTTCTTTTAAGGTAGTTAAGCATTTTATAATCCATGTTTTCATTTTTAGCATGCTCACAATGAGCTCCATCTTCTTTGCATCAGCATCATGACTCACTTAATGTAGCCTGAACTATTTATTTTTCTTTGAAGCAGTCGCTGCTTTGTCTTAGTTCCGTGTTACTAAGCATTTATAAAGCATTTGATGAGTCTCTACCCACCTTAAGTGCACTCCCAACAATACTAGGCTTAGTTGGAAATCATTCTAAGCTTCAACCACAGCTGAAAATGATCCACATAATGTAGAAACCCTAACAAGAACAAATTTGTATAAAATATTTGCATTTTTAGCATCATACAGTTGTCCAAATAGCCTAGCAAAACTAAAATGTGTTGTGGTTTTATCCCATAGGACTTCAAATAAAATACCACCTCCTTGTATTGTAATATAATCACTTGGAGTGCTTTATCCAAATATTAATTAGAGTGGGAATTCCTTCTTCAATTGTCCTTTTATATACTCACTCCCTAACTATGATCATGGGAGTCAACTCCAGGTCTTCTCTGAATATAGTCATTGGAGAAAATTCTAAGCTCATAATACACTTAATAATGATATTGAATTATCAAAAATCAACACCCCTGCCTACTCTCTCTTAGAAAATCTTTTAGATGAGAGACAGTTCCATGGAATATTTCAGATGAGCTTGTGAGTCTAGAAATTCCTTGTTGGAGAACCAACAACATCAATTTTCATACCATGCTCTTTCATTTGATTAGCAATCACATATACTTGATCATCTTTTGTTCCTTTATCTCTCACCATAACCATCTACCTTAAATCAATATCAATATCCATTTCATGGAAATATTGTCATGAATGTAAGCATAAAGCATCCATGTGGTTGCCCTATTCAAAGCAATTTACTTGAAGTGACCACAACATTGCGACACTTACAATTTCATAACTGTGTAAAGCATGTTGGGTCCCATGTGGGCTTGACTAAAAAAAATTTGTTTTGAAACAAAATACATCTTCAATTAACTTTAAATTGCTTTTGAATGCTTATGAGGTGAAAAAATGAACTGGGTTGCATTAAAATTTTCCTTCTAGCATATTTGCACAGTGATCAAAACTGGCCCAGTAGCCCTTAGACTTTCCCTAGAAAACTCATAAAACCATCTTCTAAAGTAACGGAAATACATAGACATGTAGAAATTTGACCCAAGAGTTTAGTGCAACAAAGGTCTTGGTAAAAAATATCTCGAGGTGCAAGATATTCAATGCCAAAGTGACTCAGACTTTTCTGCAACTACACCTATCAAAAACCAACTAGGGCTCACCAAGTCACCTCCTTGAAAAAATATCAAATCACCTCTTAGGAATCTACCACTGGAAACACTAGATTATTTAGGTCCATTAAGCATGTGTGCAAGAGGGCTTTCCTTCAATCCATATTCTTCAGCAGATATTAAGGCTCAAAGTTGACCTTCTTGAAACATTCTGGAAATGCAAATGTAAAAACATAACAAATTGCATGTGCTTTTGACCTAGTAAAAATATCAAACTTGATCCTATGGCTCTAAAACCAGACTAGGGAGCATATGAATATGAGGGGAAAGCAGAGCACCAGTCCATTTTCCATGACGATCATCCAACTGTGAAATATCAGTTTGAACAGGAGGCCACTTCATAGGACTGAGAGTATGCAAACAAAAAAATTGTCCCAGAACCCTCCAAATTTTCTCTTCAAAACCCCATCAAAACTCATCATAGGAGGCTGAAATCAAACATACATGTTCATATATGTCAAATGAATACATTCACCAAGGGATTTGGCATGAAAGTAAATAGGCTCTGAATTATGACCCTCCAAAGTAGGTCACTAGGGCAGATTTTTCAGGGGCATTTTTGAGTGTGCAAATCAACTTTGACCATCATGGGAACTTGAAATTTGAAAATTTTGAAGGTGCCATCGCCTAGGACCCATTCGCCAATGGGTGAATGGGTCCACCCTAAGCCTTTGCACCTAAATTTAAATTATGTTTTTAGTGGTATTTTAATGTCTCTAAATTCAAATTTTGATGTTGGCTTGTAATGTTTAATTTTTAGGAAATTAAGGATAGATACTTATAAGTACAAGGTTATTTCACTAATTTTCACCTAGCATTTTATGAGCATATTCAAGAGAGAAAAAGTATAGAAAAGTTGATGATCAAGAGCATTCAAGAGTAGATATATCAGAGATTTATTGCAACATTCAAGATTCAATCATCATGTCAAAGTCTTCTTACATCATGCATGTTTTGGAGCGAACATTATGATGTAGGTTCCAAGATCAAGTTCAAGCATTCAAGCATCAACTCAAGTCATCTATATCCACATCCAATTCAACCATCTCATGCAAGTTGTAGACCTTCCAAGATCTCCATTACAAAGGTTTATTCAATGGTCTGTTGAGTGGTAACATAGCCTTGTTCATTCTTCATTCCTTCTTTCATGATTTATTTCAATTCAAGGTTTAATTACCAAAATGGGGTTTGACCAAGGAAAACCCCCATTCAAAAAAAAAAGATAATTTTTCTCTTGTGTTTGTGTTGGAGATTTAGGTTGAAGAAGAATTGAAGACCTTTTGAAGTGCAAGATTGGAAAAGTTGTCAAAGTTGCAAAAGTTGCCAAAGTTGTTGTCATATCAAGGAATCTAACCTATAGATCCGATTTCTAAATTTCTAAAACTGGAATCTAGACATATCAGAAGCTATAGATCACTATAAGAGACTCAAAATTTTAGTGAAAACCCTAAAAAAAGACCCATTCATCCATGGGTGAATGAGTCCTAGACAACCTCCTAAAAGTGACTTTTGGTGATTGGTAAACATCATTCTACCCTTCTCAAATCTACAAGTTTTTTTTTGTTTATGGAAAAATTGAGATTTATCTTGTTGTTGCATGTTTTGATTGGCATAATTAGTTTGATTTTCTATTTTTAGTTTTTCTCCCAAAAGTGTTGTTTGAACTTTACCTCCATCCTCAAGCATAAGGAAATATAAAGATTCTCACATTGAGTTGATTCACCTAAGAGTTGTTAGTCAATTATTTGTGGAGATCTCATTTCATAATAAAATAAAGGAAAATGGGCTTATATCATTTTTTTGATCCCCCCTTTTCCCTTTTTCCCCTTTTCCCTAACCTATTTTTCATTGTTTCATTAAGGTGAACCCAACTTTTGAGCATCATATATTTCTGATTTTTGGAGTCCATTTCAGCCCTAGATCTAGGATTTTCATTGCATTACATTGATTTGCATCTCATTTAGGGTTGTTTACTTGCATTAGTTTGCATCTCATTTAGGTTTTTACGTTTGCATTTTTGCATTCTTTAAAATCTAGAAAATTCAAAAATCTCAATAATATTCCATAGTCTTTACATAACATTACATGATCAGTCATTTACATCAGAAAATTAAATCAAAATTGCATCTCAAATTAAGTCTTTTTTCTTTTCATTTAACATCATTTTGCATTGGTATTTAGATCTAATTTCCTAGAAATCTAAAACTATAACCACCTATTTGAAACTAGAATCTAAAAAGCATAAAAATCAACTCAGAAATTTTTAAAATATTTTTTTAAAACCCTGAAGTGACACCCATTTTCCCATGGTAAAATGAGTCCCAAACATCCTCTCGAAAGTGACTTTAAATGGTGACTAGTAAGCATCATTCTAGCCTTCTGAGATCTGCAATAAGTTTTCTATTTCTATCAATATTGGGCTTTATCTTCTTGTTGTAAGTTTGAATTTGCATAATTAGGTTGATTTTCTATTTTTATTTTTTTCTCCCAAAAGTGTTTTGAACTCAACCCCCATCCTCAAGCATAAGGAAATATGAATATTCTCACATTGAGTTGATTCACGTAAGGGTTTTTAGTCAATTATTTGTAGAGATCTTGTTTTCAAATGAAATAAAGGAAAATAGGTTTATATCATTTTGTTGAACCCCCCTTTTCCCTTTTCCCCTTTCTTTCCTAACCTATTTTTCATTGTTTCATTGTGGTGAACCCAATTTTAGAGCATCATATATTTTAAAAAAAAATTGGAGTCCATTTCAACCCTAGATCTAGGATTTGCATTACTTTGGATTGCATTGCATTGATTTGCATCTCATTTAGGGTTGTTTACTTGCATTAGTTTGCATCTCATTTAGGGTTTTATGTTTTCATTTTTATATATTTTAAAATCAAGAAAATTCAAAAATCTCAGTAATCTTGCATAGTCTTTACATAAAATCACTCGATCAGTCATTTACATTAGAAAATTGAATCAAAATTGCATCTCAAATTAGGTATTTTTTCTTGTCATTTAACATCATTTTTCATTGGCATTTAAATATAATTTTCTAGAAATTTGAAATTGTAACCACCTATGTGAAACCATAATATGAAAAAGCATAAAAATCAACTCAAAAATCTTTAAATTAATTTTTAAATACCTTAAAGTGAGACCCATTTTCCCATGGGAAAATGGGTCCCTGATAGCCTCCTAAAAGTGACTTTTGGTGATTGGTAAACATCATTCTACCCTTCTTATATCTGCAATAAGTTTTCTACTTATGTCAATATTGATTTTTATCTTGTTGTTGCAAGTTTGAATTGGCATAATTAGGTTGATTTTCTATTTTTAGTTTTTCTCCCAAAAGTGTTTTTTGAACTTGACCCCCATCCTCAAGCATAAGTAAATTTCAATATTCTCACATTGAGTTGAATCACCTAAGGGTTGTTATTCAATTCTTTGTGGAGATCTTCTTTCCTAATGAAATAAAGGAAAATAGATTTATATCATTTTGGTGAACCCCCCTTTTCCCTTTTTTCCCTTTTTCCCTAACCTATTTTTTCGTTGTTTCATTATGGTGAACCTGACTTTAGAGCATCATATATTTCTAATATTTGGAGTCCATTTCAACCCTAGATCTAGGATTTGTATTACTTTGTATTGCATTGCATTGATTTGCATCTCATTTAGGGTTTTTACTTGCATTAGTTTGCATCAAATTTATAGTTTTAGGTTTGAATTTTACATTTTTAAAATCTAGAAAATTCAAAAATCTCAATAGTTGATGAATATAAAAATTGTGGTAGCTAAGGGTATCACACTTTTCCACTCAACCATTCACTAACTCCCTAGGAGTCCCAATTGGATTGACTAACAAGCTCTCAAGGTGAGTCAATTCACAATTAGGAGGGTCCTAGGAGGGGGTTATTTAAGTTCTAAGAGGTTCACCACCAAGAAAATTCTTGGGAAAGAAAATGTTTGAAAACATGTTGTGATATGAAAAATTACCTAAAACTAGAAATGTAAGCTAAATGGGAGATGCAAATGATGAAATTATGCAACAAGAAGATAGTATGTGTGTACCTAGGAAGTCTGGAGATGTTGTGAGGATTCTGAAAATGTAAAGAAGTTGTCAAAATATGCCATGGAGGACTAAGATGCCCAAGATGGCGTATTAGTCCCACTGTTGTTTTTCAAGGAAAATACGAAGTCTTCAGATCGCGAAACCGGATCTCAAAAAATCTCTAAAAAATAATCCTCGGAGGGCTAAGATGCACAAGATGGCATATTAGTCTCGTTTTGAATTTTTGCAAACTCTAAATAGGATCCTGAGCTCTAAGGTCTGCACTTGCTTCTTTTCTGATCTCAGCTTTTGAAACTTCTAAATTTAGCATGTAGATGAGTTTTCGTGAAGATGACAACTTTGTGATGCAACTTTGCACTCCAATTGATCTTCAAGTCTACAACCTATATCTGCAATCACAAATATGCAAGAAGAGAAAAACTTGTTGTTTATTAGTGAATGGGGGCTTGCCTTGGTCAAACCCCTTATTGGTAATTAAACCTTGAAGTGAAATAGAAATATTGAAGGAAATGGTGAATGAATGACATGTAATGCTACATCTCACCAAACCTCTATAAAGTCTACAAAACTGTGTGCAATGGATGCAATGGATATGGATCTTGAATGCTTGAAAGATACAACTTGAATTGCTTGCTTGAATCAAAACCCTACATCAAAAATGTTAGCACAACAACACACATGATGCAAGAAAACTCTTTGATATGATGCTTGAATCTAAAAATGGCTCCAAATGCTTGATGAATTTTCTCTTGAATGCTCTTGTGGACTCAATTATACTATGATAAAATATCTCACAAAAGACTTGGGTTGAAATGAATGAAGGAACCTTGTATTTATACTTATCTATGCTTAATATCTCAAAATTATATCACACCAAGCTAACATATGAATTCATTAAATAAAGGAGGCTAAATCCTACGAAAATTTGAAATTAAATCTCGAAAATGACCCAAGGAGGACTAAGACGCCCTAGGTGGCATCTTAGTCCTGAGTCCTAAAAACTTGGGGCACAGACACCAAAAAGGAGCCCAATCTAGAGATTCTAAAATCAGGGTCTCGAGAGCCGTGGGGGACTAAGACACCCTAGGTGGTGTTTTAGTCCTAACCCAAAAATTAGGGACACACTGATGGAGTCATTAAATTATCATTTATGCATTGGAGAATGTTGGGATTAACCAGAAAAATATGCCATTCATAGGGCTTGTGGACACAAAATAGGACCAATTAATCCATAAAGAAGCATAAATAAAGCAAGGAGGGCCCAAACAAGTGTGAAAATGCAAGGGTATGCATTTT
Source organism: Sequoia sempervirens (assembly GCA_007258455.2). Taxonomy (NCBI): domain Eukaryota; kingdom Viridiplantae; phylum Streptophyta; class Pinopsida; order Cupressales; family Cupressaceae; genus Sequoia; species Sequoia sempervirens. The sequence goes on from VDFB02058242.1 coordinate 402,041,805, forward strand.
CCTACACTACATTTAGCCCCCACTTTAGTGAGAGGATGAACTCGCTTCAAACTCACACTAAAGTAGCCAACCACACAATCAAGAGGGGTTCAAATGTACAAATGTTAGTAAGATAGGATGACAATAATCAAGAGGGTGGCCAAGACCCCAGGATCAAGATCTTATGGAAAAACCAACATAGGCACAAAGGAACACACTTGTGGATGATATATTAAGCCATAACCAAATTGCAAACATATAGCATCAAATACAAGAAAAAGGAAAAAGGAAGACTGCAATGGATCAAGCTTTGACTGGCCATCCAACACGGTGGACCGGGTCTAGGTTGTTTATCCAAAAATTTTACAACTGGAATGTGTTGTCCACTATGCAAACAAAACAAATGCTCATGAGGGCTAGTGAGAGCTAGGTGTCCACTAGGTGAGCCCCAAGGTACCATATTAAAGCCATACCTCCATGACTTTAATAAGGCACAAAAACACATGCTCTCATGGGATAGTGAACCTAGGTGTTCACTAGGTCAGGCCCAGGGGACCATATTAAAGCCATACCTCCATGAATTTAATAAGATAAAAAAATGCAACAAGAAAGAGGGATGCTCAAAGGGATTTTTATTATTTCATGCAAGGTCTCTTCTTAGGGAACATTGTGCTTAATTTTTCCAAGAGATGAAAATTCAAAGAAATATCATGCTTTGGGAGGGAATCAAACCCAATGACACCACCAAGAAAAGGACGCATCACAAGAAGAAAGAAAATCGCACAAGGAACATGAAAACAAATGTAAATAAAATCATGCCAAAATAATGCCAATGTAATTCCCCACTTTAAAGAAATTCCTAACACCATGTTGTGAGCAGTTACTTTAAAGTAGACAAAATGAAAAGGAAAAGAGGGAACCCCCCAAAATGCATAACTTAGTACATCACATGTGAGCCAACTTAAGGCATGTTGCCCACATCCCAAGATTTCTCTTTATATTTACATGAAAGGTGCTCAACTAGCTAAAAGAGGCAATGGCAGGTGACATACGAGGACAAGGATGAGCCAAATAGGATGAAAATGAGTATTAGTTAGAGGAATTAGGTGCTTCAATACAAGGAAGAGAACCACAATCCTTGAAATGTTGAATTTTGTTACTTAAAGCCTCACATTCTTTAGTAGAATGACCATGGACTCTATGGTATGTGAAAAATGAACTCTTGTAATAGAATTTCTTTCATGTTCTTTGAGGGAGAGAGATCAGACGATCTTTGAGGAGTCTCATCAAGATACTCTCTTGGTCAAGAGTAGAAGGTGTTCCTTTATTTGCACAAGATATCATACACACACTAAATGACAAGGCTTTACATGAAAGTGGAGATAAAGGTGGTAAACCTAGATCTTTCTTGAAAGAGTATGGTATGTCAATTTGCTCTATGTGCTCATTTTTCCATGTGTAAGAGGGAGATTGTATCTGATACCATAACAATCTTCCAAGTCAGATGAAAGGGGTTTATGCTTCTGAGAAGGATTGGTTTCTTCATGACATCACAAATCATTTTTAAAGTTATGTGCCATTCCTTCATGAGGTATGGGTGTTATATAGCCCCCATCACCACCATGGGGTAATGTTGTAGAATTAAGTTGAGTGAATGAATGTAGAATTAAGTTGAGCGAATGAAACACAAGGTTGTTTTGTTTTAGATTGTGAGATTTTTCACTCTCCTATAAAGGGAGGTGTAAGACCCCAATCATCATTAGAACTCGTATCTAAAAATGAATCGTTGGTATGTGACTCTTTGAATTTCAAGGGTGAGATTTTGGATTCTTTATTGAAAGGAGGCGTAAAATATAATGACCCCTAATTATCACTAAAGAGGTTTGTTGTAGGTGAAGGATTAGCATCAACTTATATAGGTTCAAATTTTGATTTTGGAATGAAAGTATTAGGAGATTTGGAAGTGTTGTGATCATGTGATTCATAGCTTCATTCATCTGCTTCAACTGTGCATATCTTGTTGTTGTACTCAAATTTCATTGTACAATGGAGAGTAGAAGGGACTCCTTTCATAGCATGAATCCATGGTCTCCCTAGGAGAAGATTGTATGAAAGGGGTTCTTGCATGATATGGATAGGTCCGAGCTCAATAGGTAATGTGATCATCCGTAGTGGTTGCCTATTAACATTGTCAAAGCCACGAATATGGACATCCTTAAGTTGAATGAGCCTTTTGTCCATGCCAATTTTGTCTAGTAGGTCCATGCTACAAACATTAATTTCTACTCCATTGTCTATGAGAGTGCACCTAACTACAGTTTCATTAATGATCACCTTTATCATTAAGGCTTCATTCTTGTTATGAGTCTCAAGTGAGGGAAATTCATGTTTAGGGAATGTGATTTCTGATTGTGTGACTTGTGTGTGATGAAAGGAGGATTTTTCATTATTAAATTTCATAGAAGCTTGGGTCTCCTCCTACTTTATTTGTAACATTTTTTGAAATAGGCACTTGTATGTTGGTGATAGTTGAATAAGTTCTCATATGGATATATTAGCAAGGGTCTTCTTAAGATATTCAACTATATTATGAAAAGATGAATGAGGAGCACTATGAAAAATATGTTGAGGTGATGTGGATGTTGCGAGAGCTATTTGTGATCCCCTACATGTTTGAGCAATTGTGTTATATCTTGGTGGCTGCAAAACATTGTTAGATTGCATCATAGATTTCAATAAATCTCTTAGTTTCTTATGTGATTCATTAATGGGAGGTGACTTAGGAAGCTCGCTAATTAAAGGAGATCCAATTTGTGTTATTAGAACCTCAACAATCTTGTCTTTATTTGAGTGATCTCTTATTGAAGAAGAAGCTACTATCAGTTCACCTAAGGAAGCCTCATTACATGTGTCAATGTTTAAATTTTCTTGCACCATGATATCCTCCCTAGAAGGAGAGTTTTTAGGAGAACCACAAACTAAATGTTCATGACACTCAAAGGTAGGTTCTTCTAAAATGAATTAATTGCAAGTAGGGGAATGATCAATGGTTGAATTGTATTGTTCATTAACAATGTTATCTTGTTCAAGAATTTTTTCTCTAGGGGAAGAGAGGAAATCAATATCCCCATTACTTTCATCGATTAGATCTTCTAACATCAAAGTATCATGTTCACAACTAGGATATATACTAGGAGAAGAACAAATGTTAGTGTCATGATTATCTATGGTTGTGTTGTCTTTTTCCTCAATGTCTTGTCCACTAAGATAGGTAATAGGAGAGAAACAACTAGGACTCTCAAAACTCTCATTGATTGGTTCTTGTAACACCAAAATATCTTCTTCACCAATAGGAGAGATATTAGGAGAATGAATATGATTGTTAGGAATGTCCAAGGTTGTATTCTCTTTTGCTAAAACACTCTCATAGGGAGGGGATTGTTTCTTAGCATGCCTAGATATGTAGGATAGTAACATTGTTTGAAGAAAAATGAAAAGCACTTGTAACCATGTCATGCAATGTTTCAGTAATGTAAATAATGTATATCCAAAGATGCAAAAACACTTTTATCCAATGTATGCAAAACTTTAAGAATGAAAACAATGTATATCCAAAAATGTAAAACACTTTTATCAAACTTATGCAAAGTTTTATGAATGCAAACATTGTACATGCAAAAAGTGAAAAGCACTTTTATCCATATTATGCAAAGTTTCAGAAATGTGAGCATTTTTTGATATAATGATGCTTGTAATTTAAATGATTTGAAAAATGAGTGCCCTAAATTAATTTTTTTGACCTAGATGCATAAAATAGATGTTCCTAAGACTTTCCAGACATAGTATATGTTACCAAGAGGCTTAGGAAGCACATAAAAGAAGATCTAAACCCTGACAACTACAATTTCAAAGCCCAATAGGGACTAAGATGCTAGTAAGGGTGTTTTAGTCCTAGTAAAGGAATTTGAAGGTTCTAGAAACTAGAATAGAATGCAATCAACTCAGACAAGATTCTGAGGTAAAAACCCAGGGAGGGACTAAGATTCCAGTAAGGGCGTTTTTGTCCTAGTAGAGGTTTTTTTAGAAAAATAGAAAATTATGAGTTGATTATAGTGTTCCCAGATTGCCTACCTAGGGACCTGATGTTTGGAGACAAAAAATTATGCAAATGAATGCAAGAAAAAGTAACTAATGAAAAGAAATTAGATGCAAAAGTGAATGCATTTTTTTTAATTTTGGATGTAATACCAATGTTTCTAAATGAAATTAGGATGATTGACAATGTACTTTTCAATTTTTTAATGAGATAAAATGATGCAAGAAAGAAAAAAATGCAACTAATATGCACTTTTACTAATGCAAATATGAGAAACCCTAGATGCACTTTCACTAATGCAAGATGCAATGAAAGAATGAATGCAACCTAGATCTAGGGATTTTTATGTACTCCAAATTAGAAAATGAACACTCAAGAAGTCGAGTTCACCAAAATGATGAATACAAAACATGTGGTATCTAAGGGTACCAAAATTTTCCACTCAACCATTCACTATTTCCCTAGGAGTCCCAATTGGATTGACTAACAACCTCTCAAGGTGAGTCAATTCACAATTAGGAGGGTCCTAGGAGGGGGGTCTTTAAGTTCTAAGGGATTCATTGCCAAGTAATTGTTTGGAAAAGCAAATGTTTGAAAACACACTATGATATGAAAAATGACCTAAAACTAGAAATATAAGCTAAATGGGAGATGCAAATGATGAAATTATGCAACAGGGAGATAGTATGTGTGTACCTCATAAGTCTAGAGATGTGACAATTCTGGAAATGTAAAGAAGATTTCAAAATATGTTATGGAGGACTAAGATGCCTAGGATGACATATTAGTCCTGTTGTTTTTCGGGGAAAATACGGAGTCTTCGGATCTCAGAACTGGATCTCGAAAAATATCTGAAAAATAAGCCTAGGAGGACTAAGATGCCCAAGATGGCATATTAGTCTCGTTCTGAATTTCTGCAAACTCTAAATAGGATCTTGAGCTCTAAGGTCTGCACTTGCTTCCTTTCCAATCTTAGGTTCAAAAACTTCCAAATTTAGCCTATAGGTGAGTTTTCGTGAAGATGACAACTTTGTGATGCAACTTTGCACTCCAATTGATCTTCAAGTCTACAACCTATATCTACAATCACAAATATGCAAGAAGAGAAAAACTTGTTGTTTATTAGTGAATGGGGGCTTACCTTGGTCAAACCCCTTGTTGGTAATTAAACCTTGAAGTGAAATAGAAATATTGAAGGAAATGGTGAATGAACGACATGTAATGCTACAACTCACCAAACCTCTATAAAGTCTACAAAACTATGTGCAATGGATGCAATGGATATGGATCTTGAATGCTTGAAAGATACAACTTGAATTGCTTGCTTGAATCAAAACCCTACATCAAAAATGTTAGCACAACACACATGATGTAAGAAAACTCTTTGATATGATAATTGAATCTAAAAATGGCTCCAAATGCTTGATGAATTTTCTCTTGAATGCTCTTGTGGACACAATTATATTATGATAAAATATCTCACAAAGGACTTGGGTTGAAATGAATGAAGGAACCTTGTGTTTATACTTATATATGCTTAATATCCTAAAATTATATCACACCAAGCTGGAATATGAAGTCATTAAATAAAGGAGGCTAAATCCTGCCAGAATTTGAAATTAAATCCCAAAAATGACCCAAGGAAGACTAAGACGCCCTAGATGGCATCTTAGTCCCAAGTGCTAAAAAGTTGGGGAACAAAGACCAAAAAGGGGCCCAATTCGGAGATGCCAAAAAATTAGGGTCCTCAGAGCCTTGGGGGACTAAGACACCCTAGGTGGCATTTTAGTCTCGACCCAAAATCAGGGACACACTGATGGAGTCATTAAATTATCATTTATGCATTGGAGAATGTTGAGATTAACGAGAAAAATATGCTATTCATAGGGCTTGTGGACACAAAATAGGACCAATTAAGCCATAAATAAGCATAAATAAAGCAAGGCTTGCCCAAACAAGTGTGAAAAGGAAAGGGTATGCATTTTCCTACACTACAGTAGTCTTGCATAGTCTTTACATAGCATTACATGATTAGTCATTTACACCAAAAAATTGAATCAAAATTGCATCTCAAATTATGTCTTTTTTCTTGTCATTTAACATCATTTTGGACTGGGATTTCGATATAATTTTCTAGAAATTTGAAATTGTAACCATCTATTTGAAACCATCATCTAAAAAGTAGAAAAATCAATTCAAAAATCTATAAATAAATTTTTAAAAACCTTGAAGTGAGACCCATTCACCCATGGATGAATGAGTCCCTAATTAGGGATTTTTCTAAATTTCTAAGCACCCAAAACATTGTTTCTGCCTTATGTATTCCTGCATTCAATTTGTTATTTCAATTTCTAGAATTTTTCTTTTCTAAAATTGCTCATAATTAGATTAATTTTTCAAATTTAGTCCATTATTTGTGTGCCCTAGAAAAATGGCCCCTTGTCATTTTCATGGTCTTTTAGGCCTTGCTTCATGATGCTTGGTCCATTTTTCTATGATTTATTGATGTAATGTGGCTTGAACATGCACATGAGGTCCTTAAATTTCAAATTGTGACATCTTCTGAAGGTGTTGTGAAGTGTTGTAAAAAATTTATACACTTTTCTAGACTCTATTCATTACAATTCACCTAAAAATCACATTTTCATCACTTATCAAGTCCTATTTTGAAGTGTTGTAAATTCTTGTAACAAGATTTCATGCTTTTCTAGGCTTAATTTCAGTATTTACACCTTTCTTATGCTTTATTTGACCCCTTTATGCACTCATAAGGCTTAATTAAGTGTATTTTTGAATGTAAACCCGACAAATAACATTAAATATGACTTAATTCCTAACACCCACTTACAAGCCCAAGGTGAGACCCATTTGCCATGGGTGGAAAATGAGTCCCTCTTGGCTCCAAATTCAAAAAAATTCAAATTTCCTTTCGAGTTTTTATTCAAAACCACTTGATGTCGGCCTGTGATGAGGTATCATCGGGTTACTAAGGCACAAGTTTGTATAAATATGTGTTTTTCTCCTCATTTTACATCTCCTAATCTCCTAACTCATTCAAGCAATCTTTTCATTCATTTAAAGCATTTGAGCACTTTGCATCTTATAATCAAGCATCAATCAAGCATTCAAGAGCAGCCATTGATATATCTTCATATTTTCTTCAACAAGGGTTTGGTAAGTTGATAGCATTTGCTTTTTATTTGTTTATCATTCTCTTTCATTTCATTATTTTCATTAAGTGTTTGATTACCAAAGTGGGATTTGACCAAGGTGAATCCCTATAACCTAACCCTTGACCATTTTCCCCTATTGCATGTGTGTGTTTGAAAACTTGTGTATGCAGATTTGACAAGCATTTAGGTGTTGAAAAGTGGACAAGAATTCAACAAAGTGTTTCAAGTCAACTACATCCTATTTCAAGCTTGGAGAAGACATTTTGTTCATTTTCTGTAGATTTGACCTCGACAACCCAACAAGCAGACAACCTTAGATTTGATGCTACAAAATTGGTCCCTAAATTCTCATAATTTTGGGAGCAGACTCATTCACCATTAGTGGTGAATGAGTCCCACCTTAAGGTTGGAAATCTATATTTTGTTAGATTCTGGTTCCCGACACTCAGAAACCAATTTCTGACAGTTTTCATCAAAAGCATAACTGATTCACCATCAGTGGCGAATGAGTCCCACTAGTTATTTTTAGTGATCTCAATCAACATTCAAAAGATTCAAGATTCTCCATTCTCTACCTAGGTGCACTCCTAATCAACCTTTTTCTATTATGTTTTGCATTTGTTGGTTCTTAGTTCATGTTTTCACATCACATTGTGTTTTCGAACATTGCATAGTTCTTAGGTTTTGCATACATAATCAGTCAAATAGATCATCCAGTTACATTTATATAATCTCATCTAGTCTTAATTACATCATACATTTCATAATTTGAGTGAACCTAACGTAGATTCCTTTGCGTAGGGTTTATCTCTCTCTGTTTAGGTGAAACATCCTAAGAGTGCAAGAGCAACCTATAAGCCCTACCCCAAAAATCTATGGTTCAATTTGAATCCAAATTTATATTTAAAAAATACATCAATTTTAGGTTTTTTCATAGCATAATTAGAAAGTTATCTTGTTTTAATTCTATAAAATTCACATACTTACATTGCACTTTACATTCTAGGGTGTTTGATTACATTTTACCTATTATCCATTTTGGGTGCACCTTGGGTTTCTGAAACTTGTATGAGCTTCACAACATGGTGTCCTATTGCCAATACTATTGTGAGATGTAGTTCAAGACTCATGTCATCCCGCGATACATCACTCACCGTGGATCTAGGGTTTTCTAACTCTTTCACTCATAGTGTTGACACTACTCAACCCACTATGGACCATACCCTTGACACTTCATTTCCTATGAACTCCTTACCATAAAAAAATGTCACTAATGTTGAATCAATGGTTGTTGTTGGTAATTTTCTTGTCATTGAGGTTAGGGTGGTGATTAGAAAAGTAGTGGATCAGGTTCTAGAAGTTTCGGTGATGATTGATGGATGAAGGAGCATTTTTTGTAATTGTTGCAAAGTAGCTCAAAAATTTGAAATGTTGTCATGACACTAAAAAAGGTAGCTTCCAATTCACTAAGTTCAAGTCAGTATGCATATTCGATATGGGTTTTCTGAGAGCTTCTAAGTGAAGTAATTTGAAAATCCAAAAGGTGTTTTTTGGGACTTGTAATGGATTATTTGTGCTCTCAAGTAGAATTAGGGTTTAATAGTTAAACCCTAAGGTTTACAGTCATGGAAATTGAATAGGGTTTCTAATTTATCATTGACTATGTATAGGCAGTTCCTGAATGCTTAAGTTATCACTTAATCCATTGAGTTCATTAGGTGACTAAACCTCTTTCCTAATGCTACAAGTTTGTTCGGTGATGTGCTCATTATAATAGCCATTCACATCAATTTTTCCACCTATACAACCAAGCCTTAATCATGATGTGCAATGTACTCATGATGATCAAGCGATGCCCACCAACTCACAACATGTATGGTCAATCTATGTTTGGCCTTATGGTATAGTAGGTTGAGGACACATGTACTATGGGACCAGATTAGCGACAAGATCAACTAATGGAGTATGGTGTCAGCATTTCCAAGTGTCAAGTTTACATTGTATCGCATACGTTCTTCACATCATGAATTGGGTGTTCGTCAGCTAAAGCATTTGGACGATATGCAATCAATGGTTGTGATCAAGTCTTGAAGATCAACAATCTTCCCACCATCCCATTGAGTATGTGGTGGGTCCTTGTCTAGCCCTGGGGGATAGCGAGATAGTGACATGTGTTAGGTGGATCAAGAGAAAGTATGAAGTGATGGTAGTGATTGATGATGTGTGATGACAGATGGTGATGGTTGATTGCTAGATATGATAATTCACATCGGTGTTGTGAATTGCATGGCATTGATGAAGATGATAGATTGTGTTAGCCCACTAGCTTGGTGATGATTAGTGGGCACGAGTCTTTGGCTCACAGGATGGAGGGATTTGTGATGAATATCTTGGTGGACCCTACAATATGTAACCTACAAATGATGGATATCGACGATGATTATCAAACAGATCTTTAATCCAATGATCATGTTTTAAAGTTGAGCGATGAATGTGGATCGACAGATCATGATGCAAAAACTAGAGATCGATGGCCCAAATTTAAAAGTAAATATTTCTCAATGGCTATGACTGTGTATACACAATTTTTGATTGGTAGTCAACACAAAGGATAAAATTAAATGATCTACCTCCTCCTACAACTAGTTGATTGAAGATTTGATTTGTAGGGCAGCGACATAGATTTCCAAGGTGATAGAGATCAAAATCAGATTGATAAAACAAGGAAATGTATTTAATGAATATCAAGGTTAGGTTTTTGTACATCACTTGTACTTAGTAAGATCTAATGAACCAAAATTTTAATTTGATGGCATGTGGCTCAACGAATAGGTAGCTTCCTGAAGAAGATAGTGGGAAAACCCTAACAGAAGCTTCCAGATGTGTTGGACGGTGGTGAAAATCCTAAGGAGAACTAGAATCTCACCTAAGAGATCTATAGAGAAAAATCGAGCATCTTAAAAGCATTCAAGAGTATTCAAGAGAAAAATTATCCGCATTTTAGTAGCATTTATCCATGTCAAGAATCAATCATGTTTTTATGTAATTTTTTTCATGTTTTTTGATTATTTTTTTGCAATTATTAACACTTGAAAGACTTCAATCAAGCTATAAAATTCTCCTTGAAGGTGATGAGTACATGACTTTAGTCCATCAATGAATACAAATTTGAGTGGTGAGTTAAAGCAATTTTTCAATTCATTGCTTGTTTATCATTTACCCTTTACCCTATTGAGGGCAAGCTCTCTTTACACATCATTATAGTCATTGTAGAGGTAGAATACCAAAATGGGATTTGAATTAGGAAAGACCCTATATGGCACAACCCCTTTCCCCTCTATCATGTGTGTTGGTTTTCAAATCTAAAGATATTTAGAGGAATATAAAAGACTAATTTCTCATTTGTGCATTCAAACCTATAATTTTTCAAGACAGAAAAGCCAGATTTTATCATCAACTAATGAAGTTCTAACAACACCTATTGAAGAATAGGAGCTACAAACCAAGGAATTTATAATTATATTTTTAGATCTTGTAAAAAAGGAGGATTGTCTAGGGTGCATTGCACCCTAGACCTACTAAATCTACACCAAGTTTACATCCCAGGTTCCTTTTTATCTGCCTTCTGCATTTCTAGATTCTATTTTTATCCCGTTGTATTCAATTTCCTAGAATTCATAATAGACTATTGCATTTTCATACTTTACCTAGGAACATCATTGTATCATTCAAAATTTAATCAATTAATAATTACAAATCACTACACACACACACTAGGATGAGAACCTTGATCCACCATTTTGACTCTTCCTACTAGGTTTGTAGTCAAGTAGATTTGAGATCACTTCTAATCCTCAATAAATTGGGATAAGTGTGAGTTATAATTTGTATCCCTTTTCCAAATCAAACAAATATATTAATAATGAACATGCAAAACATCAAGCAACAATAATATAACTTTTATATCAGTAGAGGACATGTCCTGATCCATACTATAAATCTATACAATTAGATGACTTGCTACATGATCATGTTTACCCCATACCTCCACTGACATTTCAAACCTTTTATATGTAAAAAAATACAAATTTTGATCCCACAGATGTGAGATCCATGCAAACAAATATTATAGAGGATGACCCACTACAAGAGAACATGCAAACCACAACTTAATTTGTGGCTAACCTTCCACCTACATGTAGAGAAATGGAAGAATTGTAATTTTTATTATATCTAGGGAAGGGCCACCCAACTCTTACTATAGAATGGCCACCAATTTTATCATCTCCAATAAATGAGAATTACCAATGTAGGATTATTTGTAATGGAATTTTCCACTTTGTTTACAAAAAGAACAAGAACATTCAAAAAACAATGTATGAAACAAGTTAAGCTACATGAATATTCTCTCATTCTTCTAATATTCCATGATAATAGGTTTGGTCAACACCCACATTTTAGGTACTTCATACTGTATATTCTTATGTTCCATCACAACCAATCCACAACATCTATATTTTTCCATAAAAAATGGATACTTGTCTACTAGAAATTTTTTTTGACCTTTTCCAAAGATTAAAAAGGACGTGTTTGATGATAGGATTTCTAAGAAACTCATGCGATTTGGCTCATTGATTTATGGAACATGGCCATTTAGAACTATCGTAGTGGAACTTTTTGATATGGTCATTAAAATTGGTTACCCAACACTATTCTTTACACTAAGTGCAAGGGGTACAAAATAGCTATACTTGCATCAAGTAATGTCATATACCACACCTACAAATCCACAAGCAACTTCTAGGTGGAGGATAAAATATAGGTCATAATCCATACCTTCCTCCACTCTACACTAACCATATATTTACTGTATTTCATGAAGAGGTCTTGGAAAAAATTTGTGGTGCAATCGACTACTCATACAAATATAGCCTTGCTAATCTTGTAATCTTTCATTTCATGCCTATTATTATTACTTGCTAAAATAATATTTAACCAAGTATGTGTTGTAATATAGAGGCTCTTCATATATCCATGGTTTCATTTGGCTCCAAGAAGCACATGATATTGGAAAACTATAATGAAATAACCTTTAATCAATATAAAATTCACTTGAATACATTGATATATATGTCTTTGCATGGAACCCATGAACCCTTTATTTAAGAAACTAAACATTTATGGATCTATTCTTGATGACCCTTGTTTAATGGACACAAGAATTATTATGACAACCATTCCTTCCATCAACTATATTGAACTACTCAATTGTGTCCAACACCATAGAAAGTGTACCTTACTACCATGCCTTAGGAGGAAAGGCCCATCTCTTATATGTCATTATAAATCCCCTTCGAGCATGCAATATAGATCAAGTCTTACAAAATATGAGAATGGCCAACCTAAACACACCCTAACTCGCAATGACGATCACTTGAATTTTCATAGCCTGTCTATCCTCTCTATCTAGAGGGCCAATGTAGATTGCCAAACCTAACTTTTTTTTCTTCAAATGTAAAAAAAAAAAGAAAATTTCATCATGTTTTAGTCTCCCCCATATCCAAAACCACATCTCCATCCTATATTGACACTCATATGACATGCCCCATAAATTTAGAGTCAATATCACTTATTGAACTAACTCAAAAAGGACCTTCAAAGCATCTTGAAAGCACACCCAATGGAAAGAGCATTCCATAGTTCTAAGCCATTTTTTATTTTCCTTATACTTCATAACCATCCATGTAAAAGACAACAAATACTTTGAAGCATTCTGTTGGAGTGAACTACTACTATACAATCCATTTCATAACATTCACACTAATTTTGTCTCATCAACTAATCAAATTGTAGAACAATGGGATAGGATTGCATCCAATTATCATCCTAGGATGTGCAATGTATACCAATATATCCTATCAAAGAACCTGATGTGAAAAATCCTCCCAATGAAGAATTTGTGTCACAAGAAAAAAACACAAATGAATGGTAAGTATTATCAAGTCTATACCCAAGCCTTCATTTTCACTAAACTAGATATGCTTGGTCATTGTGACATAAAATTGCATTGTGATTGGTGATCTCCCCACTTCAATCCACTCCAATAATTTTTTGCTACTACATTCATAGAATTTAACCATCTGACCTTTCAAGTTCTCTATGTTCCTAATCACCCTACCAAGAATGACCTATATGTTCAACAAAAATAAACATTTGATATAGTTGTGTCACATCTATATGTCAATACTTTGCAACCACCTATAAAATAATTGTTCAAGGAATTATTGGAGCTGGTAAGTCACACCTGATAACAAGAATAATATCCAAACTCATGAGGTCAACCCCTATTAGCCAATCCCCATTACCATTTCTTGCACCTGCAAGTGTTGCAACATTCAACCTAGAAGCATCAATAATCCATTTTGACCTTTGAATACCAATCAAAGAAATGACCCCCCTACAAGAACAAATACTTGCAACCTTCCAAGAAAGAATGTACTTCATTCGATAGATCCTGATAGATGAAATGATCTTCTTCGGTCCAAAGTTGGTACAATGAATTTATATGATGTTACGTGAAGCATTCCCTAACCATAACCAAATACCATTTGGAGGATTCTCATTCATGTTTTTTAGTGGCCTGGACCAACTACCACCAATCAAGGAAATACCTATGTATGCGTCAACTTCTTATGGGGGCACTCTATGGCATAGATTCACAAAACTTATTGCATTGAATAATATATTTTGTCAAATCGGTGAGGATCCTATCCAAACGGTTTCTCATTCTCTTCTTTGTAATTTAAGGAATGCAGAACCTATAATTGAAGATTGGAAATTTCTAATGTCACACTCAATTTCCTCAATAATCTTTGTAGAGAAATCCACTTTCTTATATTCCATACATCTATTTATAGAAAATGAAATGGTCTCACTATATATGTTAAATAAAAATCACTCTGAATGACTTTCATGTAGACATATTACATATATATAAGAGGATGTCTCCTATATTCTAGGATATTAGCTCCATCAAAATATCCTCCAAGCCTATTATAATATTAATACGTTAATCATATTTTTTATTCTAACTATATGCTAATTCTAATATATGAGATGTTTATAACAACTCATTTACATCTTCACACTAATGTAATATTATAAATATTACATTTACACATAATAATTATGACCACAATGTGAAGCACTAATGATATTTCCTAACATGGTAGAAGAATGTTAAGACACTTCTCTACAGTATGCTCACCCCTGTGTCATGTCGAACTATGTGACTCGTGACCTTGATCGAAAAGAAAGGCTCTCTCCTTTCATGGTTTTAAATAGGTTTACCACAAACCTTTACATGACAGGAACCCATCAACTATCCACCTCGTGTGGTTTTCTAGATCCTCCCACAAACCCTTCCAAGATCCATGAACTGACTTACTTTGGTGCTTTTGTTTTCCACTACATTAGGGAAATATATAGGAATCAACATACATATCATATATATGAAAAACTCACACCAAAAAAGTTTTCACATTACATTCCATAAGAACACAATGTTCTTAATTGTAGTAACTATTATCGATCACTGCCACTCAATCTCAAATAGCATAGAAAAATGCCACTGCCACTAGAAGCTACCCTTGACTCTAGTCATTTTGGCATGAAATGGGAATGGAACATTAGTTATTTTTCCCCCTCATGATGTGAAATTTCCAGTTATTCACACAACCAGGAACACTAAAAAGTGAATCATATCATGATGCATACTACTAATCGGATCTTGTTGTTTAGATCTTGTTGCACATGATCATGATTGCCAATAACAATATTCATTGACTGATCATCTTTTAACGAAGTACAGTAGTCAGAGGATCTTTGCACTTATTTTCCATCCTATACAATTTATCTTCCAACATCCACCACACAAAGCAATAGGAACACTACAAATAGGTACACACCACACTGCACACAACAAAAAACACACCAAAACAAATTCCACCATAGCTCCATGTGGCCCAATTGTTGGTGACTAACAAGAGGTCACTAATTGATGGCTTTCTTGATGGGTTCAAGTGGAAAATGGTGTTCTCATCAAGGTACTTATCTGGTATAACAAGCTTAATGACATGCTCCTTGAGATCAACAACAATCTAGTCATTGGTTACAGTCTTATCATGTTGAGTAAAGATGAGTATAGTGTGCACATGTTCAAGAACCATTGCCCCTCCTTCATTTCTATACTCAATGGTAACTTGGGTCTTGCCATCAGGCCTTAACTAGGGAAAAGTACAATTCTTTCTTACCTCAGTAAGCTTGGCACCAAGCTTGGTGGATAAGACATGAGTGAGAGGCATGAGCTCAAGGGTCTCATCAGTGGCATATCCAAACATGTGACCCTAGTCACTATCTCCAATCTCCTCGAGTCTCTTGGTAAGATGTCCATGCACACCTTGGTCAATGTTAGGGATTTGTTGTTCAATGTTCATTAACACCTTGTAGTTGTCAGCATCTAGACCCATATCATTAGAGATGAAGCCAATTTCTTTGCAAGTCTTGCATACAATCTTCTCATAATCTACATCATCCTTGGTGGTGATATCACTAAATACCATAACCATGTTAGTCTTGGTGCAAGTCTCACATGATACCTTGCTTTCAAGATCCTGCTCCAAGCATGTATCCAATACTGCATTAGAAATTTAATTGCACAACTTATTTGGGTGTCCCTCATTCATAGAATCATATCTAAATAGAAAAGTATTTGTTTGGTGTAGATGAAGTTGCTCCAAATATCCAAGAGAGCAAGCTAGTATTATAGAGAAAGAAAATACAAAGTTTAGAAGAGATATATAGCTCAAGTTTACCCTCTTCAACCAACAAACTACAATGCACTCCTTTTCTGGTAATCAAGATCGTAGAGAGAAACAATTCCAATTAATGCAAAACTAGAACAAGACAATGTTGTCTATAGTGCATGAATTATTACATAAAGCTGAATTATTACATAAAGCTCAACAAATCATGATGTAGTGTCGATATTGAATCTATGAAGGAGGAAAGATAGAATCAAATGCAATAACAGATCAAGTCAAGTTGTGATCACAAGGAAAAGTATTTGAAGTCCAATTTAGTGTGCTAAAACTACAGGCTCAAGCAAACTAACAGTGTTGAAAACACTAATGATATTTCCTAACAATATAATTAGTGTATGTTGTTGTCTTTAGAAATGCTTATTTCCTTGTCAATTATAGAGCAACTTACGACCTGTCATTATTCTCAAATCTAGATGAACAACTTCAATCTAATATTATCTTGTGTATATTGACCAAGATTTTATGTTATGTTTAAATTTTTAGTCCCAAAAAAGAGAGAACGTGAGCACATTATAATGAAACAAAATTGTGTAATGGTTTGGTTTGCACAAAATGTGAGTGTGTTATAACGTGCTCACGTTATGTGATTGTATTCACAAAAAATGAACACTTTATAATGTGAGTGGATTATAACATGCTCATGTTATGTTTTTTCATTAAAAATATTTCTTTCTTTATTTCCCTTTCTCTTTATGTTTCATCTATATAGTTTTAGGATGTTTGAGAATGGTTTCAGATTTCTAGGAGTTATAATGCAAATTCTAGTTTTTGGAAGATCTTATAATTTTTTTTACTTAGATAAATTTTAATAAACAACATGTCAAATTTTCATAA
>VDFB02058242.1:402059356-402070056 GCA_007258455.2 Sequoia sempervirens
GAGAGGGGAGATAGCGAGATGTACTAAGGGAAGGAGGGAGGGAGGGAGGGAGTGTGAGATAAGTGAGATAGAGACAATTAGAGAGAGAGATCAAGGGAGAGAGTTATATAAAAGGATAGAGATAGTGAGAGAGAGGTCTAGAGCATAAGGGATGAGCAATGAGTGAGATAAAGAGAGAAAAATGATACAACTTGTTCATTATTTGAATTTGACCTCTTGATTACTAAATTTTGACATGTTGATTACTGAAATTTGGCTATTTGAAAAATTATAAGATCTTCTAAAAACTAGAATTTTTATTATAACTACTAGAGATCCAAAACCACTCTAAAATATCCTAAAACCATATACATGAAAATATAATTTAAAGCATAAGAAAATAAATGTTCATATGTAAATGTCAAAATGTCTATTTCATTTATATAGGGGTGATGTCATAATAGTGGTTTACAATTCCTGAGAGGAACGAATTTTAGCTGAAATCACATCTTTTTAGAAAATATAATGATTTAAGCCTTTAAAAGTTCCATTTTAAGGATTCCAATTGAAGAGGGTTTGATCAAATCACCTTAGATCAAACCCCCTTGGATAGAACCTCGCTAGTTTTAAACTATACCTATAAATGCGTCTCCTTTACACCTATCAAAATGCTGATAAAAAATCACTTTTGATTTAGATTTTGGGGGATCAAATGAATTCATTTAAAATTTATTTCAAATGACTATGGTATTCCTCAGAACAAGCTATCCAATGAATATAATTTTAATATGTTTTGGTTTTGTTATGTATTTGTTTTTTAAGTTTTATTAAACATAGGTTTTTCATCGAAAATGAATTTCTTTGTTCTTCATGTGGAAAAATAGAAGATTATCAAAAAAAAAAATGAAAAATATGAGTGCACTAGATATTGAAGTCCTTGATCCAACAAAAAAAATTAAATTAAATTTTGATACAAACAAAAAAGTTACTGCTGCTATAATTGTCAAGTGTCCCTGAATCCGGCTATAATTTGTTTGACTTTGAACTTGATTAAGGAAAAATATTCAATAAAAACTATCTAACCAAGTGGAAGCACTAGATATCAGAGTTACAAATCTAAATTTGAAAGAATTAGAATTTTATCCTTCATGGAAAAAAAGTTATGCGTTATATGGTGTGCGTCACTTTTTAAAAATGTTGTTTTCTAAAAAAAATAATTTTCGTGGGAGATGGAAAAAGAAGTGCAATTTGATTCCAAAATTTTTGAAAAAAAATACTTTTAGAATCTACATACAAAATTTGATGAGACTCTAGTTTGCACCATCTTCAAATTCCTCACAGTTTAGCCGCTATAGGTGCTCGAATGTGAAGATTTAGTTAAAAATAATAATTTCAGTGTCCAGTTTGGCCAAAAATTGTAAACCATTATTATGGGATCACCCATAGTTTCATTGATAAAGAAGGATAAAGAGAAAGAGAAGGGAAAAGGAAAGAGGTTTTTTTTCAATGCAAAACATAATGTGATCACGTTATAGCATGCTCACGTTTTGTGAAAGCCTTCACATAATGCGAGTGCATTATAACACACTCACATTTTTTCTTGCTTCAATGGAATTCTCCAAGCCTTTGGCTTGGATTTTCCTTGGGATTCCAATCCAAAGGCTTGAAGTGACTTTCCAACGTCCAAAGACGTGTTTTTGCAAATTATAAAAAAATGACATAATCTCAAGTGTTCTCCCCATCAGTTTGCATGTGTTTCAATGTCAAGTTGGAAAAACACCATGGTGATGTTAAGCTCTCTCTTAGCTATCTAACCATGAATTTTTTAATGTTTCGAGTATGTTAAGTTTTTCATCTTTAATTTATTTTGTTAGTGTATCCATCTTTTGTCATTGTTTTATATTTTTCACTTTATGTTTTAACTGTTCATCAAAATTTTAAATAAATTACATTTTTAGAAACTAGACTCCATTCTACACATATTAAAGAAAAAGTTATTTTCGATCAGATTTAAAAAAGAAGCACACTCAAATCGCTATTTTTCAGGATGTGTCCACTTTGAAAATTAGTAAAAAATCATATATTCATTAAAAAATTAATAAAAAAAATTGGGATAAACTACATGGTGTTAGCTAATTTCTCATCGAAGGGATTTTTAAATACTAAAAAAGTTAAAATTTTAGGGGGGTTGCACTAGATGCTATGTTATATTTTTTTGAAAAACGTGACCAATTTGTGTGTCCCCCTTTTTGAACCCCTTAATCTCTACCATTTTTTTTTAAATAGTAGTTTAGAAAGTAAATTCAGAGTGCACTACAATTCTTTTTTTTGTTGCATCTTAAAATTTTGAGTGTAACTATCTTCATTTTGTCATCCAAGGTCAATATTTTGTGATTTTAGAAAAAAATGGCCACTTAAAACCCCTTTTTGGTTCATCATCTTTTTCTAGCCACCCTAGGACTAGTTTGGGATCAAAATAATCGAAAGAATGTCCCTGTAACATCTCTTTGAGTTGTGGTGTTAATCATCAAATCCCACTAAAAGTGGCATGGGCCTTAATAATACACAAATCACATGGCCTTACACTTTACAATGCAATAATCAACATCAGTAGCATAGATTGAAAGGGCCTAATATTCACAGCTATTTCAAGAGGCCATGAACTTGCAAGCCTCTGCATAAACCTTTCCTTCACATTTCAAAGATATGCAGACATGCAACATAGCCCATATGTTGCTCACCAAAAACAAGAGGAGGAATGCTTATTGGCATTATCATATGCAAACTCTTGAAAGGATAAAAAAAGTTACAAGAATTCCAGGTTCATTCCTTTGTTTATTTTCACATAGATTATTCTCTTTATTACATACTTTATTTCTTTACTATATGCATTTGATGTCTCCATTTTTTATTCCTAGTGGTTTCTTTGTATTATCATATGCGTATATATTCAAAATAGATATGTATTTTCAATTATATGTAAGAAAAAATAATATATGTATTTCGTTCTTGCTCACTTTACTCAAATGTAAGTTGTTATTGAAATTGTCAACTTCTTAAGAATGACTAAAGAAACCATTTCGAAGACACTTGTCCTCTGTTTTTTCCTTGAACTTTACAACTATATAATGAATACTTGAAAAAAAGCTATTTTCATCAAATATAATTCTCATGCACTCATGCTTGAAAATGTGTTGAATCTAATTATAGTTTCACAACCAATGGTATCGTAATATATTCCTCTTTTATTTCAATTTATAGACCTAAGCAGGATTTTATGATTGTTACTTGGGCATGAAGTTGATGGTTATTGCAAGGACCTATTATACCTAAATTTTGTCACATGATAAGAATTTTTTGACATAGTTTACTATCATTCGAGAATGCTTGAATATTGAATACTGGTTCAATAAGTGATTTGTTTTTATCTAATTTTATGAGTTTCCTGCAACTAAAAAGAATTTCTTGTTAAAATGTTCTCAAAACAATGAAACCATTTTTATAGAGACTACAAATTTTACTTATGCAAATGATTCTATTCATGCCATGTTTTTCACTCTTAGTTGAATAATAAAATTTATACACATTTGTTTACTTTAATATATGTATTTCATGCATTCATTATTCCCTCCCATGAATCATTTGTAATATCACTCACAAATATGTAGAAAATAATTATTTTTTTCAATTTTTTTCATTTTTCTAATATAATTTTTTTTTACTTCAAACACTATGCTCCACCAACATTTTTCCTAATTGAACTTCCCTACCTCTTTGACATACCCATTGCACATCAAAATGCAATTGCTAGTTTATTTAACTTAAATATTTGAAATTTCTTTTCCTTTGTTGAACATTCTCCATTGTGATTTTTATCATTGTTGTCATGGGTAGAATTTGGCCTTCCCGAATTTTGAACCATACAAACCCAAGGGTAAGACCCCACTAAAAAACTATTCAAAACCCTAAGAACATATTTAACTTAAATATTTGAAATTTCTTTTCCTTTGTTGAACATTCTCCTTCATGATTTTTATCATAGTTGTCATGAGTAGAATTTGGCCTTCCCAAATTTTGAACCATACAAAACCAAAAGTACGACCCCACTAAAAACTATTGAAAACCCTAGAACACTCCATTTCAAGGTACTTCATTCTTTTGGATGGAGCCTATGACATTGAGTGACAGTGGAACTCACCAAGTGGCTCAAATAACTCCAAAGTTCTGAACTAATGTCATAAAAGTCCACCGATCATGGTGGAGAATCTTGACTAAATTGCCGCCGAACAAAGTTACGTCAGCGTCATGACGTGTGACAGATTTCGTCATCTCTTACGTATAAGAGCTTTAAAAAGAACTCAATTAACAGAACATTAGAAGGCGTAGATTTATTCCAGACTGCTTGGAGTTCAAGTAAGGCGTCTCGCATCATAATTATTTGAGCCTCCTTAGGGAACGGTCAATAGGCGTCAGACTTAAGACTGTTCACAATACAATTATTTTCGTTGTAGTGGGGCTATCGTCACATCAACAGTACAATATTTTATTCAATCGCTATCGGCGGGCCAGCAGGGGCTTTGATTTTGTTCGGATTTTCTTCAATCAATCGTCACAATTTTACCTAAGAATTTTTTATACCAGGTACTCCAAATGACATTTTTGTGACATTTAAACAGGTATGTTCAGAAAAAGCATCTACAAAGTGGGTTGGTGTAAGAAAGGAATTAAAACACAACGTGGGATTTTCATGCTCTCGTAAGCAGGCAGTGTTTCATGGAATCCAAAATCATTGCCTGGTCAAGCGGCCACCGACAATTGCCGTCTACCAGTCTGTCGACTTTTGGTTTGGCCTGTGAATTGATGGTTGACGTGCCGTTTGATTTACTTTTGTTAGGTAGTGGTTAATTTTAGGTTGTCTCAAAAGAGTCTAAGGGAGAGGAGCTGATCGTGGGTATAGAACCTATCGTGGGTATAGTTTTGGACAGTCTGGGGCTCAATTTTGGGCAATAAAAGTGCCAATAAATTTACACTTAATATCCAACTGCTAATCACTTTAATTCAAAAAATACACAAATTGACCAATCGTGTAGACACTAATGACGTGGTCCCCTCACTCAAAGTTACCCTACCCACCATCGACTCCTCTCCCTTACTTCTGAGATGGTTATGAGTTTTCCACACTCTATCATTTAGAATAGTGTACATGTGTGTATGTTTTTTGATTGACATTTCAGATTACATATAGTGATCTATTAAAAAATTACAATTAATGTTTTTAATTGTATTTAATGAATTAGAATTTGAAATATGTGGTTCATGGTGGAGAGTTGATATCTTTGATTTTGAGCCTCTACTGTGGTTGTATCAAGGTGGAGAGTCAATTTCATTTTGAATCATGTCATTAAACTAATTAATCAGAAAGTTAACCTCTATGATTTTGAGTCTCTATAATGTATATGAAGATGGAGAGTCCATTTTATTTTGAGTCCTATTAATTTGAACAAAGAATAAAGGCTATTAATAGGTAGTTTTTATCAAGATCTAAAATTTATATTCTATTAAGGAGTATAATACAATCATGGTTGAAAGTCGGAGATAATAAAGAGTCAATACATGAACTGAAACACCCTATGATATTGATCAAAATTGTTGTTGTGGAAATGAAAATAAAACTGTGTTTCTATTTTAGAGATGAATTGGAAAGCTTTGTTATTAAGCAAAAATAAAAGTGTTTTCCATTATATTTTATGAATGAGGGAAGAATGCAGAGTTAATCTCTTGGTTTTGAGTCTCTAATCTTTACATGAAGATAGCTTAGAGTCCATTTAATTTTGAGTATGTCATTAAACTAATTAATCCTTAAAAAAGACAATCTAAAATCTACCCACATTCTAATAATCATTATATTATTGTGCATTAAGAAATTTATATTCTTATACCTTTCACCTATTACCTATTACCTATTAGTTATAAAATTAATGATATTCAAAATTCCCCACTCTTAAGTTTAAAGTATTTTAAAAACTCTTAACTAAAGATGAAAGATAAGAATCCTATTCCCTAATGATAAGAACCAAAAGGAGATTTAATTTTAAGCTCTTCAATGATTCATATTCTCTTAATTCTACGGTTAGTCACATTTATTCTTATACATATAGAAACTATAAGATGACGTAAGAGCTGATTTGATTTTTAGACCCTCCTCTAAGTCGCATTTATTCTTCATAAACAAAGCGAACAATTGAATATATTATTAATTCAGAATAAATTTAATGATGAAATCCTGCTTTGGATTTGACCCCACCGCTTAACAAATATTACCTTGATAAGACTAGAGGGCTACTTTGTTAAACCAGGGCGTACATTTTATTAATTTTTTAAATAAAGTTTCTCTAGGGCCTGCAACATCAATCACGGGCATACGACTTTTTTGGTCCACTTTTCATGGCTTGCAATGAGGGATGTTTGTTATGTTAAGGTACTTTGAGAGATAAGGCCTGTATCAGATTCTGCTATTGCCCTCCCTTGGAAGGCCTCTCTTAGTCACTGGAATGGATTCTGAGCAGTTGCAGAAATTTCAACCTAGTGGAAAGCGTAAGTGCATGGGAAGCTGTGGAGAAAAGGAGATCAAACGTAAACGGACAGATGATAGTGAAGATGAAGCCCAACAGTTTTTCGTCTTAGTGGATAGAATCCAAGCAATGCAAAGACATTTTAAACGGATGCAAGTGAGTTCTGTTTCTGCAGAGTTGGTCTCTTCCATGGAAGAAAATATGGGTGCTAATATTATCAAACGTCAATCCCTCTGGAAGCCTTCATTTGAACCAGAGGATTTTTCTTATCTGTATTCCAAGGTTCACCCATCTGCACAAAGTGATTTCACTGCATGTATTAACAATGCAAGCACTTCTGGTGCATCCAAACAGCTAGATTCTGGAACTGATAAATTTATGCCTACGGAGAGATTTGATTTAAATGTGGAGCCAGCTTCATGACAAAGGGTTATTCTAGTAGTAGGTATGGTTTTTCCTGTTCTTGAATAATAGAATGTATGTTTTTGGATAAAATTGTGTATACTTTTTAATTGACGTTTAGAATCACACTTATGATCTATTATTCTATATTTTCAAATTGTTGCAATAGTGTCAACATGGTAAGACGGCATTTCATAAGTATGGGTGTTTACTTGTGGTGATTACTCGAATATAAGAACTGAAAAAACGTTCTGCTTTGATGATTTTGAAAATAAATATGTTATTATTATTGGAGTAGGGTTTTATTGAAATCTAGTGATTAGTGGAGTTTGCTTCTTTAGATTATTGTTGTTACTGGATTAAATTGTTTGTTAGATTTTTGTATTGATATTGAGGATCACTTTCCTAATCTATTATCAGGATAATAGAGTTATAGGAATAAGAAAAAAAACAAATTTACACACAATTTAAGTCAGAAAGAGCAATGATCTACAATATGGATAATGGAAATCTGATATCATTAACTTGTTTGTTTAGCGTGAATTTGTAACAAAATTTAGTGTATTAAATGTAACTACTGTGGTCTCAATTGAAATGATAAGTTATTTCATCAGATTTGTTGAGAAATGTCATTTGAATTGTATGATTGTTTTTTAACTTTTAACTGTCTGTATTTTTCAATAAATCACATTCAGTGATCCATCATAAAAAGAACAAAATATCATCTGATCCTGTGACAAATAATTATTCAATCTCAAAGCCAAGAAATCCTATCAGTTTAATCTAGTTTTCATATATTGTGATAGACTCATATCAATAACGAGAAATATCTTTGTGAGCAAAACTAATATTTTTCTTTCTTCTTTGTTCAGTACGTCAAAATTATTCTTTTTCCTTATTTTTAGCAGGATGATATTAAAATCTGTATCCTCTCATATATTTTTATCTAGAATTGTTTGTGGATTAAATTGTGTGCAAATTTTTTATCAACATTTTGTATCACACTCCTAATCTGTTATCAGTATGATAAAGAGTGGTAAGAATCAAATAACAAATTTGAACACAATGACCTGAATAATAGAAATTTGATAACAATAACTAGTTTCTTTACCCTGAATTTTCTCATGTCTTGCGATAGACTCGTAACAATTGTGAGAAACAAGTTTGTAAGAAAAAATAGTGTTTTCCATTCCTATTGGTTCAGTACCTAGGCTGAAATTGTTCTGTTGGCTTATTTTTAGTACGATGAAATTTGAAATCTGTACTGCCTGATACGTTTCGTTCAAGAGTTGTAATTGTAGCACTGCTACCGAGGGAAATCCATCTAATATTTTCAGCGTAGGATTCAAGTCACATCTTTGTTGGATTTGGTCCACAAATCTTACATCTCCGAGAGAAAGAGAGTACTTGACCTACGAAAGGTGAAGCGATATTAAATGTGGTCTTACATTTTTTTGGAGAACGTGAGTTTTTTTTCATTCTGTGGAAATCACTGGACGATGTGGTCAAAGAAGATCCATCAAATGAATATCAAGAATAAATGAGAAACTTTCATTACTTACAATTTCAATGCTATAACATTGAAAGGACAATCTCAATTCACTATGTTTTTTCACTCTAAGCTTAGCAGTGCCAAAAATGCTTTTAATTTAGTTTATGGTGTTAAAATTTATGGTAGTAAAAGTGAACAATTATTGTTTGATAATTTTTTTAGAGAAGGTTAAATATTTATATCACTTACAACTTGAAAGTAATTTTTTAGAATGATTATTCAAACTTGCAAACTTAGTCTGAGATATTGTGATGAATCAACATTCTTATTTGTTTTCAACTTTGTAAACTTTCATTCATAAGAATAAGAGTCTCAAGATATTGTGAAGATTCATTAGTATTATTAATTTTAAAATTTGAAAACTTTCATTCATGGGAATAAGAATCTCAAGATATTGTGATGAGTCATAACAAGAATTATAACAATTGTTTGGTTTTTTCGAGTGATTTTTATTTTATATTTTGTGAGGTTGATAAATCCACTTTTATGTAGAAATATATAGAAAAATATGTTATTTTGTATATTATAAGAAAATAAGATGATTAAATTTTGTAGCATGTTGCTTAACAAGTCTTGCCACTTTTTCAATCTTCTACTCCTTATAGGACTTATGATTCTCTATCTTCATGAATAACTTAACCTTGTAGTGACATTTTTCCTTGCTTTCTAATAACATTTTTCCATGCTTTCATAATAATGTCTATATTCACTATAAAAAACTCCTTAAATTTTCTAATTTTATTAGAAAAGGTGTTGTACATCTTGTATAAAATATTTAATTTGTTGTAAATTAGTTCAAGATGTCACACTTTAAGTAGAGTGCAATAGTTTTCAAACATTGTATGCAATATTGACAAAACCCCTTTAGTATATGTGAGGGGTTAGATGAGAACATGTCACTTTGAGCACAAAGGGTCATAATTTTTTTTGGAGAGGTTGTAATGATTCTTGGATTTAGACTCATTTTTTTGTTCTCACTTTGGAAATGTCACAGGGACACACTGATTATAACATATAGTAAGTTTTCTTATTGATCCATTTTTATAAATAGAGTGCTTTGGATGTGATATTTGTGGTGAAGTGGTTGGAATTCAAGGTTATGATATTGGATCTCTTCTATGGTTGAAAAGTGTTGATCTCTTGTTACTCTTAGTTGTGACATTCTAGGATGGTTTGTATATAAGATTGAGATGTTGCTATATTTTTCACATATTAACATGTGTTGGTAGTAAAAAAACATCTTCTAGATTGAATATATTTCTTTCTTTTGATAAAATAATGTTACTATGATATTATATTGTGACATTTTTTTTATGATAATACATTGGGTGAACTTTGGAGGCTAGTTCATTATCTAAAGGGCTTTCCCATGGTATTAATTTTCTTATGTGTCCATTTCTCTATAAGAATATTCTAATTTTATTTCTATTACAAGCACACTTATATTAGATTAATATGATTTATTATTAGTGTCAATGTTAACATGTGAATGATTGGTACTTGAGTTGGATTTCATATATTTTTGTTAGAGTTGGTCTTAGCTTGTTTGCTAAATGGGGGGAAAGGTAGTTCTAGCCTTCTATTAATCTTGATTATCAATGAGAGTATCCTATATAAGTTGAATATTTTTTAAGTGAAATAAATGGAAATATTTTAATGAATTTTCTTAGGTTTTTTAGGATATATACCATTCTACCATGGGAATCTTTAGATCACATTTAGTGGGATTTTTGGCAATAAAAATAATTAAATTTGAATTTATTGATTAGAAATAGATGGTCTTTAGGATATTTTGAGGATGTGAACTTGCTTTGACATGGGAGGCTCTAGATAATAATTTAGTGGGAGATTTTTGTAGGAACATAGGTATAATTTTTAAGATTTCACCATGGAAAAACCTAAATGGATTCTCTTCATATTTTTGAAGGTTTTAGACAACTTGTTTCCATGGAGAGCTCTAGTGTACTTGAAGTTCTTGGTTGAGGTCCTTTTTATGATTTTTTAGTTTTAGATAGGTATTCATTGGTTTAGAGGATGAGTGTTATTATTTCATGGTAAATCCCATATTATAGTAGGATTATTGAAATGATGTAGATGATTTTGACCAAATGGTTTGGATAAAGATAGATGACATTCTAATAAAGATAAAATTCATCAATCCATAGGGAGCTCTTAGAGTCTAAATTCCATCTATT
>VDFB02058242.1:402070156-402102887 GCA_007258455.2 Sequoia sempervirens
GAAAAAAATACAAAAAAATAAGCATCACATCCATACATGAATCCTCTACTTATATCTAAAATATTATACAAAAATATTATGATTTTATTATGGTTAGGGTGGTCAGACATACACCAACTTCTTATTTTTTCCCTGAAATTTAAGTACTATCACATTGAAATTTCAATTTTTCACCAAATAGATTTTTTTTTAGAAAACTAAACCTAGTAGTTTAGAAACTACATTCAATTTTCCATAGATTCTATTCTTACATATTTTTGAAATAATATAGATAACTTATTCAAATTTTTATGTCAAGTTGCCTAATTTTGATTTTTCTGAATTTTCATTAATAGTTAACGGTCTTGTTTTTCCATGATGATCCTGCACATACCTTTGATTCAAATTATTTCTCATGATCAAATGAAGTTAACAGAACATGAAATTTTGCAAGAATACAATCTTAAGAGTTTCTTTTTTAATTTTAATTTTTATAAGATTTAATATTTATTTCCTATTTCTAATCAAAATAAGTTCATCACAAAAACATGAAATTTTGCAAGAATGCAATCTTAAGAGTTTCTTTTTTAATTTTAATTTTGATAGAATTTAATATTTATTTCCTATTTCTAATCAAAATAAGTTCATCACAAAAAAATGAAGACCTATGTTCAATATATGTGAGAAATTAAAAATAATTAAGATAATTTAAAAATAAGAATGTCCTTAAAAAAGTTAATAATAAATAGATTACATATATACCAAAAAAGTTATAGAAAATTTGTGTAATATAATAATTATTTTAGTTCAAATATTTAACAATAAATAAACTATAAAACAACAACTACAAAAAATATGGGTGTCATTTAAATGATCTGTATTTACAAAATTATCAAGAGATTTAGTTTCTAACTCAAATTATGGGATAAAAGAAGACATTATTCATTAAAAAATATTATAGAGTGTAAGAAATAATTCGTAAAAAAAAATTACAACTTGAATTAAATTATATTATAATTTTTAACAAATAATTCATAAAAAATATTTAAAATATGAACTAAATTGGATTTCAAATAGTATAAATAAAGTTTATATAATAAAATAGCATAAATTATTAGTTTATATTATCTTGAAATTCTTTATGATTTGTTGAGAAGATAAAAAATTAGATCTATGATAATTTGTGAGTCTCACTTAAATCAAAATTAGAACATATCTTTACTATTACTCTTAACATATTTTAGAATAACCCCTCGGAAAATCAATTCTTAATATATTCAACTTCATTTTCCCATCTTCAAAATTCAACATCTCTCTTTTAGCTTCCACATTCCTTACAACATTAATTTCAATTATGAATTCCAATTCTCTAATCTAAACCAATGGTTAATTAACTACTTCAATTATTTAATTAAATAAGAAAAAAACAAATCAAGAATACTCTAGTCTAAAATGATGTCATGGAAAATATTTAAAACGTGAATTAAATTATTTTTTAAATATTATGAATAAAATTTATATAAGAAAATATCATAAATTATTAGTTAATATTATCTTAAAATCATTTTTTATAATTTTTTGAGGAAATAAGAAAGATTAGAAATGATAATTTGTGGGTCTCGCTTAGATCAAAAAGTAGAACATACCTTTACTATTACTCTTCACATATTTTAGAATAATCATCTAAAAATCAATTCTCAATATATTCTTCACTTTCCCGTCTCCAAAATTTAATATAAGTCTTTTAGCTTCCACATTCATTACAACATTAATTTCAATTATGAATTCCAATTCTAGAAATCAATTCTCAATATATTCTTCACTTTCCCATCTTCAAAATTCAACATATCTCTTTTACCTTCTACATTCATTACAACATCAATTTCAATTATGAATTCCAATTATCCAATCTAAACTAATGGTTAATTAACTACAATTATTTAATTAAAGAAGAAGAAAAGCAAATAAGCAAATCGAGAATACCCTAGGGTAAAATGACGTCATAAAAGCTTTCTCGAAAGACTTGGATAATTTTCTCTCTATGGCGGCCTGGACACGGGATAGAGCAGGTAACAAATTCTGCATACGTAACGTATTCAACACTCCGAAACGTTTCAGAATCTATGCCCGCTCTTTATCTTTACAACTGGTCCCCTGATCGGTAATCCCTTAACGACCAATGGTATGAGCCGTTGTGCGTATGGGAAGCAAGATATAGTGGGTGTCAAGTCTACCGCAGAAAAACTGCGAATTTAGTCTATATTAGGTGAGAATAATTTCACATCAGCAGGCGGCTGAGTCCAAATAAAAGCGATTGATTTGCCAGTCATGGTGAGATGCCTTTTGCTTTCGACATGTAATCTTTAAACAAGATATGGCGTTGTCATGATGACGTTTTCCATTTCTCTCTAATTTGTGGTCATGAAGTGTCTTTATTTTCTTCATTTTTCCAGTAAGATAAGCACCGTGGAATATAAACTTCCTCAAGGAAGCTTGGAATTTTCATCTTCCCCAATGGCTGAGGTCTTAGAGAGCGAACCAGATGGCAAAACCAAACGCCCACCAGCAGATGATCGTGATAATGAAGGGGAGTTTCGAGAATTTTCAGCTTTGTTGGATAGAATTGAGGCAATGCACAAGATTTTTAAAAGAAGGCGCATGAATTGCAGCCCCACAGAAGATATGTCCAGTTTAGACCAGAAGATTGTGGAGAGTAAATCCTCATGGAAGCCTTCTTTCATATGGGAGGATTTTTGTAGCAATAGACAGATTTTGCAGTGCCCCATGAATGGCAATCGAAGCAGTTCCATCAGAATCCAAAAGCAAGACATTACATCGTCGAACAAGGTTGTGGTAGGTTCTTCTGTTAAACATGCATATATTGATTTGAATGCAGATCCAACTATAGAATAGGTGGTTTCATCTGTGTTAACTTGAGGGATTTTAGAGAAATGCAGCTGAGATGTACATGGATGGATCCAATCATTTTCAAGAACACTTGAGAAAATCGACCCATTTTAGATTAATCAGTGGCATGTGTGGCTTTGTTTCTAATAAAGGTCAGGGAATATGGTAGTCATGAGTCTGTGGAGTTAAACTTATGAAGTATATCAAGAGTCTTTTTAATGGATTTTGTGGTGGAATGGTTGGATTATAGCAAGTGATCTGTCTTTGGGAGGTCAATTGTTATGGGCAAAAGAGAGTTATTTAGTAACAATTTTATAGTTAAAATTACCATTCTTTTAAAAAGATATATTTTTTCCTTGGAACAGAGAACCAAAAATGTAAAAATATTTGTATGCTTCAATATCTTTTAAAATACAATGGGTGTTTATTTACATTATACGTTGTTTAAACATCCAGTTAGGTGTAATAAAATCTGATAAATAGCTTGGGCATGCAATACTATTTTTTCACCATGCAAATATTTTATTAACATAAACATAATAACATTTTTTAATTGAAAAGTATTATTTGTATAAAAACAAGAGACGCATTTGCATCAGGTTCTGTCCATTGTGGGGTGTGATTGGCTGTTTTAAACATCTAGTTAATAGAAATAGCTAGGAGTTTAATGTGATTGTTTGTTGTTTTATAATGTCATTATTATAGTTGATTAATATTGAAAAATAAAAATAAAAAATCTTGTGGGGTGTACTTGTTGTTTTTAACATTTAGTATTATTATAGTTGATTAATATTGAAAAATAAAAATAAAAAATCTTGTGGGGTGTACTTGTTGTTTTAAACATTTAGTTAATAGAAGCAGCTAGGGGTGTAATGTGATTGTTTGTTGTTGTATAATGTTATTATTATAGTTGATTAATGTTGCATAAATAAAAAATAAAATTCATATGTGTGTGTTTTGTTGTTTTAAACATTTAGTTAATAGAAGTAAGTAGGGGTGTAATATAATTGTTTGTTGTTGTATAATGTTATTATTATAGTTAATTAATGTTCCAAAAATAAAAAATATGCAATTATACAAATATTATTATAATAATTCCATATATATATATATATATATATATATTTATTTTTATCCTTTTGATAATGTGATATTTATGTAATTTTTGCCTTGCTAAATTATATTATTACATGTATTATTTTTAAAATAGATTTTATTGAAATATTAATTGTAGATACATAATTTTTTTTTGATATTTATTATAGATAGATAAATTTTATTGTGATATTTAATACACACTTCATAAACAAATATAAACTATGCATTTAGTGTAATCACATTTATTTAATAAGTTTGAAAATCTTACCAATTATTAAATAAAATATGTAAAATAATACTTGTAAGTCAACAATGATGATGTATGTAATAGTGCTCATGTCATTCAAGTCATTAATAGGTTTGAAATTTGATTCATGAATTAAATGCATTGCATTGTAAATAATTTAGGGAAAAAAAAAATCTTAATTTTTGCAATGACTGTTGACAACATGAACCAATAAAAAGAAAGATAAAGAATATTTTAACAATTTTAGAAATAGACAATTTAAAATAGACTATATAAAATTGTTGGTAAAGTTTTTAATTCTAGATGTTTATTGGTTGAATTGCCACTATCACTCAAAAAAAATTAATTGAATGAATGCTTTAGTATTCTGCCATGGGAAAAACAAATAAATATACATTATATTAAAAAAAGACATGGAAAGTAGCATTTTATAGTCTATGTAAGGTTGAATTTTAAAGAATATATTTAAGAAAAAAAAAAAAAGTGGTAGAGTGTTAAGAAATAAGAATTATAGAGTTAGTGGTGGAAGAAGAGGATGTGTGCCATATTCATTTACTTTGTCCCTACTATCAAGAAGTTCTTGGTAATCAAGAATTGGCTCATAATTTGTAATAAAACCATCACCATTGGCCTATTCATCATCATAGTCGTCATCAATGGGTTGACTATCATTCTTGGTAGGAGAAATAACTAGAGAAATATGAGGAAACTCGATGTAGTTTGACCAACTAAAATAATCTATTTTACAAGGGTGAGAAGAAACTAAATGAGGATAGGAATTTTGGGACCAACTATGAACAACATGACATTGAGCTCCATGTGGAAGTGATTGAGACTCATGAGTATCATGCCCATAAGAATTATTACTATATCCACATTGGCACACTTGAGGAGGTAATTGATACTTGTTGCAAGGAGAGGTCAAAAAGACTCTGACTATCATATAAGGTGCATTACTCTAGTGGTCATGGAGTGGCTATAGATGAGAAACTTCAAGTGTAGTTTCATTGGCTTACACTTGTATATGTAGTAGTACATTGGAATAAATTATTATTATAGTATACATGGAAAAATAAAAACAAAGATAATAGCGAGACAAGAGATTTTTTTTATCTTTCTAAATATCAAACAAGATATCCACTCTACGAAAATGGCATATATGGGTACATTTAATAAGAATTCTAGGCAATCTCCTACATAAATTATATGCTAGCAGTTAAAAGGTCTAAGTCTAAAGGGTTTGAAGAAAGTATGAATTCAATTACAAGTAGCTTAATCTATGGAGAAAGACTATAAATATGTTTAAGAGTCTCTTGGTTTCCACAAAAAAATTGATTGACAACCCCAAAATGAGTCAATCTAGAACCAATAGGTAGAAAAGTAAAAATGTACCAATTAGAGTGAGTAAGGTTTAGATCAAGGGTATACAACTAAATAGTTTTAGATAAATGTGTTTCTAGTAACCAATCAAAGACTATGTTTCCCATCTACTCATAATCATTTTAACCATATGCAAATGTACAAAGAGTCAAAAATATCCTTTGCAAGGTTTGCAACTATAAATGGTCTATTAGGATACAATTTCCAATCTTCCCACTAGGTTTTTTAAATGTTCACCCTTAATGTAGATTCTTTGCATAAATAAAATTAATGATAATCTAGAAAGATTCAAAATATTGATTGTTGATTCTATACTTCAATTTGGCCTTTGGATAACAAATAAGATTTATATTTTTCCTTGAGAAAAGGTCTAGAAGAATCTTAATGCCTCTATTATTAAACTTCAAAGAATAGAGTAAAGTAACCTTAAAAATAATTATATTCTAGCAATTCATCACATGAGACACCAAATAGATTATTGATTGTAGGAGTTAATGGCGACTTCTCAACACCTCGAGGAATAGTTGCTAGATCAAAATATCTTCTAGAAGAGACAAAATGGTAAGAATACTTGCTTTAACAATGCACGATTGAATATACTTGTATATGCAAATGTACATGAGAGGCCTTGCTTATAAAGCCAAGGTGAGACATAGGATAATGGCAAGTGTCTTAATCCTATCACATGAGACAACTAACTTGTTAATGATTTTTTATGCACAACAACAACTTAGACAAAATAGAATATCCTATCTCTCTTGAAAGGTAAATCTCTATTGAAAAGCTTCAAGAAATAACCCCAAGGTCTCTAATGTCAGATCTTGAAAATGCATAAACAACTCAATGATAAATGTGAAAATGTTGGTAATCACAATGGGACCTTACTACAAGCAAAATACTGAATCTCAATTTATCAGATCTAACAATATGATGATAATTCAATCCTAAATTTTAACCCAATAATCAAAGAAATAACAAAAGATGAGGGTTTCAAAGAGATTTCTAGACTTAATATTAAACCTAAGATTAACAATGCAAATGACAAACACTCAAAATAGACCAATCCCTCAAAACTAATTTTCACTTGACCCAGATGGATATGCAATCTTATAGAAACAGTGCAATCTTCTAAGGTGTTAATATTTTCAAATCATGAACATTCATTCAAACAACCTTATTGCAATTGAAATGAATAAACCCTCACAATTGAACTAAGCACAATGAATATAAATTCTAGGCTAACTTTGCAAAGCAACTAACAATTAGTTGGTTGTGAAAAGTATGGACCAGGGATTGTTGCAACACTTCAAATATCAAACCATAAACACCATTAAATCAAATCTAATTCTAAATATCAATTTTCCTCAAAGAAATTATAAAGATAAAATAACAAGAACCATGCAAGATAAGAATAACACAAGTATGGCACCAAATCACAATGTCATTACTTGCATCAAATTATCCACTATAGCAACAATTCTAGCTTTATGTTATAGTATTTGCTTGAGAACAACTACTTGCTAACTCTTGTTCTACTTAATTCACTCTAACTATCTTCTCTATTTGTCTATATCTAAAATTTCTTAACCCTTTACAAATGAGGCAAAATGCCATATTTATAGAACCCCCAAAACATGTCAGCCTAGATAGGATTTTACAATAATAATTAGGCACAACAAGTCGGCCAAGAGAAATTCAAAATGAGATAAAATATGCATTAAATGTATGAACTTCACCCAGGTCAGCCCGAAATTCCAATGCAACTAGGACCAATGCATGGAAAAATAATAGGGAAGCACAAATCTCAATGTAGCCCATCATTAACTACCTTCCCCTTTATCCTTATTCCGATCCAACATTTCATGCACCTTCAAAAGCACCCTATCCAAGTTGGCCACAGGTGGTAAAGGAAAAACCCTAAGTTGCCTTTCAATTGATGCAATTTCTTCCTTGGATTGTTATATGACTTATCCCACTCCACCTTATAAGTTAAGTACTTATCAATGATATCAATGTAGGTGACCGCATCATCCAATTGATTCTCAAAAATAGAATCATCATTAATTGGAGCATAAACATCATGCCACTATTTTCTCAACTGTTCCAAGCTCAAATACTTAGGCGCAATCTTCCTCCTTCCCATCATAATCTCAAAGAAAGCAATGGATCCATTATACACACCACTTAGGGTATTGTGTACCTTGGAATTTTACCCTACTCTAATGTGAAAAATAACTAAAAATGTGAATGATAAAAGACTAAGGACACTTCAAGATTAGCCTAAAGAGTGATAAAACAAGAAGAAAAATAGATAAAACAAGATGCAAATGGTTATACCTCCCTTGCTGTTGAAGACTCTTTGGTTGGCCCTTCAGTGGCTAAATGCAAGATCAACTTATGCAAAATGATTAAAATGGATGGCTAGATGATGGTAAATGATTAAGAATGCAAATTGGTAGCATAAGGTTGCTCAAATCCAAAGTGTTGAAAATGCTCTTGAGGAGGGGGTATTTATAGAAGAATTTGAATTCTCTAGAGAATTCAATGGTTGAGATGCATCCAACAAGGTCAAGATGAAGGGCTATGGTGGGTTGAGAACCCACAAGCCCTCACATCTTTACATGTGGATGGTGAAGTGGCCAAGAGAAGATGAGGTGTAAGTGAGGTGTCAAAAAGGTACATGAGGTGGAGGAAGGACAAGTACCTTCCAAGCACCTTGGGGAGTGAGAAGATTTCCTCAAAAAGGGATTTCTTGTCCCCAAGTGGGACTGAAAGGGACATTTGAGAAATTTTGGAATTCCTCAAAAATCTACATGGGAAAAGGAGAGGTGGTTGAAAATATAAATGTGAATTAAAAATTCACATTCTTAGGAGAATCTAAAAGATAAAAGGTGAGCTCCAAAAATGTGGGACTTGGTCACATGTGGAAGATGTGACAAGTCCAAGGTTCTAGAAGGCTTGGAAAGACAAAATGTGAATTAAAAATTCACATGGGGAGGAGAGAGACATAGGATGAATAAATGAGAATTAAAAATTCTCATGGGAAGGAGGGTCAATGTCCAAAAAGGAAAAATGAAAGAATTGACCAAAAAGTGGTGCTAAAAATGGCTAATGACCTTAGTTAAGGTTGTGCAAATATTGGATTAGACTAATAAATGGAAGATTAGAGGCAAGTGGCAAATGTAGGAGGATGTGACATAATCTTTGATTAAGAGGATGCCCATCATAATCATGAATTAATTAGATTAATTCAGATTAGGGCAAGATCATGGAGAATGTGACAAGGAGAGAGAAAATGAATAATTTTAAATTGATTTTAAATCAAAAGGGGAAAAATGACTAAATTAAATAAATTAGTGTATTTATTTAATTTAGAGAGGAAGAAGGTGAAAGATAAAGCATTTAATTATTAAATCAAGTACTTTATAGATATGAGATAAAAGGTGCAATATTAATTTAATAAATTAATATTTAATATGATAGACGAAAAGGGAGTAAATTTAATCATATAGGAGTGATTAAATTTAGATGTCTACATTTTTCCCCTCTTCGAAATATTGTTAGGATAACAGTGTTTCAAAGAAAAATAAAATGCAAATGAGGGAGGAAATGACAGGTGGTGATGCCCCTAGCAAGGATAAGGTTAATGATGCTCCAATGCCCAGGCTGAGGGAATGAAGGAATGGTAAGAGGGTATGCCCCCTTGAGAGGGTGGTTGGGGGAGGAAACAGGGGGTCCCCGGATGACGTCTCAATAGGAAGGAAAGAAGGACACCATTAGATAGAGCTCAAAAAACCAAGCAATTTTGGTTTTTGAATGGAGGTGATCCGACGCACGGTTTGCAAATGGCAGCCTCAGGAAGTTAGGGATTAGTTGGAGGAAGAAAAAGTTAAATAAAAGGTAAAAAATACCTTTTTGGAGGAAGGGGTTAAAAATGTAATTTTAAAACTTACCTTAGTCATTTTCACTGTAGCAATTGAGAGGAGGAGATAGGAGGCAGTAGCAGAGGTATCGGCTCTCCAGAGAGAGCGGGATTCAGCAAAGTTGAGAGCACAGGCTCTTCAAAGGGATAGGGATGCAACACTGACTCAGGCACAGGCGGCTCAGAGGGAGAGAGATGCAGCAGAGATAGAGATGCAAACTCTACAGGTGGAGAGGGATGTCGTGATTTCTCGTGCAGCGGCAAGTCAGGGTGAGGGTGGGATGCCAGGAGTAGACATACAGGTTGTGGAGAGAGAGAGAGATGCAGCAGTGGCACAGGCAGCGGCTGCAGAGGAGATGAGGGGCCAACTATAAGCAGAGCTGGCACAGAGCCGGTTGGCTCAGGAGGCATGGGAGCAGGAGAGGAGAGCCATTACCAAGGACCAAGACAAGTATCTTCATGAGTGGAATTTCGCTCGGGTCCAGGTTGCAGAGCGAGAGGAGAACATGAGAGAGGCAGGTTTTTGTATGGCTGCATATTATTCTGCAGTTCCTAATCCGGCACAGCGGACATTTCGTTATACCCGGCAGACACCTCAGAAGCCAGCGCTGTCTCAGTCATTGGGGACATGGACCCGAGGTTACAGTGATTCACCAGGGGTTTCACCAGGCAGGGGATCAGTACCAGATTCTCCACAGAGATCAGATGTGGGGAGTTCATTTGGTAGATGACAAGATACTATGTTTTTGACAGGTGCATGGTAGATGGATAGTGTAGAGGTGCAGTGGATATATGCAGGACCTTGTGCTAGTATTTAGATTGGATGATTTTTGTATATGATAGTCATAGATTGTGATGACATCGACGACATTATTATATGTTAGTCTGGACTATGAGATGTACTTGTGGACTTGTGGTATATTTATATATATGATAGCTCTTATTGGCCTCATGTTTTATGTGTATGATGCATATGTGGATGGTTATATGATGGCAGTTATTTATGATGACTTTTGTGGATGTTACATGTATGGATGTGTTTTTTTATATTTATATTTTTATGTATGATGGTGATACAGGATATAATGTATGGTGTTTTTTGTTCTTATGTATGATGAATGCCTATGTTATATGATGTACATGTGTTAGATAGATGGGGATATGCTTATGATGACACGATGAATGTTTGTGCTTTATATGCTTATGATGGTTATATGTATGTTCGACTAATATGTACGATGTAATGGGTGGTGATTTTTGTTCCCATGTATGATGAATGCCTATGTTATATGATGTACATGTGTTAGATAGATGGGGATATGCTTATGATGACACAAAAAATGTTTATGCTTTATATGCTTATGATGGTTATATGCATGTTCGACTAATATGCATGATGCAGGATGTAATGGATGTTTTATGATAGTATTGATGGTGGGCCTAACACTTGACATTGTAGGTGGCAATATTATGGGTGAACCTAAGATAGTGTGTAAATGTATGGATCTAAAATGTAATTATTTCATTATAAGTGTTCCTAAGGTCATAGGTGATAGTGAAAGATGCATGCGGACATGGTGTGAGTGTGCACCTATCAAAACCTTTTAGTATCCTGAGAGGAATAGGGGATGGAGGAGAAATATTTGCACAACCAAAATCATAGGATGAGTGTAACGCAATGGTGATGATTATGAAATGCAATCCTAATATGATTTGCCATCTTCGGAGCACTGATTTTTGCTATAGCATAAGACATCCAGTGCCAGGGTATGTGGAACCAAGGTGCATTAGTGTCTAATGCATCAAACAAACACAATAGACAAGAAGGCTATCTCAACACCCCAAAGTCCCAAAGAAAGACTTTGGTTGGGCCAGGTGTTGAGATAACCAAAAGCACAAAAGGATGCCCCAACATAACACAAGACCTTGGGGATCTTGGTGGGTACTATGTGGGACAACCAAGAAGACACAATCAAACAAAAGATCAAGATATGCCCCTATGTGGACTAATCAAAACACGTCATAATATGATAGATTATGGCGGTCTTGACAGGTCATGATGGGGAGCTCAAATGATAAACAAAAGCCAAAAGCATCAAAAAATCGCAATCAATTTCAAATGTCCTTTGCCATAGGATCAAGGGAATAGACAGGATTGATGAGGTCTGCTAGGAAGGATGCATCCTGTTGAGACCTATGATGAATACTAAGCGAAAAGATCGATATGATGTAGGATATTCAAAACTGATTGGATCCATTGATACAAGTGGATCTTGTTTGTTAAGAACCAGCTAGATAAGGGCACAACTTAACAACACGACACAAGGGAGACACCCTAAAGACCTAGGGGCTCAGGGGCCGATCAGATATTAGCCTTGCCTACGTGAAAGCGCAGAGCCCTCGTAGTTCATGGAAAAAGACCATGGATAATGCGGAAAGAAGACAATGGTGACCGATGATGGAGGACACAAAACACGATAGACAAATGCCCCAGGGGAGAATCAAATGACCAACCTTGCCTATGTGAAAGTGCAGAGGCAACGTAGTTCGATAGAAAGACCATGGATAAAAGCGAAAAGGTTCTGGTGAAGATGAAGTGATGGAGGACCAAAACAATTTGATCCAAAAATGCCCCAGGGGCAGATCTAATGATCAGCCTTGCCTACGTGATAGCTCAGGGGCAACGTAGTTCGACAAAGGATGAAACTGACGCGGGAGGATGAGATCTAGGTGGAGACTGGCACGATGGATGATTGTACATGACGACACGGACCGACTGACAAAGGGGAATGAAAGACATAAGCTGAAAGTGGGATATAAAAATGTGCAGGATGAGGGATAGGCAAGAGGCGTCATCTAATGCTCAATCAATAAATACCAAGTGGCTTAGGCCGAGGTGGGTGAGGATGATAGTGCGGATGAAAGCATAAAATAACTAGGATGCTAGGTAGATAATGATTAAGCCCTCTATAGATGGCGCCTGTTAATAGGTTTTCACCATCCATACTTATCCAAGGCGCCATCAAGAGGTGATTTTCACCATAGGACAGATTTATTTTTCTTTACTACTTTTTGGATTTTTTAATACTTTTTTTATTTTGATTTTGATTTATTTATTTATTTATTTATTTTTGATTTTCTGATTTTTTTGATTTCTTTGATTTTTTTGATTTTTTTGATTTAGGTGGAGTTACCAAATGGACTTAGGCATAGAACCTCTTCAGATGGAGGATATTGACGGGTTTATCAAGGGGATCTCCTTCAAGAGTAGTCAACCTGTAGGCCCCAGATCCATATTTGGTGGCTATGATATAAGACCCTAACTAGTTTGCCTCAAATTTTCCCTTTTTATCACAGTCCGGTTGAGTGCATTGGTTTTCTTTGAGAACAAGCTCACCAACCTAGAATTGTCTAGGACAAACCTTTTTATTGTAATGATGTTTGAGGCGATTTTGGTATGCTTGCAGGTGATCATAGGCTTTTATTCTTCGTTCATCTAGTAATTCTAGTTGTGCAAGCCATGCAACACGAGCATCTTCTTCGTTGATAAGGTTCTTTAGAGAAATTCTCAATGATGGAAGTTCAACTTTGATTGGCAAGACGACTTCAACACCATATACTAAAGAGTAGGGGGTGGCGCCTATTGGGGTGTGGATGGATGTACGGTATGCCCAGAGGGCAAGATGAATATGGAGGTGCCAATCTCATCCAGTGTTATTGACAACCTTTTTGAAGATGCGGATGAGGGTCTTGTTGGTTGCTTTTTCCTGACCATTACCCTGGGGGTAATAAGGCGTTGACCAACGATGTTGGATATGGAAGGTGTTACAGAGGTGTTTCATGGCTTGGTTTTTAAAAGCTTTTCCGTTATCAGAAAGGATGGTGGACGAGATACCATATCTGCAGAGAATATGGTAGAGGATGAGTTTGGAAATCTAAGTACCGGTGATTTGTGAGAGTGGCATTGCTTCCACCCATTTGGTGAAGTACTCAGTTGCAGTAATGATGAATGTATGGCCATCGGATGATGGTGGGTAAATCTTGCCAATCAAGTTGAAACCCCATTGAGAAAAGGGCCATGGTGCTAGGAGGGGCTGAAGATCTTATGTTGGGGCATGAATCAAATCTGCATGTTGTTGGCATGGAAGGCACTTCACAAATTTGCAAGCATCATGTTCTAATGTAGGCCAGTAATACCTAGCTCATAGGATCCTTTTGGCTAGAGCCATACCATTTGAGTGAGCTCCACAAATACCACCATGTACTTCTATTAGTGCCACACTGGCCTCAGTCTCATTCAGACATCTAAGGAGGATTCCATCATACCCGTGACGATAAAGCGTATCACCAATGATGATATATCGGGAAGAGCGATGGATAAAGGATTTGCGTTGGTTGTGTGTAAGTTCTGGGGGTATGATATTATCACGGAGATAAGTGTATATGTTCTGATACCAAGGCAAGGTGGGACCTACAATATCACACACCATGTCAGTCTCAAGAACATCATATGTAGGGATTAAAATCTATT
This sequence comes from Sequoia sempervirens, assembly GCA_007258455.2. Taxonomy (NCBI): domain Eukaryota; kingdom Viridiplantae; phylum Streptophyta; class Pinopsida; order Cupressales; family Cupressaceae; genus Sequoia; species Sequoia sempervirens. Next base: position 402,084,221 of record VDFB02058242.1, read on the forward strand.
CAACAAGAAACTCACACCCTGTTCGATCTTTAGGCATGTCAATCAGGGAACCAATAGTGGCCATTGCATCTGCCACTTTATTCTATACCCGAGGGATTTGGTCAAACTGTATGAAGGTGAAATATTTCTTGAAATCATCCACCATGCGTTTATAGGGTAACAGTTTATCATCTTTCGTGAGGAATTCATCATTAACTTGTCTAATGACCAGCAAAGAATCACCAAAGACTTTCAAATGAGTTATGTGCCACTGTTTTACAATTCTGAGGCTGGTGAGGAGAGCTTCGTATTCTACCATATTGTTGGTACATGGGAATGCTATCTTGAATGATTTTGGGATGTAGTCACCTTGAGGGGTAACTAATAAAATTCCTACCCCAGATCCACTATGAGAGTATGAGCCATCGAAATACAACATCCAAGCTGGTGCTTCTGTAACAGTGTAGATTTCTTCATCTGGGAATTTAGTGTCTAGTGGGTAGGCATCTACTAATGGTGCCTCAGCCAACTGATAAGCTATTACTTGTCCTTTTATGGCCTTTTGCTCTACATACTCTATGTCAAATTCACTTAGAAGCATTACCCATTTGGCCATGTGGCCAGTCAGAGTGGTTCTAGATAATAGATACTTCAGGGGATCAATTTTAGCGATTAATTTGACTGGATGGCTGAGCATATGATGACGGAGTTTCTGTGTTGTAAAGACTAGCACAAGGCAAGTTTTTTCCATGGGGGAGTAGTTTAACTCATAGCCAACTAGTGTTCGACTGATGTAGTAGATTTCCCTCTCTTTGAATGACTCATCATGTTGTGCCAATTATGCCCCCAGTGCAACAGAAGTAGTAGAGATATAAAGCAGGAGGGGTTTTCCTGGAATAGGCGGCATCAAAATCGGTGGATGAGCTAAATATTCCTTAATTTTATCAAAACCCATCTGACACTGTGGGGTCCATCGGAAGGTGGAATCTTTCTTCAAAAGATGGGTGAATGATTGACATTTATGTGCTAGCTGGGCTATGAACCGACGGATGGACTGCATCTTCCCCTGGAGGCTTCTTAACTGCTTTAGATTGCGTGGAGGTGGCATGTCCAGAATAGCCTTTACCTTAGCGGGATCAACTTCTATACCCCTTCGAGAGACTATAAAACCCAATAATTTTCCTGATGTAACTCCAAAGACGCACTTTTTTGGATTCAGCCACAACTTGTAATGTTCCAATCGTTCAAAGATCCGCTTCAGGACAGTAGGATGTTCTGCTCGTGTTTTGGATTTTCCTCGTAAGTCATTAACATAATCCTCCATGATGATATGGATGAGGTCATGGAAGATGACCGTCATTGCTCTTTGATATGTTGCCCCCACATTTTTGAGACCAAAGGGCATAACATTGTAACAGAAAGTGCCCCAAAGTGTTGTGAAGGCAGTCTTATGTTGGTCCTCAGGTGCGATTTAGATCTGATTATAACCAGAGAAGCCATCCATAAGGGATAACATCTCATGTCCCGCTATGACATTGACCAACATGTTAATGTTAGGCAAAGAGAAGTCATCTTTTGGGCATGCCTTGTTAAGGTCCCTAAAGTCTGTGCAGACCTGAATGTCTCCATTTGGTTTGGCAACTGGTACTATATTGGAGATCCACTCAGAGTAGTCAATTGGCTGAATAAAACCTGCCTCTAGTAACTTTTCCAATTCCTTTTTGACTAACAATGCGACCTGTGGATGCATCTTGTGGAGTTTTTGTTTGACAAGCTTGGCATCTAGGCGAACGTCTAGATGATGAACTACTAAGGCCGAGTCTAAACCTGGCATGTCTGAGTATGACCAAGCAGAGTTGATGTTTCCTTCTTAGAGTAGCTGCGTGATGACTGGATACTCCTGTTCTGAGAGTGACTTAGCCACATAGGTGATTTTAGGATTTTCTGTAGTACCCAGATTAACTTCTTGAGTCTCTTCAATTAGAATGGATGATCAGGCGGATAACTGAGTTCCTACAAGGGGAAGATGAACATCTCCATTGTCTAGCGCCTCTTTGAGGTTTTCGCCATTGGATGCATCCTTTATTTTTACTTTTTCAAGGTCAAGAAGCACCTCAGGGAGGTTTTCGCTAGATGACTATTTTTTACTTTTCTTATTCTTATTTTTGTGACTGGAGTGTTCATCCTCCCCCAATCCCATAAGGTTGACATATGTATTCGCAGACATATTGACAGGTGTGGTATTACGTAGGTCCCAATCAATAAGTTCAGGGTGACAAAGGATAGGTTAATGGTACAAATGGATAGGCATTCAAACATGGATGATAAGTCGGTGTGATCGACATCATCATACGCACGTATGATGGATTCCTCCTCAGGTATGTCTTCCAATGAGCCATCGTCCACGACGATACTATTGGAAGTATTAGCTGATGTTGCAGGGCTTTTCTGTTTCTTATCATACCCAATGCCTATGTTTCTTGGTAACTTTGGTGTATCAATAGGTTGCAACCGCCTTTGTTCTTCTTTTCCTAGGCCCCTGCCTTGATAGTTATGTTTTTGTATGAACTTTGTTGGCTAGGGGTACTTTTCCTGAAAAATATTCCTATAGAGGAGTTTCTAGCTGGGGTTTTTCTCGGTAGACCCATTGGCTTATGTCTTCTTTTGGTGCATCTATCTTGACACTTGGGGATCTGAAAGTGGTGGTAGGGATGTTTTTACCACTGAAGGTGACAGTCCTATCTTCCTTTGGAGTAGCATGTGAAGGTTGACCATACTCATGGGGTGATGGCGGCATGGTTGCTACATTGAGAGCAGTATGCATTTCATATTCCCCACACCCTTTGTCAATGATCTGGACTTTGGTGACCATAGGATCAGCGGTGGAGGATGAAGTGGTTATCGCAGTGGGTGGTGGATTAACAGATGATGAGTGGGATGCCCCCATTTCCACCCTGGGACAATAATGTAAATGGGGAAATGACTCTTCTAAAGCATGACAATATTCAAATGGTTGGGGGTCAGCATAGATGGTGACTTCTTGTCCATTGACGAGGAATTTTAATCACTGATGGTATGTGGAGGGGACGGCTTACATAGCATGGAGCCACGGGCGGCCAAGGAGGAGATTATACAGTAAGTCCAGATCAAGGACACGACAGGTAGTATACTGAAGCACAAGTCCCACTTGGATAGGAAGACTGATAATTCCTTCTGAATTTCTTTCTACATTATCATAGGCTTTGATTGTGATGATCTGGTTACTTAAGTCCGCTTGAGTATACCCCACCTATTTTATGAATTTCAAAGTACATAAATTGATGGCAGAGCCATTATCTACCAAGACCCTTTTTATTTTATGGCGAGCAACCACAACTTTGACATGTAAGGGGCGATTATGACTGACATCGATGTTTGGCATATCATCTTGGCTGAAGTGCAGGTGATGAGACAAAGCCAAGTGTCCCACCAAAGCTTGGAATTGTGTGGGGTCGATGTTGTTTGGCACATGGGTTTCCTGTAGGGCTCTATTGAGGATTTCTTGATGTACCGGGGAAGACTTAAGCAAATCCAAAATGGATATATGAGCAGGGGTCTTTCTTAAGTGATTAAGGATGTTGTACTGAGAGCTTACAAGTTTTGATTGGGTGGGTGTAGAGGCTACAGGGACAGTGATGCGGGCTCGTCGTGTAGTAACAACACATTGAGGGTCTTTAGCTTTAACATGTATCATGGATACCCGGGGTTCAACCTACTCAATGTAATGAATAACACCCTCGTAATTGAAGGGCACATTCTTATAACTGACATTATTTGTGCTGTTTCCTTGGGGATTAATATTAGGTGTGCTTGGGCCTTGATTATGGTTCAGAAATGCATTTTGATATATCTGCAATTGAGCATTGGATGACAAAGCTTGACTGGGGTCAACCTTGATATCACCTTGATCAATGAGATCTTGGACATAGTTTTTCAGACCCTGACACTTATTCAAAGAGTGTCCCTTGATTTTATGGAAATCACAATACTCATTTTCTTTAAACCATGCTGGCTTGGGTTTGGACTCATCAAATGGCTTGGTGACAGGGTATGTGATGGGGTAATTGATTTGTAACAACCTATTAAAAACAACACTCAGAGGTTCTCCTAATTGGGCGTATTGACGTTTGGTGTTCCCCTGATTGTTTTGGTTTGATTGTTGAGGAGGACGAGGTGCTCCCTATGGTACAAATATGGCGTTGGGTATAGATGGTTGTTGTTTTTGGGATGCATTAGCCACTTGGACGTGTTTAGTATCTGTCACACCGTCATTCACCTCATTCTTGTTCTTGTTCCAGAATCATGGTTTATCTCCAAATGACCTCTCTTTATCATGACTGTGTATTTTGATGTGTCCTTTGGCAATAAGGGCACGTTCAAGGATGGGTCCCTTTTCTACTATCTCCGTGAAGGTGGTGACACAATGTAACCTAAAATTATGGGCCATGTCAGGATGAGAGTTTTCCACGAAAAGAGTGACCATGTCTTTTTCTTTCAGAGGAGTTTTCATTTGACTTGCTAATGCACGCCACCGTTGTAGGTAGCTAGTAAAGGTTTCTCCATCATGTTGTTTTTCTTTGAGGAGATCTAAGGTGTCCGTATCCTTCTCCAAATTGAAAGAGAAGTAGGATACAAACTTTTTTGACATGTCTGCAAAAGTTTTTATGGACCCTTTTTCGAGAGTCATGAACCAATCTAAGGCGTGGCTTGCTAGGATTCGTGGGAACAAGCGCAAGAGATAGTTATCATTGTACATGACTTCTTGACACTGGGAATAAAACTCTTGCAAGTGAGCCTTAGGGTCTTTGTTTCCCTTGTATTTGTCAAATTCTGGTATCTCGAAATGTTTAGGAAATGGGATGAATGAGATGGAGGGATCAAATGGATATGGGCATATGTCTTCAAATTTGAATGATTGTTTTGTAGCCCCGGCTTGAAGGTCCTTAAGTGCGGCTTTGATTTCCAACAAATTCGAGCTAGCTGGTGGCAGGTTGGGGGGATATTGATGATAGGATGATAAAGCATCCTGTTGAAAGGGTGTCAGATTGTTGAAATATGGGTTTGAATGATTGGATGATGATATGGCTTGCTGGTAAGACGGGGGATTTTGTTGATACGGGGGCTGTTGTTGTGGGGTATAATATGGGTTTGTTTGATAAAAGTGTGGGGTAGGTTGTTGAGGAACTTGGATGGGACATTGTGTGTTGGTTTGTTGGTGTTGAGGGTATTGTTGTGATTGTTGGGAGGTCACATAAAGCGGTTGTTGGTGAAATTGTTGCTGATTGTGATAGTAGTAGTGTTGGGGAGGTTGTTGTTGTGACGTCAAATGTTGTATGGGCCAAGATGGGATATTGTGTTGTGGTTGAGCCTGAGGACACAAAATGGATGCGAGAAAGGGGGATATGGTCTGAGCAATAGGTCAAGATGGATTGCCTTATGATTGGTAGGGTGGTTGTTGCGAAGAGGCCAAATTATTATGTATAGGTTGTTGCGGATGAGATGGCAGAGGTAGCGTAGAAGCATTTTGTAAAGGGGGTTGTTGGGTACCACCTGAAATGTTCAGCTAGGGTGTGCCTTGTGGAGGTAATTGAGGTGGAATGTTAGATTGGTGAACCTATTGAGATGGTAGATTTGGGGTCCCATGGGGTGGAAGTGGTGCGGTAAAGGAGGTGCCCCCAATGTTGACTGGAGGTTGGTTTGAAGGAGGGGATGCTATTAATGTTAATGGTGGAGGTTGTGGAACATTTTGTGGCATACAATAGGAAAAAGGATTATTGGGATCAGGCACTTGAGGACCTCCTGTAACTGAGGTCAAAGCATGTGGGGGATAGTTAACCTGATAAAGAATGACATTGCCAAATTCAAGTTGATGCCAGCCCTCAACTGGCGAAATATTGGGGAATTATGAACCTTCTGGTGTATTTTGTGAACCTTGGAGTACGTTTGATGGGGCACCCCTATATTTGGACAAGTCAACATTTGAGGGGGGTTTGACACCCTTCTCAATTAGGTAGGCCAAGATTTCTCCCCCATGTTTTTCAAGCAGATGGTCAGTCATTTGCACATTGGCGGGATTACTAAAATATTCCTCAAGTGTGAGTTCAGGTTGATTAGCCATACTCTCTTCACCGTGTGGTGAGTTGTTCTGATTTTCGGCGTTGGAGTGTGATGAAGTACCATTATGAGGATCGTGAGGGATGTGAGTACCCTTGTTAGGATCTGATGAGATGTTCATTGTGTTGTTGGGATCTTGAGGGTTGTTTGATTGGGCATTCTGGGATTGTTGGTTGGCCATTTTCTTTGCATGTGATCGGGTCTGAACAGGCATGCAAATGTGCTATGAGTGGATTAAAAAATGTTTTTGATGAATGATTTGATTGTGATTGGATGAGATCTAATTTGGATGGGGTTTGGATTTGGATCAGATTTTGTTTGGATATATTAGATTGGATCGAATTTTGATTGGCTAGATTGAATTTTGGTTGAATTGGATTGGATTATTAAGATCAATAGGATTGCGTTGATTGACCGGATGTGATCTGATTGATTGGACAATTTGATCAAATGGTTGATTTTGATCGATTCGGATAACTGGATGGGTATGATTGGATGATAAAGGATGTGAGAGAGACCTTGAGTTTAACCAAAGGAAGTTACCCTTAATGACCAAGAGCTTTAATTGATTAAGAGGATGATCACAACACTGAATCCACCTTAAGATAGGAATGGATTGATTGGGCTGAGGATGATAACTTACGACACCGAATTCACCTCAAGATGGAAGCAAATTGATTTGGGTCAAAGTTAGAGACTAATAATCAAGCTTAAGTACTATAGTCAATTTGGGGTAACCACTTGGTAACACAAGGTTAGGATGGTTTGGTTATGGGTGGTGTTTGGCGATGTAAGTGGTAAAATTATGGTGGGCATTAGGTGAGGGTATGGACTTTTGAATCAATTAGGGAGAAATTAAAATGAACGGGTGGATTACAGATAATTGTGAAGAATGAATGGGGACTCAGAATGGTTAAACGGAAGTTTGGAATGATAAGATGGAGGTTTAAAATGGTCAAATGGAGGTTTTTGGAGGTTTAGAGCGACAAAACGGAGGCTTAGGATGATGAGATAATGGTTGGGAATGGTTAAATGATGGTTTAAAGGCTAAACGGATCCAAATGGGGTGATTTCGGGTGTTCAGGAGGAAAAATCCGCCCCTTTGCAACGAAAATCAGGGGCGTTGACAGCTTTCTACAGTAAGTCAGGGGTGCTTCCTCCTTTCTGCAGCAAAACAGGGGGCGCTTCCACCTTTCTACAGCAAAATAGGGGCGCTTCCACCGTTTTGCAGCAAAACAGAGGGCGCTTCCACCTTTCTGTAGCAGAACAGAGGGCGCTTCTACCTTTCTGTAGTAAGAAAGAGCTTGGTTTTCATGGTAATGGCTATGGCAAGGACTCAAAATTATAAAGCAAGGCCAAAGTATCAATGATTTATGAGTTTTTTTCATAAGAAAACACTTCAAACAAGCACAATCCTATGATTAATGTTAAGGGTATGGCCAGACAAGGTCTTAATCTAGGATGCACAAGGCTTCTAGGGAGTCCTCAATATACTCTCGGTACGTGAGGCACAACCGTGAACACCAGTCCATCACAAGCGTGAGTCGGGAACCCCAGCGAGATACTGAAAGGCTCGGACCAACTCTTCACATCTATCTAGGTATCACCCTAGCTTCAACGCTTTGCCAATTACAACGTGACTAGATTGGGGTACAACTTTCATTCTCCCCCCTTTATATACCCCTTTGGTACACGTAGTTGGAATCGTCCATTGGGGTGATGAAATCCCCAAGCAGGTCCCACTAAAAAAAAGACACTAACCGCTTCCAACTACTCCCTAGGCTTACACAAAGTGGAAGGGGAAAGTGAAAACAAATTAATGCCCCCTTGGGTAACACAAGAATAAACAATCATAGCAAGCAATGAAGTTTACTCCCCCTAATTAGACTATGTTCTGAAACAAGGATAATTTCTAAAAATTTGATCAAATAGATGGCCCTGCAAACAAATGTTAGCTATCTTTTTCTTCTTTCTTGGCCAATTACACCATAATATGCTACAAAACATTAGCAAAAAATACCAATATTCTTGCCAAAACAACGTTAGAGGGTTACTACTTAAAGATAGCAAAAAATAAGAGCAAAAATGAAGCTAAAATGACTGTTTTACCTTCCAAACTATGTTGTTTTGGGGTGCTTCCGCCTTTCTACGGCAAAACAGGGGTGCCTCTGCCTTTCTACAGCAAAATAGGGGCGCCTCCACCTTTCGGCAGCAAAACAGGGGCACTTCCACCTTTCTGCAGCAAGATTAGAGGGCGCTTCCACCTTTTTATAGCAAAACAGGGGGCACTTCCACCTTTCTTGCGCAAAATGGGGGCGCTTCTGCCTTTTTGCAGCAAGATTAGAGGGCGCTTCCGCCTTTCTACAGCAAGAGGTTAGAGGAAAAGAACCTTTCAAGATGAAAGGGCGTATCCACCCCTCTGTAGGAAACTTTATTAGATTTTTAAAAAGAAAAGTTGTACGCCCCACTGCAAGAAAGTGTTAGAAAAAACCTTTTAAGTATGCACCTAACTGCAGCAACTGTTAGAAGAAAATAAAACTATCAGATATAGGGCACTTCCACCTTTCTGCAGCAGACAAGAGGGCATTTCTGCCTTTCTGTAGTAAAGCAGAGGGCGCTTTTGCCTTTCTGTGGTAAATCAGAGGGCGCTTCTGCCTTTCTGCAGTAGGACAGAGGGTGCTTCTACCTTTCTACGGTAAAGCAGAGGGCACTTCTACCTTTCTGCGGTAAAACAGAGGGCGCTTCTGCCTTTCTGCGACCTTTCCCTACAAAATTCTTAGCAAAAACGAAGGTTAAATGCAAGAACCCGTCTGTGGGTTCCACTGGGCATGCCAGAAATGTGTACCTTAGAATTTTACCCTACTCTAATGTGCAAAATAACTAAAAATGTGAATGATAAAAGACTAAGGACACTTCAAGATTAGCCTAAAGAGTGATAAAACAAGAAGGAAAATAGATAAAACAAGATGCAAATGGTTATACCTCCCTTGCTGTTGAAGACTCCTTGGTTGGCCCTTGATTGGAATGATTTTGTGTGCTCCTTAGATGGCTTCTTGAGTGGCTAAATGCAAGATCAACTTATGCAAAATGATTAAAATGGATGGCTAGATGATGGTAAATGATTAAGAATGCAAATTGGCAGCATAAGGTTGCTCAAATCCAAAGTGTTGAAAATGCCCTTGAGGAGGGGGTATTTATAGAAGAATTTTAATTCTCTAGAGAATTCAATGGTTGAGATGCATCCAACAAGGTCAAGATGAAGGGCTATTGTGGGTTGAGAACCCACAAGCCCTCACATCTTTACATGTGGATGGTGAAGTGGGCAAGAGAAGATGAGGTGTAAGTGAGGTGTCAAAAGGTACATGAGGTGGAGGAAGGACAAGTACCTTCCAAGCACGTTGGGGAGTGAGAAGATTTCTTCAAAAAGGGATTTCTTGTCCCCAATTGGGAGTGAAAGGGACATTTGAGGAATTTTGGAATTCTTCAAAAATCTACATGGAAAAAGGAGAGGTGGTTGAAAATATAAATGTGAATTAAAAATTCACATTCTTAGGAGAATCTAAAGGATAAAAGGTGAGCTCCAAAAAGGTGGGACTTGGTCACATGTGGAAGATGTGACAAGTCCAAGGTTCTAGAAGGCTTGGAAAGACAAAATGTGAATTAGAAATTCACATGGGGAGGAGAGAGACATAGGATGAATAAATGAGAATTAAAAATTCTCATGGGAAGGAGGGTCAATATCCAAAAAGAAAAAATGAAAGAATTGACCAAAAAGTGGTGCTAAAAATGGCTAATGACCTTGGTTAATAGGATGCCCATAAATGGAAGATTAGAGGCAAGTGGCAAATGTAGGAGGATGTGACATAATCTTTGATTAAGAGGATGCCCATCATAATCATGAATTAATTAGATTAATTCAGATTAGGGCAAGATCATGGAGAATGTGACAAGGAGAGAGAAAATGAAGAATTTTAAATTGATTTTAAATCAAAAGGGGAAAAATGACTAAATTAATTAAATTAGTGTATTTATTTAATTTAGAGAGGAAGAAGGTGGAAGATAAAGCATTTAATTATTAAATCAAATACTTTATAGATATGAGATAAAATGTTCAATATTAATTTAATAAATTAATATTTAATATGATAGACGAAAAGGGAGTAAATTTAATCATATGAGAGTGATTAAATTTAGATGTCTACAGGTATCATCAATCTTCCTCCTCTATTTGTAAATCTTCTTCAAAACCTTTTTCCTGATCTGCAATGCTTCAAACCACTCCCAAGGTTTAGCAACTTTGGAGGAAGGGAGAATTTTATCATTTACTAACTTATCCTTGGTGTACTCCATGATATTTTTCATTTTCTATAGCAGGAGATCTATATCTTCTTTGTCCTGAGCCAACACTTCTTTCAACCAATCAATTTCCCTCATAGCATCCTTCCCAGATGAAATAATGTCCCTGATAGCATCATTTCCTTTTGTTTGTACCCCTTGCAACCAATTTGTAGTAGCAAGAGTGGAGGCTTTCATCTTTTCCAACTCGGTGATAGTTTCCTGAGGTAAGGGTTTTGCAGCAGAGGCAAAGGGGTTAATAAATTGCAAGGGTTTCATCAAATCCTCCAAGCATTTCCTAAGTTTTTCATTTTCCTTCTTCAACTCATGCTTAGTTTGAATTTATTTCCTCAATCACCCCAAGATAATTGTGCTAGAACCCTGATAATCATCAATGTCCTGCTCAACAGAAGTGGGCCCTAAATTCAAAGTCTGCACATTGTAATCTTTTGCAGATACCTCATCCCTATTCTTATCCGAAGTAGGGGTTGCAATATGGACAACTCTATTGCTGGATTCATCTTTTTCAATCCTCGAGATGACCTTAGCTTTCTTCTTACCCTTGTCCTTTCCAATCTTGGCCAACAACTCGTCCCAGTTCAGTGAAGTATCCTCTACAACAACCTGTTTTCTCCTTATCCCCTTATCCAACCAACCAGGGACAGTGGATTCCAACTGTACTTCAGTATGTTTCTCCTCTTCCTATTAATCCTTAGGCATTTCTTCACTCAAACCCTACTTCTTAGGAGTCTCTGTCTTGCTCTCCTTCTCTTCAACCTATTCCTCCTTGTGCTCAAGTGATTGAATATTTTTTCCTCTTCCTCTCTTGGAGGTGATTTGATCTCTTTAGTTCCAATAGGTGACTCTGCATATGCAACCAAGGGAGACAACATTACCTTTTCAACTTCTGCTTTTGCACTATAAAGGTCACCCTCATGAAATTCCTCTCCCTCAGTGTCTGGATGATCTTTAACTTTCTCAGATTCACTTGGTTTTCTTTGAGCTTCATGGGCAAAAGGAACATCATCATGCTGCTCTACATGAGAAGTAACCGAAGGAAGGTCTATTTTAGGCAAACTATCCTTGGGAGAAGGAGTCCTTGACCTCCTTGTGTACACCCATGCCCTCTCTTCTGAGCTTTCTACATTTACTACAGGTGGAGCAATTTCCACTTCTCCTACCTTGGAGCTTGCCTTCTATGACAGTCTTATGACTCTTCTTCTTTTGGGCACAAGAACATTAACCTTAGGACCTTGCTTTTCTGTTTCTTTCTATTTAGACTTCTTAGTCTTTGACATTTTCTTAGCAATGGGCTTTCTCTACTTTTCTATTTCTTGGACCTCCTCCTCTTGAACACCTTTAATCTTGATTTTGAAAGGGGAATCGATGTTACCTTTTCCCTTAGGATCCTACTCAGTTGACTCTTCAGAAGTAGAATGAGGATCCAAATCCCCCATCAGCTCATAGGTGCACTATACACCTTCATTTTCCAACTCCCACAGTTTATGCCTCAACCACATCTTGGTGAACTTGGTGACTGGATTCATTATCTATCCAAACTCTGTCTTTTCTTCCTCTAGCCAATCCACATCACCAATCAGCCTATCCTTTATTGCCTCATAAGCATGATCTTGAATCAGGGTTCCATCATCCTCCGGTTGATTTGGGACTTCCCTCACATTGTATAATCGAATTGATTTTACTGGGAGCTAAGAGAACTGTTTCTTCCTTACCTTGTATTCATCACTGTAGTTAGCCTAGTAATCTTCTAACTCAACCTTATGGTTGTATTCTTTGTTGGCTCTCTTTTGGGCTTCACCTGTGATGTCAAACCTTATTCTCTTGGAATGGAAGGATAAACCAAGAGAACTCATCTCCTCCTCAGAAGCCTGGGAAAAACCAATGGAAGGACAAGCCTCTCCAGTGCCAATCCTTAATGGGAAATCTCCACCAAGACAAGTTTTATGCTTGTCCCTCTTAACAATGGCATCAAATTCACATATATATCTAGTGACCTTCGAAAGTAAAATGTGATCAGTAGGGTACCTTAGAAGTCTGTAAGGGGCCCTTTGGCAACCATTAATCTGGATGTATGAGAAAGTTGGGAACTGAATAAACCATGCCCCATATTTCTTGATGAGCTCCTTTGCTTGGTCCGAAATTCTTACATGCTCTGCACCCTGAAGTAACCTAGTGATATGCATGGTGAATGCATCATTCACCCTCCAATAGCTAGAGTTTCCTAGGTGCAATTGAGGGTAAAACTCATAGATGAAATCCTACCCAAAAATTCCCCTTGTTCTCAATCCTTTGTAGGGATGAAATCTCCCCAGTGCATAGACCAAGTATGAAGTCATTGTGAAGGTCTTAGTTTCTAACACATTGGATAGCTACTCATGGATCACCCTGCTAATCACACCAGCCCAATGATAGTTGATATGTTCTTGTTCCATCCTCACAATAGCATGGCACATCCAATTCTCAAACATACCTGCATTCCTTAATCCAACCACCCTACTGAGCAAAGTGATGGCATCATAGTATTCTTTCTTGAAATTTGCTTTGAATAGTTGCTTGGGTAGTTTGGAATAATGAGACTTGGGCTTCTCTAGCCAAGAATTGATAAGCTGTTGTGATTTCACAGTCCCTTCTTCATAATATTTCTTAGATGCTTCCATGTTGAATGCCACCACATGAGACCTATCTGGCATATCAAAAGTTTGGGCTATAGAAACATGATTCAGATTTGCTACAACTCTTCCTTGAGGACCAATAATTCTTTGTGTGTCCTGATCATAATGTCTAGTGCACTCGAGGACAAGCTCATAGCACTAGACCGTGGAAGGAAAACTAGCCACATGTGACAAGCCTGACTCCTTCATTCTTCTAGACACCACAAAGAGATCATCTGCTGCCATTCTTCCTTTGAAGTCCTCATAGTCCCAAAGGCCAACATTCGTATTTATTACTTCTCACCAGATTGATGTAATCTTACTCTCAGGAATTCTACTTTTGATGTCCATTTTAATATTTTCTGCTTCAGACATTGAAGACCTAGCCACTGCCTTACTAGACTCAACCTGCATCCAACAAAGAGAACATAGTAAAAACCACAGGAAACCAATGTTAATTCATCAAGGGCATCATTAAAATGAATCCCACATAAGCAAGATGTCATTAAATCCATTACAAAATGATGATAACAAATTTTGGGTTTCAGTACCATCCGTGAAATCCAAGCCAGGAGGAACTTCAGGAAATTCTGAGCCAGACGGATTCCAACAAAATGAACATGAAAGCACCTACTATCAACTAAGTTCGACCATTATCAATCAATAAACAACATGTGAAATCTAAATATAGCATGAATTAATCATAAAATGCATAGTTATTCATTAACACATCATGCTATTCCATATTCCTTCATATTTCATCAAATTTCAGGAAAATCCGCCAGGGATGGATTTCCGCAAAGGTAGAGACACTTTGCAAATTTCACGGAAAACAGGGAACCAAGGATTCTGGGAAAATTCGAGTCTGAAGGAAATTCGCGGACAAGACAAAACTCCAAAAAAATGCAGATTCTGGGAAATCGAATGAGATCGGGAAAATCCGGTAGAACCAAAAAATCCGCCAGAGACGAAAAATCCCAGACTGAGGACGAAACCCGAACTGCAACACAAAATCATGATTTTTCTCAGACCAATGTATAGATCCTAAATTTTGAGAATCTAGGCCTGAGACGAGCTTGTTATGGACCTTCCATAGATTTTCTTAGAATTATAGACCAATTGGGAGACAGAATAAAGTTTCATGGTGATTCCCTAATTCAAACCCTACAAATCCACCATTATTGCATAGGCAAGCTTAGGATCTAGTCAATTCAACTGCTAAATCATTACTAGGGTTTACACACAACTTCTCAAGCATGACCCCTCATAATGAAAAGAAACAAACGAGCTTGGAAATTACTTGAGAGACCATAAATCAAACAATGCTACACAATCCTAGTCATGAAATGATAAAAAATTCAAGAATTTGAACCCCAATAAACCTTATAACATCAAAGCCTTATCCATAATCATTAATTAAAAGCAAGGCAGTCAAATACATACCATTAGACATAGCATAAATCAAATGAAGTAGCAAATACCAGTTTAAAGGCACCCAATGAAGACAATAACAACAATTCTCAAGAGATCACCACTAAAACCCACAATTCACAAAATCAAAGGCCTCAAATCAAATCAATCACCAAGAGAACGCACTCCTCAGCTCAATCGATGATAAACAATAAAGCATAATGGCATAATAATCATCAGAGATCAATTAAATACCTCACTTGCCAATGGTACAGATGACATTAAATGCAATCGACAAGATAGCCAAGAAAATCTGGGAACCAGATGACAGGACATAATCTGGAAAAGTCTGTCCCATGCAAAATTCTGTGAAGACTGAAAATCTTCGAACCTGAGTGCTCAGCCGGAGTCCGAATAGGATCCGGGAAAATCTGACCGAGGTGGAAAGTCTCGAAACGGGGTAAAAACCTGAAATTCACCCAGAGCTTAAGATTTTTAATGAATAACTTAGGGGAATCATATACGCAATCAAAATAAACATTTAAGCACATGCCAAAACAAGATAAAACCTCAAAAATGAAAGGGCCAAGACACCAAAACCGAAGCGAAAGAGGGTCCCTACCTTCAACGGGGCATGTGTGCGAAAACTGCACAACATAAATTATAACAATCTAGGATAATATAAGATCGAGAAATGACAACTAATAATTCTAGAAGGAATCTTATAATCCTAAGTAAAATTAACATGTGATTATGTCCACTAATTACCTAGTGAGTAAAATAGCTAGGTACAAGACATTTTTTCACACCAACACCACCCTTAAGTGCAACTTAGGGAGAAGATTATTATGCAAACTATGCAAGGAGACAATGGGTCCTAGCTATGAGGCCATGTTAGGTACTGATTTATAATGCACATGCAATAAATGCAATCTCAGAAATAGAGGAAAGGAGAAAACCTAGCAGGGAAAAGCTCCTCTCCAAAAGAAAGAAAAGAAACAAAAAAGATGATGTATGGAGGACTCAATGATATCCTCCAAATACTACATCCATCATGAATCTACAATCAATACCCCCCCCATAAGAGGGAAAAAGAGAGACAAGATATCCCTCCCATAGTGAAGAAGCTCCAAAGGTGATGAAAAATGGCTAGAAACAAAAGACAATCTAGTGTCTACAAGAAACACATCTTTCCTTAGGAAAAAAAAAATACATAGGTTGATGAAGAAGCCACTCCATGTGCATCTAAAAGGAGGAAGTATGAAGTCTTAAAATATATGTCTCTGAAAACTAATTAGGAGTCTCCAAGATTGGATAAGCCACAACATAATCATGTTCAAACTCAACCAAGAAATATGAGATATCAAGGGAATGAGGGAACTCATGAATTTAAATCTCAAAAGATAAAGAATATGCATTAAATTTGTGATTAAACTATCATCAAAGAGGAAGGAAATCCCCTCATGTGTGTCCTCTAAATCTACAGTATGAGTCTCAACAAACAAGTTAGAAATACTTGTCAAGTATTCATCCCACAAAGTAAGATTTGAAAAACTATGATCATCCTACTAAATAGAAGCATTGCTAGCTAAGAAAGCATGAGGTGGAGGAGTAGGAAGCTCTGCACTTGTCTCTAGATACAAAGGTCTAGATTACCAAACTTCTCACAAACATTATTCACACTCGATGAAGGAATGTGATATGCAGTCAAAGGAACATTATCATCACCTAAAGAAAAATGAGAAAAGGAATACAAATGAGATGAATGATCAACCATCCCAATAGAAATGATATCTCTAGTCTACAATTCCCATGTCAATATAATCCTTCCCACTTACCTTCATATATGCTTTGTTACCCATCAAAATATGAGGTGAATTGCAAGTCTCGTAAGAAGACAACATTCCCATAGATGATTCTAGGTATGTGCAAGATCATGATGGGCCAAAAAGTGGCAATATGATGGGTATGTGGCTGACAACTTTTTTTTTTACCCTAAATTGATGAAATGAAAAGGTTTTTTAAAGGAGATTCTCAGTTTTCCACCAATATAAATTATGCTTTACTTTAAATTTAATAAATAATTATTATTCATATGTTTTCTATTTGAATAATGACTAAAGTCTTGATTTATAGGTTGATTTAAAAACATATACATCTTTCAAATGGTATCACATTTTTTGAATCCAAAACATGTGTCACATTCTATGCTTCACATACTATAGTATTAAAAAAAAAAAAATTTACATCAAGTTTCCTAACTCTGATTTTTTTGAATTTTTCCCCACTTAAGGGCCTATTTTTTCCATGATGATCCTGCACATACCCTTCCATATGATGAAATTCAACCGAATCAAGAAGCCATCTATTTGATTTAGGACTTGTAGAAGCCAAGAGAGATTGTCCTTTTATTTTGTTCAAACTAGTTGTAGATCGTAAATTCCTTGAAATTGAAGATTAAGGTACTACCAATTGAGATGCTAAAGAAAAAGAAGACATTAATCAAGGGAGATGTATGCTATTCTTTTGAAGAGGGTGTGTGGTTCCAATATTCTTGTTTTCATAACATATATGCTTATCATTTCATAGCCTTTTGTAATATGCACATTTGTATTTCTTCTTTCTAGATGATTCCTCCTTAGAAGAGGAATTGGAATCAAGAGTTCTATGTGAAGGACAATCTTTACCTTTCTCATTATTATTCATTTTCTATTTGAATTTCGACTAAAGTCCTAATTGATAGTTTGATTGAAAAACATCTATAGCTTTCAAATGGTATCACATTTTTTGAATCCAAAACATGTGTCACATTCTATGCTTCACATACTATAGGGTTATAAAAAAAATGAATTTCATGAAGTTTTGACCAAGTTAAGGTGGTCAGACATACAAGTTTTTTATATTTTTAAAAAACAATAAAAAAATCATAATTAATTATTTACTTGGAAAAAAATTATTAAAAAATATGCATCACATCGGGACATGAGTCCTCTACTTATATCTAAAATATTATAAA
Source organism: Sequoia sempervirens (assembly GCA_007258455.2). NCBI lineage: Eukaryota > Viridiplantae > Streptophyta > Pinopsida > Cupressales > Cupressaceae > Sequoia > Sequoia sempervirens. The sequence goes on from VDFB02058242.1 coordinate 402,101,786, forward strand.
AAAATATTATCATTTTATGATGGTTAGGGTGGTCAGACAGGCACCTACTTATTTTTTCCCTGAAATTTAAGTCCTACTACATTAAAATTTCAAATTTTCACCAAATAGTTTTCTTTTTTAAACAAACCTAGTAGTTTAGAAACTACATTCAATTTGCTACAAATTCTATTATCACATACTTTTAAAATAATATAGATAACTTATTAAAAAATTTATGTCAAGTTGCCTAACTCTGATTTTTCTGAATTTCATCACCACTTAAGGGCCCATTTTTTCCATGATGATCATGCACATAACCTTGATAAATATAGTCTAAGAGAATTCATTTTAGAGAATAAATCTTGAATATTGTCACAATTTGAAGCATTAAGACTCATTAGTTCATTCTCTAATTTAAATTTCCTCATTTTATCTAGCTTACCAAAGACACCCTCTAAGGTGGTCCAAATTTGATTAGGATACGTGTAAGATGCAACATGATATCTAATATCTAGAGAAATAGACAAAAGAAGAGTGCCACGTGCTTAATCCCTTCTATCAAACCATTTTATTTTTTTTGTAGCTCTTGCGGGTTCTAGATCTTGGCCAAATGTGATTCTTTGCAACTTCAATTTTAACAAAAAAATTTGCCATTTGTGATCTCCATTCATGATAGTTTTATGGAGTTAGGGGTACCACTTTTGGAAAATCTATGAAAAAATAAAAAAATATAATAGAGGAACAACAAATTTCCCTTCACAATAGAAGTAATTAATCCATTTGTCCCAAACAAATTGACACCCTTTTTTAAAAATTTATAAAAGTGTATCCAAAAGTACCAAATCAACTTCAAACTAAAATTTTAAAATTCAAGAAACAAATCTACAAAAGGTGCATGTATATAACTATAGGGTAAGTGCACCAAGATGGTTCCCAAAAAAGGGGCTTAAGTGGCCACTTTTTTTCTGAAATCAGGAAATACTGACCTTGGACGTGAAATTGAGGATAGCTACACTCAAATTTTTTTGATGGAACAAAAATAAGGACCGCGGTGCTTCGAGTCTACTTTCTAAACTACTAATTTATTTTGAAAATGGTTGAGATTAAGGTTCAAAAGAGGGAC
>VDFB02058242.1:402110866-402206092 GCA_007258455.2 Sequoia sempervirens
ATGCCTCAAAGAAATGAGGTCTCATGGTGATGGAATGCCATGACAATCAAATATTTTTGATTGTCATAGCATTCCATTAGGTCACGAGACCTCATTTCTTTGAGGCATTTTTTAAAAGAGTTCACTACCTTGTCTATGATATTGCTTACTATTATGCTTTTGATAGATTCTTTCCAAGCATGCATAGCTTGTACGAAAGCACTTCTTTTAGGCTTTCAACCATAGCAACAAGGAAACACTTGAACTATTTGACAAATGCTTTGCATATGTATCAAAAATGTAGATAGACAAGGCAAAGGAACTGCTTGAAAATGCCTCAAAGAATGTGGTCTCATGGAATGCCATGATAAGCAAATGCAGTTGGAAACTGCTCCTAGTTATTAGTTATGTAATGTGAAGTAGTTGCATAACTACTTATGTTGACATAGTAACAACTATATTGCAATTGAAATTTTTTCATCTATCAACATCTAGTTATTAGTTATGTAATGTGAAGCAATGCTTTGAGCTTGAAAGATGTGCAATGCAATGTAATCAACGTTATGAATATAAACTACAAAATTATAAATTAAAGTTCAAAACATAAAAATGTCAAGTGTTTGCAATCAGCCATTATTGATCATTGATCAAACTGAACAGTGTGAACATTTTTTTGTGTGGAAGGCAAACAAGAAAAAAGTGGTTCAAAAATGAGGAATTTGTCCTCTACACCAAATGAGAAATATTCACAATATGTTCTAGGAAGGAATAAGTCCATAAGATCGAGTATGCAAGAACCAAGAATTGAAAAATTGGCTTACGTTTGACTTCCAAACACAAATTTTCACACTTTTCGATCTTCCAACGTAAGTCAAAAAGTATATGTGCGTAAGTTGTAAAGTATACACTTGAATACATGTAACTCATATCTATTGAACCATGAATTTATAACATGCAAATATGGACACCATCAATAAAAAAGATTTGTATTAATCAAATACCCATGTACGCATGTACATCAATATATGTCAATATAAGTATAAAATATAGTTACAAAAAAGCCATATAGGCTTACGAGAATGCCATATAGGCATACAATGTCAAACATATCGAATACAAAATATTTAGAAAATTGCCATGTAGGCATACAACAAAGGGCTCTACATTCAAAATTCATTTCTCTCCATGCTCTGGTTCAAATACAATTTTCTTTCCCTTTCTTGGCCAACCCGATGGCGATAAATATGTCACCCGTTTCTTTTGAGGAGTGCTCCTGCTACTCCTCCTAGTGTTTAGCTCTTGGTCAAGTTTCAACTGTTACAATAAGAAGTAAAGACATTAATATATAGAAATTACATTATAAAAATTAATATATTTAACAAAATTTAATCACTTACAGCCATCTGACGATCACTCTCCTTGATGGAAATATTTGCACGCTGATGCTCAGGCGTGCTCGAGCCCTGTATAAACCATCCGAATAGGAAGTAAACTACGAATCAATAATGGTTTGATTTTTCACTAGAACTAGTTCATCTATAACAACAAATGTAAATTGAAATTTAGTAATTTGCCTCATACCTCCCCTATCAGAGCCATCGAGGATTGTATTGCAGTAGAAACACGATATCCATTACCCTTGTTACGTTTGGTGGTGTTTCTCTCACCAACATCTGAAAATAAAACAACAAATTATTCAATCACAAAATAGTTATCAAATTTGAAGTAATGCTTTGAGTTTGAATGATGTGTAATGCAATGTAACAACAATATGATTATCAATTTTTTTAAAAGCAATAACCTGGAACAATCACATTGAAAAACAAAAGACCCTTTAGGAAAAATTTTAAGTGAAAAAGCGTCAAAACACAATGTAAAATATGACAACCAATATGAGAAGAAGAGATGATCTAGTCAAAAGGAGCTTTGATAGTAGCCAACTGAGTTAAGTATGACAAATCCAAGTATCATTGTTGCAAGGAATGGAGTAAGAGCTAAATAAAAATATAGCGACAATAAAAAATGATGGACCTAACTTGTCAAGGGCCTATTCTTCAAAACCCTTATTAAACGCTTGCCATAGTTTAAGATATGCAATAAATGTTTGACAATGGAATTAACCTTTTGAGGATGACAGTGATTAAATTGAGGTCTCCTTTTACCATGAAAAGATTGAATATTCTTTCTTTGGCCTATCATTATGATTTTTAAGTTTCCTCACTTGAGTTAAATATAATAGTCAAGTGTTTATACCAAAGATGATAGAGAAAATAATCATGAAAAGGAGAATATGATGGTGATCAATGACAAGGCAGTGGCACATTTGATAGTCAAAAGAGTAGAGGAATGCATAGTGAACATCATGGTACAACTTATGATATAAATTAAGCCACATGGTTGATGTGCTTTGAATCCTTGCATCTAAAGGAAATTTTCTTAACATAAATATCGCTAGGGAATTTCCTAATGTTGCCATTGTAGTTGGCATTAAAGCCGGTACACCGCAACACTGAAAATTATCCTTATATAAGAATTCCTCCATCTTGTTGATTGGCTTGTAACACTCTTGATGGTGGTTGTATGAAATCTAATTATGATTCCTCTTCTACATTAGAGGGTTCATATCCTTGATCTAACTCTTTTGAATTATCAGAATCAAAATCACTAGCTTCCATATTCAAAAATTCCCAACCAACATCTTCAATAAATTTATCTAGATCATCAGTAATAGTCTTACAAATTGGTTGCCAATTCAATTTCATTCTACTTTCATAATACTTTATATCCATGGAGTTCATCCATTCCTTGATGCCATCAAGTGAAGATTCAGGAATGGCATACATATGGAATACATCTCGCTTTAATTATTTGAAAACAATAGCCATATCAAATCCCTTTTCCCCAAGTCCTACTCTCTCAAGGTTAACAATCTCAATCTCACTAATAGTGATTACTAAGAAAGGTAATTCCACCAACTCTACCAAAAAATTTACCATAGGAACAATAAGGGAAAATTGGAAAAATAACTATTGGGAAATCATATTTAAATATTTCCTCGACCTTTGTGCAAGGTTGAAAGTACGTTTGTACAGATTGTTTTGTTGGAAATTGAAGGAAAACAGTTTTTTGAGTGAAATTTTCTATTTTTTGGTCTAAAAGAAGGCTCTAATGGATTAAATCTGGTTCTGTGTTGTGTTTAGGATGTAGAATAAATCCAGTACAAGTTTTTTGTAGCCTTTTGATAGTTCTTTCAATCATTTTATTGCCTCTTTGTCAATATTTTGGTTTGTTTGTGCTTGCTGGCCTGAAATAGGCAGTGTTGAGTAAATGGGGTGCTAGAGCACTTTTCCACCGTACAAACTGTATGGCCTTTTGGAAATAGTGCCTAGACACCACACTTGTACATATGTTATTTGGTAGGTTTTGTTTGAGTGCAGGAGTTGCTAGCAAAGTGATGCCCTAGGCGAGCCAGTGCAGGTCCAGCTAGGAAAAACTTGTTGTGCAGGTCACAAATCTTGCAGGGGTGCTGAGCCATTGAGGATTTTCTTCTTCGAGGAGGTAAGGTGGTGTGTTACCTTGTTACTACATGAAGGAGGAGGCTCCATCTGTCCATTTGGTGTGTAAACAAATTGGAAGTTTGCTAACTGTCAAGGGAAGGCTTAAAACCCTAGTTTTTGCTCCATTTCATGTTTGAGCTTTGTAGGGACAGTGGAAGGCTGAGACCTCAAGAATCTTTGAGTGTTGTCCATGTGAACCAAGAACCTTGGAAAAAGAGTGGGAAGTCCTTTTGATATTTGTGAGTTCTAACCTATTTTGTAGGTGAAGGAGACCTAATAGGGGCTCAAGGGCTACTAGCCTTTCAAACCCTAGCTAAAGGATTGGTGAGAGCGATGGGAAGTTGAAGTCTTGGAGGTTGTTCAAACACCTTTGGAGGATAGTTTGAAGCTTTTTAAGACTTATCACTACCCTTGCAAGAGTTGATGGAGTGTTGAGGAAGATTGGTCTTTAGTATAGTGTAAAGGCTAAGGAAGAGTTGTGGCAATGAACCAAGGTGGACTTGGTGGTTGGAGTTTGTGATAGAAGAGGGGTTGGTTAGACAAACCAGGGGCACCTAGTCATGAGTAGGGACCTATAGGTTAGATTGGTGAAGCAAAGCACCAAGGAGGTCTTACAAGGAAATTCCTAGAGTAGGAATCAGTGATTGATTCCTCCAACCCCTCTCCCTATCAAATTGGTATCAGATCAAGAAAAATATTTGGGATTGATCTTATATGTCAGAGAAAGAGTCTAGTGGTTCTAGCATCATGGTGAAAAATGCTGAGTTGGCCAAGAGGGTTGAAGAAATAGAGGAAGACAATAGGGTATTGAGAGAAAAGTTAGACCAACTTGAGCAAGCACTGAATGTTATGCAGTTTGATGGAAGAATAGCAAAAGAAGAAGAGGTTGCAAAGGTGGATAGAATCCCTGAACCTGGCCCTATATTGAAGGAGGATCCCTTATTGAAAGCATTGAAGGCTTTGAGTGGAAAAACACTTGAAGGAGTACCATTGTTTAGTGGAAAGATGGAGGCTGATTTAGTTATGGATTGGATAGAGGGAATGGAAAACCATTTTGAGTGTGATGGAGTCACTGAAGCAAAAAAGGTAAAGGTGGCTAAATCAAGATTAAGAGGTTCTACCTTAACTTGGTGGAAATTCATTTAGATAGAGAGGAGAAAGGAAGGTAAGCAACCTATCTCTACTTGGAAGGGAATGGTTGCCAAGGTGAAAGAAGCATACCTACCTGAAGACTATGAAATTCAGTTGCATAAGAGGAGACAGAGTTTGAGGCAAAGAGATCAGGAGATGAGTTCTTATACCGAGGAGTTTCAAAGACTTTGCATGAGGTCCAATGTCATAGAGGATGAAAGTATCAAGGTGGCAAGGTATCTCAACGGTTTGAAGTGGAACATTCAAGAGGAGATGGTTCTCTTAAGCCCCAAAACAGTGCACCAATGTTATCAATTGGCATTAAATATTGAAGAGAGGAGTAAGAGGAAGCAAGATCAGACTTCTAAGGGTAAAGGAAAAGGAAGAGATCAAAGAGGACATCATGGTGGCTACCAAGGTAGAGGCAATGACCAAAGAAACCAAGGAGAGTCAAAACTCATAGAGCATGGAGGTGAAACATCTACAAGAGGTGGATATAACTGGGGTAGAGGACCTCAAGGAGGTTCAAAAAGAGGAAGAGGAGTAGGCAAGCAGGAGCCTTTCCTTGTATGTACCTGCTCTAGGCCTTTCCTTGTAAGACCTCCTTGGTGCTTTGCTTCACCAATCTAACCTATAGGTCCCTACTCATGACTAGGTGCCCCTGGTTTGTCTAACCAACCCCTCTTCTATCATTCATCAAGATCATACATTGACCTTCTTGCCCCTCCTAAATTTGGACCACATCCATTACCTCCACATAAAACTGGACATCCTTAGTCTTCATGGTTCCCATGCGTGATATGGTTATGCAAATGAAAATGAAGAAAAGTAATCATCTCCTTATCCATTGGCTGGAAGAATGCATGCTTAATGTTTTGATACATGATATCAGCTCTCTCTTTTGCTCTCATGGTTGAATATCAAAATCCAGTATGGTGGGCCTCCAGAGTTCTAGTCATCTTTCTTCCTCTTCCACCAAATGTTGTCCTAATCCACATGTCTGCCAGCCTAATTGGCTTTGTTTTTGAAAGCTGAAGTTTCTCCTGAGTCACCAGTGTAGCTCTCTCTACCTTTCCAAACTCTTTCATTGCTACAGATCATCTTTGGGATTTAGTCATTTGTACCACATGGTTGATGTGCTTTGAATCCTTGCATCTAAGGGGTTTAAAACCTTAGGGGCCTTAGATGAGAAAAATAAGTAATGTTTTTCTTTTCTTTTTATGTGAGGACCTAGTAGTGAGATAAAAGAGGACTGTATAGAAAAATGAAAAAAGAAGACATAAAAATTCATGGACCATACTATATCACCTACATGCTAGCTAACAAGGACATGAATGTAGTAGATTTAAGTATGATAGGGGTATTGCAAGGTGTATTTGAGGAATATATAAGAATGAAGAAGAATTCAATGGATCAAATTAGTGTCAAATGTTTTCCTAAAAGATCTCCCACACCCTATTAGGGAATTTAATCATTTCTAAGCATTTTCCACGTCCTATGGGAAAGTTTGAGGAGGCTCCAATAGTTGAGAGTTTAATGAGTAATTATAACTTCTTTCCATGCAATCATGATTAGTTAGAGAACATATAGGGAAACTTGATGAGCTATGCAACAAATGAAGAGAATATATGGTATTTTGACCTAGTCTTAAGCATCTCCAAGCGTCTACGAGATATTGAAGGAGTCTTGGCTAATAGATAGGGTCGAGGATAGAAGTTTTATTTTTGGTTACATTGACATCATGTAGGACATCCATAGTCTTATTCTTGGTTACGTTGACATCACAAAAAATTATATAGGATGGAGTAGAATGTAGCTCTACCTTTGTCAGTTCCATGTTAAATTTTTATTATATATAGCTTGCTAGTGTAGGAATTCTAAGAAAAACAATCATGGTAGGACCATTCTTAAAAGATTTCAAATAATAACCTAGTGAACCCATATACTCTTATGACTATATATACACAAATCTAGATTAAACTTAGAATTCATTAACTTTAAGTTCTCTTTATTCTATATTACCTTAGTGAAAGTTTGAGCAAATCTACTCGCACTCGGAGGTGTTTCCTTGAAACCTCCAACAACACCCTGTTCAACATCCAAAATCACATATTAAAATACCATTCGTAAAACAATGCTATTAACACATGTAATAAATTTATAATTGTTTACTAACTTTACATACCCCACTGATAGGTGTACTGCAAAAATAAGTAGATTGACTAGTGTACCTAGGGTCAACACTGTGACCCTACAATTTTATTAAAATAATAAAACTAAATTAGTTAATCTTGCATTTCACAATCAAAATTTAATAAACTAAATTCAATGAACATGTTCAATTTTACCTGACTGTCAATACCATATGCATCATGCAGAATGTCAGCGCCCTCTCCATCCCCATAGATGCATATGGATCAGGCTGTGTAGAAGCATATGGATCTTGCGTAGCACCTCCCTGAGGGCAGTAGGGTCATATGAAAAGTGGCTCTGCAAGATCGACACACATGGCCTCAAAAGCCACCACTGAAGGCTCCCCTGGATTGCACTGTACAATGGGGCTAGTGTGGTGGATGACACTCCGAGTCAAGGATGTGATCACCTGCAAAGTCTCTACATCAGCACTCTCCTTTGCAACTACCGGCATCACAATCTGCCACGAGGCTGCCTAGTGAGAGGTCATCTCCCCTATCGTGTAGGATCCGGCTATGCACTGGGCCTATCCTATGTTGACCCCCCACCTCTCCCCTAAAACTCCCTCATATCAAAATAATTCAGGATTTGGTTCAATACAAACTCACAGTATAATTTCCTAAGAAAATATTGGGGGACTTCACAGTTATTTCATGGTGGGTAATCAAAGACCATATACCATCTGTCATAAAAACGGTTCCTAATCTCTTGGTGGTGGCACCAATGAATAGGAAACATCTTTGCATTGAGGGTGAGATTTTAATTTGTTCTAGGGTCAGTCAATAGAGAGCACAAATTTCCTTTAGTAATCTTTAAATCTTTAACTTGTTTATATCATAATTTTTCTGCATAATATGCCCTCGATGTTTGCCTCCTATTTTTCCATCCAGATATTTGTTGGGTAATTCCATCTACATTTTTTAGCAAATCCTTCAATGAATCTGCTAGATGTATTCTTTCTATGGTAGAAGAATTTTGATCACTCAACCTACTAATAAGATCCTCAACTTCTTTTCTATTATTTTCAATTTCACTCCTCAAATTTTCTTGAGTGCCAGGAGGGTATTGAGAGAATGGTGGGGGAGGTTGATTTTGTGGTTGAGGATTTTCCTCCTCTTGTTGAGGATTTCCTAAAAATTAAAAAAAAACATTCATTTCTAAACTAAAACAAACAAAATCAATTTAAAACTAACAAATTCAAAACAAATACCAAACAATACTTACCTCTTGCATCTCTTCGTCATCGTGGCACCATATTTGTGAAGAAATCCAATTGCTCTTGATGAATTTTGAAGAAATCACCTCTCCAAAAATGCGAGCGCGTATAACAGGGTTTTTGGCCGCGGGCGAAGCTAAAACACAGCAAAAAGGAAATGAGAAATGATGTTTGGATTTTTTTATATTTTTTTTCTTTTAAAAAGAAATAACGCGAATGCGTTATAACACGAATGCGTTTTGGGCTTTTTTTTCTTTTTTTGGCCACAAAAGTGTGACCATCTTGGTGCACTTACCCTATAGTTCTTCTGAATACCTTCCCAATGCCACAAGAATCAAGGAAAATGGAGTTCAAAGAAAAAACTTATGATATCCAAGGCTAAAAAGCAAGATCTAACTTCAACCATAAAAATAGTACAAAAAAATAAAATATACAAGACACCTGCACCACTAAAAAATTAAGAGAATCTATTCTTGAATGCATTACCAGATTCTTTGAAGTATTGATTGCACTTCTATTGTCACATAAGATAGGGATACGTTCATCATATAAAACTCTTGTACCATAGAAAAAAGGAAACTTGCTTGATTTGAGGAATAATTGCTGATAAATTGGAATTAATAAGGCCTTGATTTGGTGTTGTGAGGTGTTTTTCACATCCACACTAGGTCTTGTAACCTTTCAAGTGCATTTATCAATGTCTCGTAAATATGTTGTAAAGGTGTTGTAAAGAGTTTCACAATTTTCTAGACTTAATGAACCCTTCCCTTAATTCAACATTATAAAATGTGTTTAATGACATTATCACATCAATCTAGAAGGCTTGTAAAATAAACTTAATGTTAATATATTGTTGTAATGTGCCCTACACATTCACATTGGATATTGTGCCTTCCTAGGCTGAGTGGACCTCATTTTAGTGTTGTAAAGTGTACTTAATAACACTTTCACATTGAATTTTGTGTCCCAATCCCTAATTTGCCTTTACAACATCACTAATAGGCCCCTATTACCCCATATTGTGCGTCCCAAGGCATAAATTGATCAAATAACTGACAAAGTCATCATTTAAAACTAATTTATGCATTCCCCAACAACCCAGTTGGAAAATGGACTCCTCTGGGATTAATTCACCATATGTGGTGAATGAGTCCCTACCAAGTGGGACTTATTCACCCAAGGTTGTGAGTGAGTCCCATTTGGGCCATTTTTGACTTTTAAGCATGAAAAAATAGGTTTTACATTTATTTTTTCTTCATGTTGGCCTTGGGGATCCAATTTATGGGAAAATAAGGTGAATTTCCTATAAAAATAAGTCTGTAAACCATAATTCATAATCTCATAACTCATTTACACATCTCTCATCATTCATTCATCATCTATCTTCTCTATCAAGTCAAGCAAGTTAGGGTTTCATCATTACATGTCATCAAGACAACTTCGTAAGACATTCATGGGAAAAATTTTCATGTTTTGTTGTAGAAATTGAAGATAAATCTTCATGGAAAGGTAATAACTCCATTATATCATGCTTCATTACATTCTTTTCTCATTTTGGTTTAATTACCTAAAGGGGTTTGACCAAGGTAAACCCCCATGCCCTAACATCCAACATTTCTCTTTCTTGTCTTGTGTGTTTGCAGATTTAGACATCTTGGAGGCTTAGGAATCATTGAAGATTGCATTGTAAAGTTATTCAAGTCATCTCTTCATTGGATAAGGCAAAAATATCAGCAAAAAGTCACTTTTAGGCCTGAATTTGATAATTTTTAAACTAGACACAGAGAAGTAGAAAGTGTAGATCGAAGGCTCCTGTTTCCACCTTGGAATCTTTAGAAATTCAAAAGTGGACTCATTATATATGGGTGGTGAATGAATCTTACTTCCAGGCCTAATTTTGGTTTTCTGCATTTTTGGATACCCATTTTCCTGAAATGGGCTTTAAAATAGTTTCACAGAACTAGGACTAATTCACTGAGAATGGTGAATGAGTCCCACTAGACTTAAAAATTAGGATCAGTAGCATTCTAGATTTCATTTCTAGTATCCATAAAGATCATATGTGCACACTTTCAGTTTCATCCATTTTTGTTACAATTTGCATTCATTTCTAGGTTTTTTCTGCATATCATAATGTGTTTTTAAACAATCTCTATTTCATTGGTTTTGTATTAATATTAAATCCATATTAAAATTTTCTTGCATTCAAACATTGCATCTAGGTATATTACATCCATATTCCATCCATATTGCATTGAATTTGAGTGTAACTTTGCCCATTTTGGCCCTTCTTTCTCCATTTAGGTGAAAGACCTTAGAAGCGCTAGAAAGGATTAGGATGCCAAAATATTTGCTACATTTTGGTGAACCTAATTTTTTGAATATCTCCTTGTCTGATTTGGAGTCCATCCTCATCCTAGAATTAGCTTGCATTTCATTTTGCATTAGTTAAGTTGCATTCTAGGGTTTCAAAATTTGCATTCATGAAAAGTGCATTTAGGTTGCATTTTTGGCATCTAAAATCACTAAAATTTTCTAAAAATTTTCATTTTCATCTTAGGTCTGCATCTTATAGCACAAAAAACATAAAAAATCCCTCAGAAAAATTGAAATATCTCAAAAAAAATCCCCACTAGGACTCATTCGCAACCCTGGGCGAATTAGTCCCTTTTTACCCTTGAAACTGCCTTTTACAGATTTGAAAACCCTATTTTTATGCTTCTATTTTCTGCCATCAGTTATCTATATTAGTTGGCTGACTTTTTGTATCATGCATCTCATTAGATTTAGTTTACATTAGCTCATTTCCTACATTGTTAAAATTTACATTTGCACTTCCAATCTTTCATCTTTCAAATGATTGCATAGCGTCATTAGTAGATTACTTTGTTTGATTTATCTAATAAGTTGCATTTCATCCAATGTCTTTATATTTGATTTTAAGTTTGCATAGCTTCTCTTACATTTAAATCATTTGAAATAAGCATTATTTACATTTATGGCACTTAGACTTTTGCAATTTTCATTTTCAGCATTAGTTCCCAGTTCATTAGCAAATGAAAACAAAAAACAAAAAACATCAAACAATCTAATTCAAAAAATGATTCAATTTCAAAAAAATATAACATCCACGCCCCTTAGTAGTGATGATTTAGACATGTTAGATGAAGCCCTTAAGTAATTCCTCTCATTAAGATCATCCACTAAAGATTTGACACAAATGGATGCATGCATTGACAATCATGATAATCATAATTTTTCTTCTCCTGATATATCTCCCATTGGTTATGAAGGTATCTTGATGAAAGAGGACACAATCATTGAAGATCATGAATGTCTTTCTTGTCTTCCTTCTCCTCCCCCTTGTAAAGACATTATGACACACAAAGCTGAAATTATTGACACTACCTCATCGAGTCCTCATTCATCTACCAACACCTCCCCTACTTGTGCAAATCCTTTAGTGAATAAGGATAAACTCATGAATGATCATGAAAAACACATTTGTGTGGAGAATATGATTGAGATCTATGGCAATCCTACCTCTCTAGGACATGAGGATGTAAGTGTAGATAATCATGACAATCAACCCTTTTCTTCTCGTACTATCTTCTCTACACATGAAGAATATAGTTTATTGTTAGAAGATATCATGATGGATACTCTATTTGAACAAAAAAGTCCAATCCTTAGTAACCATGAAACTCCTAGTTATCCTTCTCTTGATGCCTCTCCTATGAGTGATGAAGCTATCTTTCCAAATCCAATTATGACATGTGATGAACATAAGAGATCTCCTCATAGGGTCACTATTATGGCACATAAGAATGACACCTTAGAGAAAGTAGACAACCAAATAAAGCATTCTTCTCATATCACCACTATTGCTACTCAAAGCAATCCAACCCTTAATCAGCCCCTATGTGTGTTGAAGTTATTTTTTACACACCTAAGAATCTTATCATTCTTTACGTACCATTACAAAATAAACAAGCTCACAATACACCCAACCTCAATCTTCCAAATCATGGTCTTCGTGATTGTCTTTTCCTAGAAATCAACCCATCCAACAAACCTTCACTCAACATCCATACTATCACTCAAGATTCTTCCAAGAAAACTCTAACCTTGGTACATCCTAAATTGATTGATATCTCATTAAACATGTATCAAGTAAACACTTTGTTTCCTTATCCAAATAAATAACATTATTTGCTTCTCCTTGCCATGCAATAGTTGTAGGATAATAGCATACTCACTATTGCATTTTTTGCATCCATCGAAAGGGGTAGTATACCATCATCCATTCCAGGCTCACCCTTGTCTTGCACTAAGTGGGGGAAAGGAGTTTGACATGCTTACCTCTATATGTCACATGTCATTGTCTCTTTTGGCTAATTGTTCATTAACTTTTCATGAACATATAAGAGCAAGCTTGGGCTATGGATGACATGTATTAAGATTGACTCGCATGCGAGATACTGCCTTTCTTCATGACGCAACTTATTGAAAACATATGACTTAGCATAGGGCTTTTCAAATAAGCTCTGATACCCTCTTCTACTTTAAATAAATTACTCCTAGTAATGGTGTAGAAACTACTTTAAAGTGGGGACATACATAGAAAACATCATTTTTACAAATTTCATGGAGTGATTTATTTTTTCTTGTGGCGTCTCCTCTTCTTGGTGGTATCCAAGAGTGTACAATGAACTGAAGTGGCCTAATGCAAACAAAGCATCCCATGGATAACGATTTGACAAGGGAATAACAATCAACTGAAGTGGCCTAATGTGAATGAGCCATCCCATGGATAACGATCTGACACCCTGACTTGTCCTCTCTTGGAGACATTAGGAACAATGCTCCCTAAGAATAATACCTTGAAAAAAGAAAAATCCTCTTTAACAAAATTCCTTACATGATATTCAAAAGCATTTACAAAAAGCATTACATTGTGGTGCCTTATAATTGTTATCGGGAGCATAACTTTGGTATGGTTAGTATAATGGGAAGCCAACATACTGGCATGACTTTCTCACTAAACCACTTCTTTGGTACGATATCTCACCCCATGGATGACCTAATGTTCTATGGCCCCAGAGTGAGCACATCACCTCATTTTTCTTTCCTTTAGTTCATTCCATCACATGATTATATATCTTGATGGTTTGACCTTAGATCTTGGATCCTAGGGCTTGACTATATTCTTGATCTTTATAATTCTTTGTCATCTGCATCTATACACTCATATCTCTCTTAAATGTCCACTTTAGTGTGATTTTGAAGCAAGTTCATCCTCTCACTAAAGTGGGGGCTAAATGTACCATTGGAAAATGAAAACTTGCTTGATTTGGGGAATAATTGATGATAAATTGGACTTAATAAGGCCTTGATTTGGTGTTGTGAGGTGTTTTTCACATCCACACTCTAGGTCTTGTACCCTTTTCAAATGCATTTATCAATGTCTCGTAAAGGTTTTGTAAAGAGTTTCACGCTTGTCTAGAATTATTGAACCCACCTTCCCTTAATTCAACAATATAAAAAAAATTTAATGACATTAGCACATCAATATAGAAGGCTTGTAAAATAAACTTAATGTTAATCTAGTGTTGTAATATTTCTTACACATTCACATTAGATATTGTGACTTCCTAGGATAAGTGGACCTCATTTTAGTGTTGTAAAGTGTACTTAATCATACTTTCACATTGAATTTTGTGTCCCAAGCACTAATTGGCCTTTATATCATCACTAATAGGCCCCTATTACTCCATATTGTGTGTCCCGAGGCCGAAATTGATCAAATAACTAACAAAGTCATCATTTAAACCTAATTTATGTATTCCCTAACAACCCAACTAGCAAATGGATGCCTCTGGGACTAATTCACCATCTGTGGTGAATGAGTCCCTACCAGGTGGGACTAATTCACCCAAGGTGGCAAATGAGTCGCATTTGGGCAATTTTTGACTTTTGAACGGGAAAAAATAGGTTTTAAGTTTAATTTTTCTTCATGTCGGCCCCCCATAGAAATCGGGCAAAAACCAAGTTAGCCTGCAATGGTTATCAAACATATACATGTCAGCCAACAACATTTGAATCTCTGTTTTATTCACCAACCATTCACCAAGATAGTCATGAAGGTATGCCGAAGGCAAAATATCACTTATCACTGTCTGCCCATGTTCCCCTATGTTATTCACCTTTGCCGTGACCATCTGCATGTTATATCAAAGTGTATTCCTCACATGCTTTCCATTCACTTTGTTCACAGTCGCTATAGCATATTGCTCTCGGAGAGACCTTTTGTAGATGTTACTTCGTTCTACCGAAAACCTTGAGCCACAATGTATCGTCAAAACATCCTTGTCCTTATACCGATAGAAACCTTCATCTTCATATTTGTTGCTATAATCTATGACTATCGGGGAGACCCTATGTAGACAATATAATGCTTCACTGAAGGCTTCAAAGTCAACCTGAGTCATTGAGACAGAGCATCTCCTATGTCGAAAACCATTCCTTACCCACATGTCTTCGCTGAGACATTTCAAACTCAGGGAGACGTAACATAGAACTCTCCATGTTACACCGAAAGGCCCCATGCACACCTGTTCACCAAAACACTACTGATCTCTCACCAAAAGCCACATACTAAACCCCGTCAGCAAGACACATTGAATTCATTATGACACGATGGGGAATCCACATGCATAAAGTCGGTGAGACCGAAGGTCTCTCATTGGGACCTTATCATGATAGCCAAACACACCAATAGGGTCCTTTAATTTCCGGTCGGTATAACAAGATGATATCGCCAAAACACTCTGTCGAAAGGTATAACTTATACTGATACACATCCTCTGCTCCTTTGGGTTGGCATGACATAACGAAGTCGTTGAGACCCTCCACCGAAGAATCCAACTATCACCGAAATGACCACTTAGGCATCAGTCGGTAAGACAAGAGAAGATCGGGGAGACTTCAACCCGATAGCCACAACACATGCCGATAAGGTTCCATCTTCCAATGTGATTGCTGAAACATATGAGAAGTCCTGCCAACCACCCTAAAACTTAGAAGTTAGCAAAAATGAGTCGGGGAGACAAAGAAAATGTCACGCTGACCTGAACCATGATGTAAAAATATGCATGACTCAATGGATTCAATGGGACAAAGGGGAAAATATATGAGTGGAAAATGCACATGGTAGGACAAAATCTGGAAGTTTATGAGTAAAATTAACATGTGAAATCATCAAATTTTTACAGTTCCAATAGTGGCTCAGTCTAGGGATGATTGAGTGTAAAATCAATGCAAGGATCCATAAACATGGGTGAGCAGACCAGAACAAAAATGATGAACCAGTGAGCAGCAATGGAGGAATGGAAATGGAAAAGAGTGTGAAATGAATGCAAAATGGATGCAAAGTGGAGATGGAGCAGAACCCTAAACTACAGTGCATGGAAAAGAATTTTAAAGAGGAAAAGCAAGAGTTGTCCATGCATTGGCAACCCTTAATCCTCTGTGTTGCTTCATCAATTCTGAGCGATCTGAAACTCAGACCAAGCTTTCCCCTGTCAAATACCTGATTTTCTCTTGAGTTCATCAGACTCTTCGTAAAGACATTCATGCAATCTTTGCAAGCTTGGACCAAATTCCCAACAGTATTCAGCAATTTATATTCTTCA
The DNA here is from genome assembly GCA_007258455.2 of Sequoia sempervirens. NCBI lineage: Eukaryota > Viridiplantae > Streptophyta > Pinopsida > Cupressales > Cupressaceae > Sequoia > Sequoia sempervirens. The sequence continues at coordinate 402,126,637 of VDFB02058242.1, forward strand.
GCATTAGACAAATCTCTGTTATCTCCAACATTCAAAGTATACATATAATCAATACAAAATTGATCATTACTATTGTGCACTAGGAAACATTCTCTCAGCTGTATTGAAAACTCATCAACAAAGTGCCTCTCATGAGAAATAATTTTTTTTGTTATATCAACACTGTCTGAAACAAACAAATCTGAAACTTTTTGCACCTCATTGATACCCCTATGACTCAAATCTTCAATATTAAGCATATGTGAACCAATCAAATCTGGAACACTATCATCCTTGGTATGCATACAAATGCCTTCTTCACATGAATTTGAAAATTCAAAATCACATACCTCTTCTTGATCAAACACATGCATTTGGCCAACTTCAAAGGTTTCACCATCAACTTGAGAAATGCACTAAGAGACATATGAATTATTGCACAAAAAAATTTCACTGTCGAAACAAATGCAAGCTGGACAAAGAACTTTAGGATCACCTTCATGTGTATATCTCTGATATTCAAGATTCAATAAATATGAGATTTGCTCACAGCTGAGTAAACAAGTTTCAACATTTTCACTATTACAGTCATATTCATCACTTTTGTCATCATCAAAAAGAGGCCCATGATCATCAGAGAATGAAAAATCACTAGCAAAGTCATTTGTTCCATAGCTTGACACATCCTGTTTATCTAAGAATACCTTTTGCTCAACATCAAGTGGATCAAAAAATACTTGAAATTCCTTCCCAGGCATACCTTGGAAAAATATCATCTGATCATCTTTTAAGACTTCATCATGCAATGGGCTTGAAATTTTTTGGAAACCATTCTCAAATTTACAAACCTCCTCTTCATCGAATGTACTTTCATAGCTTTCAACTGCAGTTGGAGGCATTGTATATTCAATATCAATATTTCCCATTGCTTCTTCATCCTGATCTACATAAGAGGTAAAAGAATCCCTTTGCTGCAGATCCAAATCTACAGCTGTATCTTCAAAATCTGAATATTCATTGGATCCCTCATAACACACACTTCCCTCATTGTCACAATCTGTTATACAAGAGAGATCTCTTGTACCTTCATCTTCACTATGCAAGCAATTACAGGAATCATACTGACTTGCACATACCTCATCTTTTATTACAAGCATTGTTTGATCAATTTCTCTACACTCATCAGAAATACAATCATTGGAATCAACATTGGCAGTGTTCTCATACCTTATCTCCTCCATTGCATCAATTAATTTATTCAAGTGACCACATGCACGCTGTATTGACGACCATGACCAATAAGCTGATTCAGGCTTCCATACTTTTATGAATTGAGCAACAAAAAAGGGTCTCTTACAGTCAGGAGGCAATTGCATGAAGACACTCATCATCCTATTGTATAGAGAAATAAATCTTCTCCTTCATACTTCCTTATGCCAAGAAATGCATCCAAAAGATTTCTGACACATTCATCAGCATTAGATTGTTGATTTTGATACATACCTTGCTGCAAGTTTTTATTTTCTTGAATCTCCAATAACCCATGGGAAGCCCAATTTGGTGTATATAGATCTCCATATTCCTCAAGAAATCAATCCTGAAATCCTTGGAGAGATTTAATAGAAGCTACTGGTAGGTTGTTGAACCAATCCCTAGCATCTTCAATAAGTGACATCACAAACAACCTCATATGTAAATCCTCATATGGCATATCCAAACCCTCGATGAAATCATTAAAGCTCCTCAAATGATCCTCAACAGTGATTGTGTTACTCCCTATAAACTTAGGGACAAGGTTTCTCCAATTCATATCCAGAGGGTAAGGGTACTGCTGAAGCCCTATCAGATTGAATTGCTTGATCATTGTTCTATACATATGGGGAGGGAAAGGTGGGTACATATCCTGTTGTGCATGATATGCACTACCTTCATTGTGAAAACTTCCAATTATAATATCAGGCATTTGAGGAGTCCAATGCCTGCCTACATTTGTGTATTCGCTCATTCCATATACAAATTCCATTCTTCATCAAACCTTTTTAGAGTCGCCACCTACTTTTCCAAAAGTAGGAAAATGATTATTTATGATCTATTCCCCAACATAATCACTCTTTCTGAAACTTCTCAAAATATATCTTTCTTTTCAATGACTCTATATGATGGTCTTCAACTGAATCTTCTGATGTATTCCCCAGCAGAGTCGCCAATTTGTTAAGTGCGTGACTCAGATGGGGAGCTACAAACTACACAATTATGAATCTTTATTTGAAGACCTGATTTGAAAATTTGTATGACTCTATAGGAAAGGCTGCCTGCTACCAGATTTTCTCAAGTTATTCCCTAGCAGAGTCGCCAATTTGTTAGCTCTCAAAAATGCAGGTTTGAACCATGAAAGGTTGCCAAGCTTTCACGACATTTTAGGGTAACATAACAAGGCTTGAAACAATCAAACCTTCTACTCTTCTGGTGCTGCAAGACCAAGGTAGGTGTACTTGTCTTGAACTATGTAGGCTTATCATATGATTATCTTTCTGGATTGCTTTGTCTACAATGGCAGATAACAGTGAGCAAAATGAAACCAAACTTGATAGCAACTTGCAGATCTAAATCCTAAGATATTAAATAAAAGAGATTGAATGAATTAAAATAATGGAATTGCAAAGACCAGTGCCTTGTTGGGTATGCGGAGTCGAATGAAACAGAAATGGGAAACGTATTTTGGTAGAAAATCAAATTGCAGGCATATGATCTATTCAAAACTTGTATGAACAATGCAAAATTATGACTACTGAGTTCTACTTTAACAATCTAGATGAATCTTTTTGATTACCGTGATCAACAAAAAGGATTTAATCTCTACTTGAGAGAACCAAATTGATTAACCACACAAATGCAGCAAATGTGCATAGATAAACCAAAAATAAACTTGTTATATTAGTTTAAATAACCAGAGAGAATCAACATGGGGACAACTTTAGTAATGCTTTTCAATAAACTCGACATGCTATTGAAACCAAAAAAAAACTGCCACACAACTGAATTTCATTGAAACCACCATTTAAAATCATGCACATAGTCTCTAAAAAGAGAAAATTATCCTACTATAGCCATCTGACTACTTACTGTTTCTACTATAAAATAATTCTCCATTCAATTACAATCCGAGTGCATATAAATACACTAGCATTAGAGATCAAGTCGTTTCAAATTCATGTCGGCCCCCCATAGAAATCAGGTAAAAACCAAGTCGGCCTGCAACGGTTATCAAACATATACATTTCAACCAACAACATTTGAATCTCTGTTTTATTCACCAACCGTTCGCCAAGATAGTCATGAAGGTATGACAAAGGAAAAATATCACTTATCATTGTCTGCCCGTGTTCCCCTATGTTATTCACCTTCGCCATGACCATCCACATTTTATATCGAAGTGTATTCCTCACGTGATTTCTATTCACTTTGTTCACAGTCGCTATAGCATATTGCTCTCGGGGAGACCTTTTGTAGATGTTACTTCGTTCTGCCAAAAACCTTGAGCCACAATGTATCGTCAAAACATCCTTGTCCTTATACCTCGATAGAAACCTTTGTCTTCATATTTGTCGCTATAATTTGTGACTGTTGGGGAAACCCTATGTAGACAATATAATGCTTCACCGAAGGCTTCAAAGTTAACCCGAGTCATCGAGACAAAGCATCTCCTATGTCAAAAACCATTCCTTACCCACATGTCTTCACCGAGACATTTCAAACTTGGGGAGACGTAACATAGAACTCTCTGCGTTACACCAAAAGGGCCCATGCACACCTGTTTGGAAAAACACTACTGATCTCTCACCAAAAGCCGCATACTAAACCTCGTCGGCAAGACACATTAAATTCATTGTGACACGATGGGGACTCCACATGCATAAAGTCAGCGAGACCGAAGGTCTCTTACTGAGACCCTATCCCGATAGGCAAACACACCGATAGGGTCCTTTAATTGCCAGTCGGTATAACAAGATGATATCACCAAAATACTCCACTGAAAGTTATAACTTATACCGATACACATCCTCTGCTCCTTCAGGTCGGCATGAAATAACGAAGTCGTTAAGAATCCAACTCTCACCGAAATGACCACTTAGGCACCGGTCGGTAAGACAAGAGAAGATTAGGGAGGCTTCAACTTGATAGCCACAACACATGCCGATAAGGTTCCATCCACCAATGTGATCGCCAAAACATATGAGAAGTCCTGCCGACCACCCTAAAACACAGAAGTTAGCAAAAATGAGTCGGGGAGACAAAGAAAATGTCACGCTGACCTGAACCATGATGTAAAATATGCATGACTCAATGGATTCAATGGGACAAAGGGGAAAAATATGAGTGGAAAATGCACATGATAGGACCAAATCTGGAAGTTTATGAGTAAAATTAACATGTGAGATCATCAGATTTTTACAATTCCAACAAGGCCTGAATTTGATAGTTTTAAAACCAGACACCTAGAGAAGCACAAAGTGCAGACCGAAGGTTCCTGTTTCCACCTTTGAATCTTCAAAAATTCAAAAGTGGAATAATTCTCCATGGGTGGTGAATGAGTCCCAATTCCAAGCTTGATTTTGGTTTTCTGCATTTTTGGATACCCATTTGTCTGAAACGGGTTCCAGAGCATTTTCACATAACCGAGACTGATTCGCCTAGAATCAAAAATGAATCCCACCAAGCCTAAAAATTAGGATAAAAAACATTCCAAATGTCATTTCTAGTCTCCATTAAGATCCTAGGTGCACACTTTAAGTTTCATTCATTTCTGTTACAATTTGCATTCATTTCTATGTGTTTTCTACATATCACAATGTGTTTTCAAACAATCTACATTTCATTGGTTTTGCATTACTAATCAATCCATCCTACAATTTTCTTGCATTCAAACATTGGATCTAGGTATATTACATCCATATTGCATTGAATTTGAGTGTAACATTGCCCATTTTGGCCCTTCTTTCTCCTTTTAGGTGAAAAAACCTAGAAGCGCTAGAAAGGATTAGGATGCCAAAATTTTTGCTACAAATCTGATATCCTTTAGTGTTTACTTCATCCATTACACATGTGTACAACATGATGTTGCAATATATTTTTCTTCTATAGTAGATAATGATACTTGATCCTGCTTCTTAGTTAACCATGAAATAAATGTGCTTCTAAGAAAGAAAGCACCACCACTTGTACTTTTCCTATCATCTACACATCCAACCCAACTTTTATCTATATATGCACTCAAAGAGAAGTCAGTATCCTTAGGATACCACAAATCGTAATTGAGAGTGCCCCTCAAATAGCTAAATATAATGTTCACTACTGCAACATTAGATTGATTGAGATCTTTAAATCTAGCCACAAAATAAACTTAATGCACGATATCCAATCTAGTAGTAAGGTATAATAGTCCACCAATCATTGATCTATCCCTTCTCTAATTTTTCTTAGGAGATTCATCATTTCTTCTCAACTTACAACTAGTAACCATAGGAGTACTTACTTTTTTAGATTCATCCATTCTAAATTTCTTCAACAATTCCTTAACATACTTAGATTGTGATATGAATATACCTATCTTTGATTGACCGATCTACAAACCAAGGAAGAAATTCATCTCCCCACACATTGAAATTTCAAATTACTTTTTGATTTCCTCTGTAAACCTTTTGTAGATGTCTTCATTTCCTTTAAAGATTATGTCATTAGCATATACCACCACAATTATTATTTCTTCTCCTTCAACTTTGAAATATAGATTGCTATTTTTAGTACCTTTTCTGAATCATCTTTGTAGCAAGTACTTATCTAACCTCGCATACCAAGCTCTAGGAGCTTGCTTCAGTCCATACAATGCTTTCTTCAATATGCAGACCATATTTGCATCTTCTGACAATTGAAAACCTTCTGTTTTTTCAATGTATACCTCTTCTTCTAATTCACCATTCAAGAATGTAAACTTCACATCCATCTAATATTCCTTAAAATCTTTATGTGCTGCTAAAGCTAAAACAATCCTGATAGATTCCATTCTTGCAACTAAAGTAAAATTTTCCTCAAAATCTATACCTTTAATCTATACCTTTAACCTATGAGTAACCATTACACACAAGTCTAGCCTTATTCCTAACAAATTTTCCATCTTCATTCAAATTATTCTAGAACACCCCCTTAGTACCAATCACATTATTTTTTGCCAATCTTGGGACCAATTCCCAAGTTATATTCTTCCTATTTGTTCTAGCTCTTTAGGTTCATTGCTTTGACTCAATTCTCATCTTTTCATGCCTTAGTCACTATTTTTCATTCCACCTCAAAAACTAATTGAAATTTACTTGTTCTTTTGTCATAGTAACTTTTCTCCTTGTTAGCACACCTTTTCTCTAATCTCCATTGATATGATTTCTTGAATGATTCTTCTACATATACTTAAAGGAGTCTTAGGATTCTTTTCCGAACTTTAATGATTCTTCAACTATCAACTATTTTCCTTTATCTTTAGCCTTTTCTTCTTGACTACAAGGGGATTCATCAAATTCATATCCTTCTATTAGTACTAAACTTTGATGTGGTTCTTCATCCACTTTAACACTTGCACTCTAAAAAATATTCTTCAATATTTTGGTTCAACAGTGGTAGGCCTTGCTTCTTGTAGTGTACCCAAGGAAGATTCCTTTATCAAATCTTACATCAAAATTTCCTATGATTTATTCATCTCTTCTAATATAAAATTTTATTCCAAAAAATTTGAAATATTTCATAGTGTGAGGTTTACCATACCATAACTCAAGGATTTTTTGAACTGTTTGCACTTGCTTGACTTTTTTTAGGGATTTAGGCATCTAGAAGGCTAGCTTCCTTCATCATTGTCGTAGTTGCTTCTTGTACTATTATTTTTTTCCTTTCCATAACTCCATTCTACTAAGGAGTTCTAGGGGTTGATAAATTCCTTCTTATTCCATCATCTTCACAAAAACTATTTAACTCATTTAAAGTAAATTTACCACCTTTATCAAATGTCAAACATTTTATTTTCAAATTTATTTCATTTTCAACCATAGCCTTGAATTCCTTAAACTTTTTTAGAGCTCTTTTTTTTTATTTGAGAAATGTAACCCAAGCCATTCTACAATAATCATCAATTAATAACATGAAATACATGTCACCACATGAGCTTCTAATTTTGGTAGGTCCACTTAGATTTGTATGCACTAACTCCAAGGTACCTATGGTAGAATATTATTTTGTCTTGTATCTTGTCTTTTTTTTCATTCCAACTTGATATTCTTACAAATTGCATTGATATGCTTTGTAATCTTTGGAAAATCTCTCCTAGCATCAATTAAAATTATCCTTACTAGTAGATATCAAAATTAATGTGACCCTTTCTTCTATGCCATAGCCAAATTTCATTAGTTTGAGGTATAAATTTTTTTGCACCATTACCTTTAAGTTGATAGACATTACCTCATGTCCCTATTCCAATAGCAACCAAAATGTTGAAAGTCCAAGATACTAAGAGGGGGGTGAATTAGTATCTTCTTAAATTTTCTGATTAGATGTAGTCCAACTATTCCAATGCATACAATAATAAAGATAAATAAGAGCATTAATAGAGCATGGAAACACAAGACACATGAACACCAGAACTTTTACGTGGAAAACCCAAAATGGGAAAACCATGGTGAGTGTTAACTCACAATATAGTATAACCAATTATAAAATATTACAAAATGGGTGGCTCACTACTAGGACTCACTGTCTAGAAACAATGGCTCACTGCCAACAAAATTGCAATGATTGAATGGCTTTCAACCAGAAAATGAACTAATAGAATACACCTAATGAGTGTAGATTTAGTTCCAAATAAAGCTCAATAAATGGACTTGACACACTTCATCATGTTTGCACTACTTTTTATCATCACATCACTTCTCCAAAAACTACCCATTATATATACCCAATCTCTTCACAAGCATCAATTAGGTTGGCCTAATTAGATGCACTTCTCATTTAGCAAAAATATCAACTGTTGGCCTCAATCTTTGAAAAAGATAACCCACATGCTTCAAATAGTCAGCACAGACCTAAAATAGGTCGTGCACATATGTACACGTAGCAAAAAGTTAATTTACACAATACATCCATCAAGTCGGCCAAAGATGGACCAAAAAAACATAACCGCAGAACACCAATGTCACACCATACGAACAACTGGATATGTGAGATCATGTATGCACATGCTTTTGACATCTGTAAACCATTTCCCAAAACCATAAGTAATAGTGATCACCGAATAACAAATGTGAACCACAATATCAGACAATGTAAGCAAAATACTGATTCAGATATCAGACTAGAATACCAGATTAACTTTAGTCTTGATCTTGCAATTGCAATTCATATATTATGGTGACAACAATGACAACAAAAAGTAACAAAATAAGATGTTCATTTTTCCAACAATCTCCCCCTTTCTCATTGATGGCAACATGTGCCAAAACCAAAAGGGAATATTTACAGAGTTCTCTATTTACAATACTTCTCCCCATAAGACCAACATTTCACCTCTACACTCCCCATTTGACATCAAGGAAAAAGGGTGTGCAAGAAGAAAAAAACATTAAAGAAAAGAAAACAAGGAAAAATATATCAATTAGAAGATGATGATCCTTAAAGCTCCTTCAAAATAACTTAACAAATTGTTTATCCTTTTCCCTAGCCATCCTTTGTTGCAATCAACATCTTGTTTAGAGATTCCAGCTCTATCAGAGTTTCTTCATCACCATCTAGAGTATCAGGAATTAGGTTTATCTTCTCAAGCCTTCCAAAGCAAGCCAAAGCCACTCCAATTAGAGTGAATTCCATTCTTACAATTTCACTTAATTGAATGAATTTTTTGATAATTTCTTCCTTCTATTTCTACAAGGAAAATATTTTTTTTGTGTGTAGTGATGGCCTTCTAGATTAATCTCTCTTTATCTTTAGATACACTATAAGTACTAGAAATGGTAGATAGCTGAGACTCAATTGAGTCCATGAAAATATTGATATTTTGAGTGGCATCCGACAACTTCAAGCAATAAGAGAGAACATCATCTACCTCTGACTCACAAACCTTCACCAGTTCTAGACACTTTTCAACACAAGAATGTGCAAGAGCACATTTTTCATGTAAAGCCAACATCCTTTTCTCTACAAAATTTTCTTCTATCTCCTGTCTTGTCTTTTCATTAAGCCCAGAGGAACACTCCTTGAAAGAGTCTAACAATAATCTCAAATTTTCAATAGGGGCAAGGGATGTATCAATGGATGCATTGAGTATAGCTTTCTGCAAATCTTTCAAAGCATCTTCTATCAATTATGTTCCCTTTTGATTCATTTCAAGAATTTCCTTTCTTCTAGATGCTTGCATAGCATCACCCAACACAACATTATATACTGGAGACATCTTTTCCACATCAACATATCCCTCAATCATAGGGAGTTTCAAATTTTCCTATGGAATAATTGGTTGAAATCTAATTTTCTTAGATAAAAAACCTTTCAGTACATCACCACCAGAGGACGAATCACTAGGATGCTTCAGTGATCTTAAAATCTATTTTTCCTCTTCATTTTTCCTAGAGGATTCCATGACCTTCTTTTCTTCCTCTCTCTTTTCCTTTTCTTTATCTTCCTCTATTGCCTCTTCTTCTTCTTCCTCTTTCTTTTCATGCTTTTCACCTTCATCTTCATCTTTATCTTTATCTTTATATTTATCATTATTGTCCTCTTCCTTGTTTCCATCTTTTTCATCTTTATTCCACTCTTCTTTAGGATTATCTTGACCTTCTTCTTCATTGACTTGTCCTTCCTCTTCAGCATTCCCTTTCCTATTACTGCCTTCTTCTCCTTTAGTATGCTTTGATAGAGCAACATTATGCACCTCAGGCTCAACTTCTCCTTCATTATGGTCATTAACTTCATCACCAATATTAATTTCAACATCAAAATTATCAAGAATGTCTTCATTACCTGTACCTAGAGAAAAATTTTCCTTAACATTTTCAACAATAGTTCATAATGGTTAGTTTTGAGCTTCCCATACTTTTTTGCTGTCTCCCGGATTACCTTTGTTGTTTCCTTTCCTACTTTCTTTGTCAATTTCTTATTTCTTGTCATCAACATATCCATTGTACTCTTCATCTGAAACATTTCAGCACAAATATTGTTCAGAGATTTTAGATCATCACAGGTCAAGGAAGACCCAATCTTATTATATTCTACATTTCTAATCTTTTCTTCAAACACAACAGCCTCAAATCTCCTTTTCATCAGATCATCCCACATGCTTTCAAGAACATCTTTCCTTATGTTATCCCATTTTACCTCTAACACAATAATGTATTGAATAACAACTAAATGTATTGTTTTCTTGTCTTCTTCTCTAACTTTATCATAGTATTCAGTTGTGGGTTGAAGCATATTCTCAAAAGTTAGCAAGGCATTAAGAGTTAGGTCAAGTTTATATTGGAGGCCAGAACTTACCACAATATCTTGTTCATCTTTTTGGTCTATATAGGTCTCACCAGATACCTTAGCCTTCTTTGATTCAGGCTTGGTGTGCACATGTATATCGAAATCATGCTCTTCTTCATTTTCAGAAGATGACACAACATGTAGTCTTTTAGAATCAACAACTTCTATAGATGTAGCTTCACCGAAGGGTAAACCTCCTCTTTTTCTCCTTACCAGCTTTGCTTCAGGATCTTCTTCTTCTTCTTCCCGATCATCAGTAACACTAAGATTCTTCTTTCTTGTTGCCTTTTCTTTATTTCCTCTCTTTGTAGGGGAAACCAAAGGGGTCTCTTTCCTCTTCTCAGATCTGTTGTAGGTCCAGAGGAAATAGGACCTTTTCCCTTATCAACAGTACTAGTTTCATTCTTTGTTGTAGGGACTGTGGAGGATTTTGCAGCAGTATTCCTTCCAGATCTCCTAGGGCTAGATGATTATGCTTTTAGTTGTTCTACCCTAGCTCTTCCAAGAGAAATTTCCTCATTAGTGAAATGAACATCTTTAAGTGTTTTCTCCACTCTCTTCCAAATCTTAGGCTTCTGTTGTTCCATATGAATTTCCATAGATTTTTTAGCATATGTCCCAATTCGAGGTTTGTTGGGGTCCTTTGGATTTTTTAGTAATATTTGTACATAACCTTCAGCTTCTTCTGTTATCTCATATCCAAGAGGCTGAATCTAGATAGTTTGAGGTTCTACAACCTCAATCATGCATTCATTAGTGGAGACATGAAATATGATGTCATTCTTATAATTCACAATTTTTCTTGGAATTCTATCCTTTCATTCATTTCTTTTGAATATAGCAAAGAATGTTGTTAGGGCTAAAACAAAGGATTTTGGCACTCAAATCCTTGTTAGCTCCTCCTAGGGTTTTTCACCTAGGAGAGAGAAAATGGGCCAAAATACACAATGTTAACACTCAAGATTAAAGGATGGAAGAATGAAAAGCAAATATGGAGTGTGTGAATGTGTCCTAATGATGGAAACTTAATGAAAATAAAGACTAAATAATGTAAATTGATCTAATATAAAAGTGTTGGAAAACATAGTGTTGAATGCAAATATGAAGTAGAAACTTAAGCAAATGGAAACAAAAGCTAATGAGATTGAATAGATTGCACCTACCGCCTAATAACTATTACTGGAAGATTTTGGAACCTTTCTTAAGATTTTTTTTCCATTGGGACTACTTTTCCATAGATGGCGAATCAATACTGGTTATGCTGAAAACTTTCAGAAATAGGTTTCTGACTACCGAGAGATGAATTATGGAAAAAACAAGTTTAAGGCCTATAAATGGGACTAATTCACCATGCTTGGTGAGTCAGTCATCTTGCAATAATTTGCAAAGTTAGAACTTGATTTTGTAGCTCTAGATATGCAATTCCACCTTCTACAGGTGTCCGCTTCAGAAATTGTTGGAATCAGATCTGAAAGTGACTTTTTGTTGATGTTTTAACTTGAATGATAAGGAGATGACTTGAGTTACTTTGAAATGAAAATTTCAATGTTTCCTAAGCTTCCAAGAGTCCTAAATTTGTAAACAAACAAGACAAAATAGAGATATGTTGAGGGTTAGGGCATGGGGGTTTGCCTAAGTCAAACCCCATTTAGGTAATTAAACCAAAGTGATGAAATGAAGTAATGAAACATGCAACAATGGAGATTATTAACTTTTCATGATGATTTGATATTTAAAGTATGCAACATAACATGAAGATTTATCCCTTGAATGCTTTAGAAAACTAAATTGAAGACTTCTAATGAAGAAACCTTAAGTTGCTTGACTTGGAGTGAAAGGTAGAAGATGTATTGATGATGAGAGATGTAATAATGAGATAAGATGTGTAAAATAAAGATAAAAAAACTTATTTATAGACAATTGTGCCTTAGTACCTGATAATACCTCATCACAAGCTGACATGGAGCAAATTTAATTCAAATTTCACTTGATTTCCTGTTGAAAGGTCAAAATGGGGGCTAGATAGGACTGATTCACCACACATGGCGAATGGGTCCCACCTGGATGGGACTGATTCACCATGTATTTTGAATGGGTCCCACCAAGATGGGATTGATTCTCCATGCATAGAAAATGGGTCCCACAGGGGCCATTCCTACACCTAACAAGGCAAGGAATCAGGAAATAAGGTCTGAAATGCCATCTTGTTGGGTATTTGATCAATTAAAGCCTCAGGATGCACAATATGGGTTCATTGAGACCTATTAGTGATGATGTAAATGTTGAATAGGTTTTGGGACATAAATCAATGTGAAAGTGTGATTAAATACACTTTAAAACACTAAAATTAGGTTCACATAGCCTAGAAGGGCACAAAAACCAATGTGAATGTGTGAATCACACTACAACACTAGTTTATCATTAAGTTTACATTAATAACCTTCTAGATTAATGCAATAATTTTATTAAAAAAAATTATAATGTTGAATTAGGGAGAAATAAGTTAATTTTAAAGTCTAGAAAAGCGTGAAATTCCTTTACAAGACTTTACACCACCTTTACAAGACGTCGTTAAAAGAATGTTGTTTGATTTGAAAAGGTCCAAGACCTAGTGTGGATGCATAAAATGCTTCACAACACTAGATTAAGACCTTATTAAGTCTATTTTATGATGAATTATTCCCATGTCAAGCAAAGGGTCCTTTTTTCTACGACACATTTACCCCCACTTTAATGAGATTATGAACCTACTTCAAACTCATATTAAAGTAGCCATTCAAGAAAGATCCACATGTATGTCAAGACCCCAAGATACAAAATCATGCAAAGGAAAGATAAAAAGAAAGATGAGGTGAAAAAGATGTACTCACTCTGGGCCGATGAAATTTCTTGGTTATCTGCTGGGTGAGAAGGGCCAAACTGTATGCTCACTTTGGGGCCACTGAACTAGTTGTTTGTGGGGTGAGAAAGCCAAAAAAGTAAGATACATACACTAGTTGATATGCACTCACAAAACACAAAAGTGGCTATGGGGAAAAGTCATACTGGTAGGTGGGCTTCACGCTCAACCATATTAAAGTTATACCTCCTGATAACTTTAACAAGTTGCCACAAAGAAAAATGCTATGAACAAAAAGGAAAGGTACCATAGTCATGAAAGTTGCACTATGCAACGTGGAAAAAAGAAATGCAATTATAAAAATGCAAAAATGTACAGTGCAAAAATGTAATGTGTTCAAAGGATTCTTGTTCAGTTCATGCAAGGTCAGTCACTTAGGGAACATTGTGTCTAATGTCTCCAAAAGAGTACCAATCAAAGAATAGTATATTCACAAATTAGGGAATGCATTGCATCGCTTCAAGCCACCAAGAGGAATGTAATATGCTGAGATAGATCACACTTATGAAGGACATCACACCCAATGTCATCCACAAAAGTGACAAATGCATCATGCAAATGACAAGGCTACACAAAGAACCAAGAATGCAAATTAATTGATGGTAATGTATTCCCCCCACTTTAAAGGAATTGCTACACATCGTTCTATGAGCAATTACTTTAAAGTAGAAAAGGAAATAAAAAGAAAAAAGAAAACAAGACATGAGAGCCAACTTGGAAAGCCCTATGCCAAGTCATATGTTTTGAAGTTAAGTTGTGTCATGTCAAAGAAAATCAAAATTAAAGAAAATTTGTATGTCACATGCAAGTCAATCTTAAGACATGTCATTCACATCTCAAACTTGCTCTTATATGTTCATGATAAGTTAACGATTAGTCAAAAGAGACAATGAAAAGTGACATACAATGGACAAGGCTGTGTAATCCCTTTTCCCCCCACCTAGTGCAGGACAAGGGTGAGCCTAAAGTGGATGATGGTATGCTGCCCCTTGCGATGGATGAAAGACATGCAATAGTGAGAATGTGATTATCCTAAAACTATTACATGGCAAGGAGTAGCAACTAAGGTTATTGATGTGAATAAGAAAGAGTCTTGGAAGATTCTTGCGTGATAGTATTGATGTTGAGTGAAGGAGAATAACCAAGTCCATGAGTTGTTTTTTGTGTTGTAAGCTCTATAGGGTTGCAGATACCTTGCTCTCAAGCACCACAACCTTTTCCATTATATCCAAATTGTTTCATGAAGTCATACCCTTTTCCATAAATGTGTTTTAGTGTTTTGGAATTGGGTGGTTGTTCATTGTTATGTCTGTTAGGGGTGATTCTAGAATTTGTGGCATTGTCTAAAGTGGTTGAGGTGGATGCTTTTGAAAGGTTATCTGAATTTTGCATTGACATGATGGTTTGTTGTTGTTGTTTCTCATCTTTCTTGTGTGTGAATATGTATTCACCCATAACTTATGGTGTGAATTCTAAGGATCCCCAATCATCACCAAAGAATTTAGAGTGCAATTCCTTATCGTTATGTTCAATTTCTATGTTGGAGGTGGGAATTAATGTGTTTAGAGGACTTGCAGTTCCGTTTTTAAGATGTAAGCAACTTTTAGGCTCAGGATCTGCTTCAAATTGATAAATTTTATTATTATAGACATATTTCATTATATGATGAAGGGTTGAAGGGACTGCATTCATCTCATGAATCCATGGTTTTCCTAGAAGAAGGTTGTATGAAAGATCACAAGGCATGACATGAATAGGGGTTTGCAAAGTAACCACCCCAACCATAATAGGAAAAGTGATTACATCGAGTGGTTGCTTTTTTCAATTATCAAATCCTTGAATATGGGTGGAATCGGGTATGATTTGTGACTTTTCAACATTTAATCTATCAAGGAAACTCACACCACACACATTAAGGGTGGAACCATTATCTATGAGAGTTCATTTGATACCTATGCTATGGAATTGAGCAATTATCATAAAGGAATCATGTTGTTTTTTTAACTCCAAAGGAGGGAGCTCATTTTGATGGAAAGTAGTGTCATGATTATGTTTGTGGATAAGAGCTATCACATCATTTGGAGTGGTTTCAGGAGGAATTATGATTTTTTTTAGAGCAGTTTGAAGAATGGTGTTATAAGTTAGTGAAGTTTGAACCAAATCCCAAAGGGATATCTTCACAGGAGTATTCTTTAACTGTTCAACAAGATCATATTCCCTTGTAGGAAGGTTATAATGAGGAGCACTAAGCGGATTGGGTAGAGGTAAAGAGGTCGGGGTTGGTTGTGGCGGTTGTGGGTTATTTCATGTTTTATATGTATGAGCAACAGTATCATCACTAGATTGTTGCAATACATAAATGTTAGGTGGGTATAAAGTGTGACGTGGTTGATTAGAGGGATGAAGCAGATGTGAGGGTGGGTAAAGGATAAGTTTAGGTTTATTTGGAATTTTTTTTTTTGTGAAGGTGGGTAAAGGATAAGTTTAGGTTTATTTGGATTTTTTTTTTTGTGAAGGTGGGTAAAGGATAAGTTTAGGTTTATTGGAAGGATGAAGCGGATGTGAAGGTGGGTAAAGTGTGTAGTGAGGTTGAATATTGTTAACATCCTTTAACAAGTGAGATTATTTATTGTCTTTGAATGGTATGTTATCTTTGTCATGGATCATAATATCCTCCCTAGAAGGAGAATTCCTAGGAGAAAAACAAACCACATGTTCGTGACATTTAAGGTTTGGTTCATCCAAAATAACTTCATCGCCACTAATGGAGGTATTAATGGGTGAGTGTGTTTGAATATTGATAGTGGAGAGATTAGAGGAATATTGTATTTGATTTTTGGTTGTTTATAAGAGCACATTCCCTCATTCCATGGCATCTACCATACTAGGAGAGCTTGTAATATTTTTATCTAAGGGTAAATTTTGTAAAGTAGCTTCATCACAAGTATGAGGAGGATCAATGATTGACGTGATTTTCTCAATAAAGTTTTATGTAGGTGAAAGGGGACAACTAATATTCTCATTATTCTCATTGGTTGTGGTTTCTAACAACAAAGTATCTACTTCACAACAAGGAGAGATATGAGAGGAAGAACAAATGTTGTTGTCATGATCATCTAAGGTTGTGTTAGGTTGGTTGTGAATGTATTTTCCACTAGGAGAGGTAAAATGAGTGAAACAAATAGGATTCTCAAAACTCTTATTAATTGATTCTTCTACTCAAATATCTTCATCAAGAGGAGAGATATTATGAGAACAAGTATGATCATTATGAATGGGCCAAGTTGTATTCTCTTTCACTAAAACACTCTCATAGGGAGGGGATAGGAAGTGTTTCTTAACATGTCTGCATATGCAAGGTACAAGCATTGTTTGAATAAGAATGAAAAGCACATGTAACCATTTCATGCAATGTTTTAGCAATATGAAAAATGTATATGCAAAGATACAAAACACTCTTATCTAATGTATGCAAGATTTGAAGAATGCAAGAAATGTACATGTAAGAATGAAAAACACTTTTATCAAACTTATGAAAATTTTTATGAATAGAGATATTGTATATGCAAAAGTGAAAAGTACTTTTATCAATTTTATGCAAAATTGTAGAAATGGAAACATTTTTAGATCTAATGATCTGCTTGGAATTGAAGTGATTGGAAAAATTACTATCTTAAATTGATGTTTTTGAGATAAATGCATAAAAGAAATGCTCAAGAAACCTTCTAGACTTATACTATATGATACTAGAAGCCTTAGGAAGCACAAAAATGGGATTTCAGATGTTGTTTCAGTCAGTGAAAAAATTGTATAGGGACTAATTCACCACATATGGCAAATGAGTCACAGTAGGGGTGTTTTGCAATTTTTTTAGAAATTATGAAGTGTTTGTGATGTGTGTGAGGTTGTAATGTGTAGACCTAAGAGGTAGATGTAGAATGTTAGAGATTTTTAAGGAATATGCAAACAAATTGCACTTTTTCTGAATACAAAAATTTGAAACCCTAGATGTGAATCAACAATTCAACTCTAATGTAGCTTCAAATGCAAACTAGGATTAAGATGAAAATGGAATCCAAATAAAAAATAAGATGTTCAAAAGGTTGGGTTCACAAAAATGTAATGAAGGATTTTTGCACTCAAATCCTTCTTGGCTCCTAGGGTTTTTCACCTAGAAGGAGAGAGAAAATGGGCCAAAATATATAATGTTAACACTCAAGATTAAAGGATAGAAGAATGAAAAGAAAATTTGGAGTGTGAATGTGTCCTAGTGCTGGAAACTTAATGAAAATTCAAAGTAAAGAATGTAAATTGATCTAATACAAAACTGTTGGAAAACACAGTGTTAAAAGAAAATATGGAGTAGAAACTTTAGCAAATGGAAACATAAGCTAATGAGATTGAAAAAAGTGCACATGGAACCTTTATGAAGATGATGTTTTTCTCCACTTGGACTAATTTTCCACAGATGGTGAATCAGTCTTGGTTCTGGTGAAAACTTCCGGAAACAGGTTTCTAACTACCAAGAGATGAATTCTGGAAAAATCAAGTTTATGGCCTATAGATGGGACTAATTCACCATGCTTGGAGAATTATTCCTCCTACAATAATATGCAAAGTCAGAACTTGATTTTGTAGCTTTGGATCTGCACTTCTACCTTCTACAGGTGTCTGTTGCAGAAATTATCAGAATTAGGTCTAAAAATGACTTTTTATTTGTGCTTTGACTTGAATGATAATGATATGAATTGAATTACTTTGAGATGAAATATTCAATGTTTCCTAAGCTTCCAAGAGTCCTAAATCTACAAATAAACAAGAAAAAAGAGAGATATGTTGAGGGTTAGGGCATGGGGGTTTGCCTAAGTCAAACCTTGTTTAGGTAATTAAACCAAAGTGATGAAATGAAGTAATGAAACATGAAACAATGGAGATGATTAAATTTTTATGATGATTTTATCTTGAAAGCATACAACATAACATGAATATTTATCCCTTGAATGCTTTAGAAAACTAAATTGAAGACTTCTAATGAAGAAACCTTAACTTGCTTGACTTAGAGTGAAAGATAAAAGATGTATTGATGATGAGAGGAGTAATAATGAGATAAGATGTGTAAAATGAGGATAAAAACACTTATTTATAGACAATATTACCTTAGTACTTGATAATACCTCATCATAGGCTGACATGGAGCAAAATTAATTCAAATTTCACTTTATTTCCTACTCAAAGGTCAAAATGGAGGCCAGATAGGACTCATTCACCAGACATAGTGAATGGGTCCCACCTGGATGGGATTGATTCACCATGCATGGTGAATGGTTCCCATAGGGACCATTTCGACAGCTAAGAAGCCAAGGAATCAAGAAATAAGGTCTGAAATGCCATCTTGTTGGGTATTTGATCAATTAAAGCCTCAAGACGCACAATATGGGTTCATTAAGACCTATTAGTGATGATGTAAATTTTGAATAGGGCTTGGGACACATAAATCAATGTGAAAGTGTGATTAAATACACTTTACAACACTAAAATTAGGTCCACATAGCCTAGAAGGGCACAAAAACCAATGTGAATGTGTGAATCACACTAAAACACTAGTTTATCATTAATTTTACATTAAGAACCTTCTAGATTAATGCAATAATGTTATTAAACACATTTTATAATGTTGAATTAGGGAGAAATAAGCTAATTAAGACTAGAAAAGTGTGAAAGTCCTTTACAAGACTTTACAACACCTTTACAAGATGTCGTTAAAAGCATGTTGTTTGATTTGCAAAGGTCCATGACCTAGTGTGGATGCACAAAAATGCCTCACAACACTAGACTAAGACCTTATTAAGTCCATTTTATGATGAATTATTCCCATGTCAAGCAAAGGGTCCTTTTTTCTATGGCACAAGGGCATCCTCTTGAGCATTCAAATTAGCAAGATTATGCATGTGATAAAAAATTTGAAGTCCCAATGGTCTAGATGGGCTCCAAAATACTCCTTCATTCTTCCCAAGGAGCCTTTTCAAGAAATAAAATAGTAAACAAATAATCAAAGAACCAAATTTAAATGCATACTTTCTTTCCTTTGATGACTTCACATTCTTGAACAACTGTAACTGGAGCAACTCACACAAGTCATAATCATCACCTTTCACGACCATATCAAACCTAGTGTAGATAGCAGTAGCCGAAACAAAGTTCTCTCTATTTGTGAAATATATCTTGTGACCTATCATGAGAGATGCATAATTCACTGCTAGATTAGCAATGGTTTTCATTGCTAGAGCTCTTTTGTCATATTTGGGTTCTGTAAGTTCTTCTACAACCTCATTTTTTACATATTTTAGTGTGGGCACTATACCCTAGTCCCACAACCTAGTAACAACTCTAATTTTCTCTTTCATTATAAGATATCGCCAGTCAGTCCACAAAAATTTGTCATGGATTCTATTCAGAACTACCTTCACAAATTTGTCATCATAATTGAAATTAGGGAAATTGTTATGAACATCCAACCTTTTTTCAACCACATTCAAATACTCAAGTTTTACCCTGAAGTCATCACCATTAAGCTCATCTAGCTAGATTTCAATTAGGTTTTAATGATTGTAGTCTTCAAATTTTACCCTAATCATCATCCTAGTATCCTCGGTCATCATTATACCATGTGGAATTGATGGAAATGCGCCCATGGGATCATCTTTGAAAATTTTTGAAGAGTACTTTCTGTAAAAGGGTCTTGGCCTGTCTGACACTATAACTACCAAAGGAGTAGCCATACTTCCAATTTCAAATTTAAACAACTCAAAAACACTAGACACAACTGCACAAAAGATTAAAGTACCTTTTTCTTTACATAGAATTAGAAATTAGAGTTTGCACTGCTTACACTCCAAATCTCTCCAAGAATGCTCCAAAAGTTCTTCAATTCTTCTAAATGCTCGAATGATCAAAATACCTTAAACATTTCTTTATAAAACATTGATTTGCCCTAATCCACATTAAATGCGATAGATTTCAAAAAGCTACTAAAAATATTTTCTTAACACAGAAATCCCTAATTTGGTTTGCAAATCATCATGCCAATATATTTTCTTCCGGTTCCTTTTCCAAAGCCTCTAATAATTCATTCTTCACATTTCAACCTCATGCCAGCTTCTGATGCGACATTTATCTAGGGGGTTCTTATGATTTTCTAATAATGCTCCTCCTTTGACCTTGCTAGGTCTAATTACGAAATAAATCATCTATACCAGATGAGGGCATAGACTCATCAGTAGTCTCTAGTTCTTCTTTCCTTTTCCAGGTCTGATTCGTCTCTCGCTTAATCTCATATTTTTGAATCTTCTTCACATATTCATTCTTTTCTATCAGATTGGTCTCCTTACTCTTCTTGCTTCTGTAGAATCTTGAAACATGTCCTGGTTTGTTGTAGTTATAGAAGACAATATTTTTTTGATTAGATTGAATTTTGCTGACTCTTGTTTTGCACTAATTAACTTTATGTCCATACTTTTTGCAAGTATAACAATAGCCATTAAAGGATTGGTTCACTCTTCCATTAAACTAATTCATCATTGAAATTTTGCATTCACTTGGCCTATGTCCAAATATTTTGCATGCAAAACATTGACCAGAAAAAGGACCAGAGAATTGATTCATCCTACTTCTACATTTAGTTTCCTTGTGGCCAAATTTATTGCATGAAAAACAAGTTCCATTAAAAGAAGGGTACCTTTGTGCATTAGGCTATCTCACTAGTGGTCTTTTAGTTGAGTTCCTTGAATTTTCTTTCTACTTTCCTTTATTTAGAGTCTTCTGACTGGTCACAGTCTTAGAACTTTCACCTGTATTATTTTCCATACCACCTTTATCTTTACACAGTTTTTGTCTTGCAATCAATTCATTAAGCCTATCCGAGCTAGATTTGAAGTTGTTTTCATAGAGTTTCACCTTGTCTAGATCCACTTTCAGATTCACAATTTCTTGTTCAAGCTTAGTGCAATCTTCAAACTTGCTTTGTACCAATTTTTTCAAACATTCTTCAATTCTTTTCTTCTCTTCCACTTGCAGTTTCAAATCGGTAATCTCTTTATTTTCCTTCTTCAACTGATTAGTCACTTAGTTATGCCTATCTTTGAACTTTTTCAATTGCTCCGTAATTTTTTGGACACATTTATTCCCTTCATCAAGATTCTCTTTCAGATCTTTGTTTTCTCTTTTAACTTTATCAAGATCCTCAAGAGTAGTCTGGATCTCCTTTATTCTCCATTTCTTCCATATTTAGGATCTCCCTCAAGTTCTTAGGCTTAACTAGAGGAACTAAGCTCTGATACCAATTGTTGAAAGTCCAAGATATTGAGAGTGGGGAGAGTCAGTAGTTTCTTAAATTTTTTGATCAGATGTAGTCCAACTATTCCAATGCATACAATAACAAAGATAAATAAGAGAATTAATAGAGCATGGAAACACAAGACACGTGAACACCAAATTTTTTATGTGGAAAAAAAATTATGTGAAAACCCGATGAGTGTTAGCTTACAATATAGTATAACTATTATAAAATATTACAAAATGGGTGGCTCACTTCTAGGACTCACTATCTAGAAACAAAGTTTCACTCCCTATAGAATTACAATGATTGAATGGCTTTCAACTAGAAAATGAATTAATGGAGTAAACCTAATGAGTGCATATTCAATTTCAAATAAAGCTCAATAAATGGACTTGACACACTTCATCATGTTCACAATACTTCACATCATTGTATCACTTCTCCAAAAACTATTCATTATATATATACCCAATCTCTTCTCAAGCATCAATTATGTCGGCCTAATTAGATGGACTTCTCATTTACCAAAAATATCAATTGTCAGCCTCAAGCTTTGTAAAAGATAACCCACACACTTCAACAAGTTGGAATAGACCTAAACTAGGTCGTACATATGTCGGCATAGCAAAAAGCTAATTTACATAATAAATCCATCAAGTCGGCCAGAGATGGACCAAAAAACCATAACTATAGAACACCAACATGACATCATACGAACAACTAGATATGTAAGATCTTGTATGAACATGCTTATGACATCTATAAACCATTTCCAAAAACCACAAGCAAGAGTGATCACCAGAGAAAATGCAAACCATAATACCGGGGGATGTAAGAAAAATACTAGTTCAGATACCAGACTAGAATACTAGAGTAACTTTAGTCTTGATCTTGCAATTGCAACTCATTTATCATGGTGACATCAATGAAAAAAAAAGTAACAAAATGAGATGTTCTTATTCATTTTTCCAACACAGAATACCAAAGCTTCCTTTTTTTTATTTCAAAGCCAACATTTAGAAATACAAGATTGTATCCTTTGCTACACATTTTTCCTACACTTAGAAGTTTATGTCAGAGATCCTTGACATAAAGAACATCATCTATATTATACTTTCCATCAAAAATAATTGATCCTTTTCGCAAATATTAGTAGATGTATCATCACCAAACTTAACAAGACCACCATCATACTTTTCAATCCTAACAAACTTACTCTTATCACCTGTCATATGATTTGACCACTCACTGTCAATAATCCAATAATTCTTCTCCTCTATAGTATGAAAACCAGTCAACATAGTTTCTTTCAATGTTATGACCTATCTACAAAGCACTTTCCTTCACACATCTTTCAATATTAGTAGAATTTGTTCCAACATTTAAAGCCATGAATAAAAATTCATCACTTCCTTCATCGAGATAATCTGATTCTTCATCACCAAAAGCACCAATCTCCTTTTGAACATAATAACTCTTCATGACAAATTTTCCCTTATGATCTTTTTATTTGTCATTAGTAACTTTGATTGGATATTTAGATGCATACTGACCTATCTTTCCACAATTGAAACATGTTAAATTTCCAAGATACTGAGAGGGGGGGGTGAATCAAAATCTTCTTAAATTTTTTGATAAGATACGATCCAAAAAATCCAATACATACAACAACAAAGATAATAAAAATCATTAATAGAACATGAAATCAGAGAACACATGAACATCATGATTTTTACATGGAAAACAAAAAATGGGAAAAACCATAGTGAGTGTTAGCTCACAATATAGTATAATTGGTTATAAGATATTACAAAATGGGTGGTTCATTGTCAGGACTCACTGTCCAAAAACAAAGGCTCACAATGTATAGAATTACAATGACAGAAAATGAACTAATGGAGTACACCTAGTGAGTGCAGATTTAGTTATGATGTAGCTCAATAAATTGACTTAACACACTTCATCATATTTTATCTTCTTTACATTCGCTTTCACATCACCCAAAATTCACCACTTCAAACTTCAAAGATTATCCAATATATACCTGATCTCTCCACAAGCATCAATTAGGCCGACCTAATTAGATGCACTTCTTCTTTACAAAAAAATACCATTTGTCAGCTTCAAGTATTCACAAAAATATATCAAGAAGATAATTCAAACCTTCAGCATGCTAGATTATGTTGGCAAAGACCTAAAATAGGCCGCACATATATCCGCATAACAAAAATATTTTATGAATACACGATACATTCAATAGGTTGGCTAGGGATAGACCTATTAGCACAAAAAATGAAAATACCAATGTTTTAGCAGTACACCATATGAGGAACTAGATATGTGAGATCTTGAATGTACATGCTCCTAATATCTACAAACCATTCTCCAAAACCGCCAGCAACAAACATTACTAGCAAAAAAATGCAGACCACAATACTGGAGGATATAAGAAAAATACTGGTTTAGATACGAAACTAGAATACTGGAATAACTTCAGTCTTCATCTTGCAGTTGCAACTCATATATCATGGTGACATCAATGACAACACAAACTAACAAAATGAGATGTTCTTCATTTTTCCAACAATCTCCCCATTTGTCATTGATGGCAACATGTGCCAAAAACCAAAAAAAATATTTACAAAATTCCTTATTTATAGTACTTCTCCCCCTAACACTATTTCGCCATTCTTCACTCCCCCTTTGACATGGAGGACAAAGGGTTTCCCAAAAATAAACGAAAAAAATTAAGAAAAGAAAACATAGAAACATGTATCGACTGGAAGATGATGAGCCTTGAAGCTCCTTAGGAATACCTTCCCATACTACTTTTCCATTCTCCCAACTATCCTTAGCAGTAATCAGAATCTTGTTCAAAGACTCCAACTCAAGAAGAATTTATTTTGCACCATTTGAAGTATCAGGATTTAGATTTATCTTTTCAAGCTCTTCTGTGCAATCCAGAGCCTTTCCAATTGGTAAAAATTCAACTCTCACAACTTTACTCAGCTGGTCAAATTTATTGATAATTTCTTCCTTCTGCTTTAGCAAAACAAATAATTTTTCTTTATCCACAAAGATTGCATTCTAGGAGGAGCAATCTCTATCTTTAGATAGATTGTAAGTACTAGACACAATTGATAGTTGAGACTCAATTGAATCCATAGCAACCTTAATATTTTGAGTGGCATCTGGCCACTCTAAGCAATAGGAAAGAATAACATTAGCCTCAGACTCACAAACCTTCACAACTTCTAGGTTCTTTTCAACTTTAGAATGTGCAAGAAAATAGTTGTCATGTAGAGCCAATAACCTTTTCTTTGCCAATTTCTCCTCAACCTCTTATGTTTCCTTTTCATTAAGCCCGAAGGTATACTCCTTCAGAGAATCTAACAACAATCTTAGATTTTGAATAGAGGCAAGAGATGTATCAATGGATGCACCAGGTATGACTTCTTGTAATGCCTTGAGGGAATCCTCCACAAGTTCTATTCCTCTTTGATGTGCTTCCAGAATTTCCTTCCTACCGGATGTTTGAATAGCATCTCCCAACATTACTTTATGTACCAGAGACATCTTCTCCATGTCCACCAATCCTTCAATCATAGGAATTTGTAAAATCTCCTAGGGAATTACCGATTGAAATATGATTTTCTTGGAAAGCAATCCTTTCAAAAAATCATTACCAGAGGATGATTCTCCAAGAATCTTAAGAGATTTCACAATTTTCCTTACACTTTCTTCATTTTTCCCTTCAGTATCTTCATTTTTCTTTTCTTCCTTTCTCTCTTCCTTTTCTTCCTCTTCTTTTCTTTTATTTCCTCTTCTTCCTTTTCTTTCTTCTCCTCTTCCTTTCCTTCATCTTTATCTTTATCATTATATTTGTCATTATTGTCCTCTTCCTCATTTCCATCCTTTTCATCTTTATTCTATTCTTCCTCAAGATTGTCTTGTCCTTCTTATTCACCATTTCCTTCAACATTGTTTCCTTCTACTTCAATGTGCTCTAGAGGAGCATCATTGTGCATCTCAGGCTCAACTTCTTCTATGTTTTTCTCATTATTTTCATCAACAACATTAATTTCAACATCAAAATTTCTAGAAATGTCTTCATTACTTATATCAAGAGGAATATTTTCCTCAACATTATTAGCAATAGCAGCATCTTCATCAGTCTTCAACATACCATTTTTTTTTGTAGTATCGCATATTACCTTTGTTGTTTCCTTTCTTACTTTCTTTGTTAACTTCTTATTTTTTGTCATCAACATATTCACTCTACTCTTCATCCGAAACATTTTGGCACAAATATTCTTTAGAGATTTCAGATCATAAGGGGGCAAGGAAGACCCAATCTTATTATATGCCACGTCTATGATTTTCTCTTCAAATACAATGGCCTCAGATCTCCTTTCAATCAGATCATCCCACATGCTTTCAGGTACGTCTTTTCTTATGTCATCCCACTTGACTTCTAGAATGATAACATATTCAATCACAACTAAAAGCAGAGTTTTCTTGTCTTCCTCTCCAACCTTATCATAGTATTCAGTTGTGGGTTGAAGCATGTTCTCAAAATTTAGCAAGGAGTTAAGAGTTGGCTCTAGTTTATATCAGGGGCTAGAACTTATCAGAATGTCCTATAAATTTTTTTGGTCCTTAGAGGCCTCACCAGCTACCTTAGCCTTCTTTGATTCTAGCTTGGTGTGCACATGTATACCACAATATTGCTCTTCTTCATCATTAGAAGATGATAAAATATGTACTCTATTGGAACCAACAACTTCTATAGATGCACCCTCATCAGAGGGAAAACCTCCTCTTTTTCTTCTCACTAGCTTTGCTTTAGGATCTTCTTCTTCTTGATCCTAATCATCTATAACACTTATATTTTTCTCCTTTTTTTCTTTCTCCTTTCTCCCCACTTTGTAGGAACTATCGAAGGATTTTCCTTCCTCTTCCCATATCTTGTAGTCAGTCTAGAGGAAACAATACCTTTACCTTTATCAACCACACTAGGCTCAATCTTAGCTGTAGGGATTGCAAAGGGTTTTTGTAGGGTATTTCTTCTAGAACTCCTCAAGCCAAATGATTCTACCTCCAATCATTCTCCCAAAGCCCTTCCAAGGGAAATCTCCTCATCAGTGAATCCAACATCTTTAACTGTCTTTTGCACTTTCTTCCTAATTTTAGGCTTTTGCTGCTCCATATGAATCTCCATAGATTTTTCTACATATGTCCCAAATCTAGGTTCATTGGGGTCCTTTGGATTCTTTAGCAATAATTTCTCATATCCTAGAGGTTGAATCCATATAGTTTAAGGTTATACCACTGCAATCATGCATTCATCATATGAGACATGGAATATGATTTCATTCTTGTACTTCTCAACATTTTTTCTCAAGATCCTCTCTCTTTCATTCATGTTTCTTTTAAATACAACAAAGAATTCCATCAGCTTATTATCTTGAGCATCCAAATTTCCTAGACTATGCATATAATAAAAAAAATGATTTCCTACAAGGTCTGGATGAGTCCCAATATACTTCTTCACTCTTTCTCAAAGGTCTCTTCATGAAATAAAACAATAAGCATATGATCAATCAACCAAACTTGATGTCATACTTTCTTTCCTTTGTCGAATTCAGGTTCTCTAGCAATTGTATCCGAAGAAGCTCACAAAGATCATAATTAGAACCATTCTCAACCATATCAAAACTAGTATAGATTGTTGTGGCCAAAAAAAAATTATCTTTTTTTGTGAAATATATTTTATGTCCAATCATCATCACTACACACTTACAACATGGTTAGTAATGGTTTTCATCACAATGGCTCTTTTGTCATACACAGCTCTTGTGAGTTCCATTACTACCTCATTCTTCATAGATTTTAACATAAGTACTATACCTTTATCCCAAAGCCCTGTTACAACCCTAATCAATTCCTTGGTTATCAAGTGCAGGTGGTCAGTCCAGAGAAATTTGTTGTGAATTCTGCTTGGGACCAATTTAACATATTTTTCATCATAGCTAAAATTGGGAAAATTATTCCATCTATCCAACCTTTTCTCAACCACATTCAAGTAGTCTAGTTTTACTAAGAAGTAATCACCAATAAGCACTTTTTTATAGATATCAATAAATTTTGAGTGATCATATTCCTCATAATTCACACAAATATACATCCTTGTATCTTCGGTCAGCATTATTCCATGTGGAATTGATGAAAATGCACCCGAGTGGTCATCTTTGAAAACTTTCGACGAATATTTTCTGTAAAAGGCACTCGGCCTCTTTGACACTTTCATAACAACAAGAGTTTCCATTCTACTAGTTATGAACTCAAACACCTTGAAAAAAGAAAAAACACAACAACTCAAAGGATAAAATTACCTTTTTCTGCATGACAAATGACAACTAGGGTTTCCACAATTTGAACTTCAATTCTCTTCAAGAATGCTCCAAAAGATCTTCAACTTCTTCAAATGCTTTAAACATTTCCTTTATAAAATAACGATCTACCCTTATTGACATTAAATGTAGAAAAAACAAAAAATCTACTAAAAAATCTTCTCTTTTACACAGACAAACCCTAATTCACTCTGCCAAAGATCATCCCTCCATATTTTCCACTAGTTCATTTTTCAAAACCTTTGAAAACTTAGTCTTCACATTTCATCCTCGTGCTAGCCTCTGACACGCAATTTATCTAGGGGGTTCTTATGATTTTTTGATAATGCTCCACCTATAACCTTGCTAGGTATAATTATTGAATAAATCATCTATATTTGATGCAGGAACAAACTCACTAGTAGGCTCTGGTTCTTCTTTATTCCTCCAAATATTATTTATCTCTTGCTTAATCTCATCTTTGTAAATCTTCTTCACGGATTCATTCTTTTCTATTGGATTGGTCTCCTTACCATTCTTGCTTCTGCAAACTCTTGAAACATGTCCTGGTTTGTTACAATTATAGCAGACACTATTTATTTGATTGGATTGACTTCCACTAACTCTTGCTCTACATTGATTAACTTTATGTCCATACTTGTATCAAGTATAACAATAGCCATTAAAGGATAGATTCATTCTTCATCCATAAAACTGATTCATCATCAGGGTCCTGCATTCATTTGCCTTATGTCTAATTCTTTTGCGTGCAAAACACTGACCAGTAAAAGAACTAGGGAACTAATTCATCCTACTTCTACATTTTGTTGCCTTCTGACAAAATTTATTTCATGAAAAACAAGTTTCATTTAAGGAAGGATACCTTTGTGCATTTGGCTATCTCACTAGAGGTTTCCTAGTGGAGTTGCTTGAATTTCCTTTCTAATTTTCTTTGTTCACAAATTTAGAACTTTCACCGGTATCATTTCACTGACCACCTTTCTCTTTACTCGATTTTGGTCCTGCAATTAATTCATCAAGCCCGTCTGAGCTAGATTTGAAATTGTTTTCACATATTTTCACTTTCTCTAGATCTACTTTCAAGTTCACAACTTCTTGTTCAAGTTTGGTACACTCTTCGGACTTGCTTTGTACCAACTTGATTAGGAATTCTTCAATTCTTTTCTTCTCTTCTACTTTTACTTTCAAACTAGGAATATCTTCATTAGCTTTCTTCAACTGATTAGTGACTTCCTTGTGCCTATCTTTGAACTTTTTCAATTGCTCCTTTAATTTTTAGACACAATCATTTGTGTCTTCAATATTTTATTTCATATATTTGTTTTCTCTTTCAACTTTATCAAGATCCTCAAGAGCAGTCTAGAGCTCTCCTTTATCATTCATTTCTTCCATTTTCAGGATCTCCCTCAAGTTGTTAGGCTTCTTCAGAGGAACCGAGCTTTGATACCAATTGTTAAATGTCCAAGATACTAAGAGCGGGGGGGAGGGGGGGTGAATCAGTATCTTCTTAAATTTTATGATCAGATACCATCCAAAAATTCCAATACATACAACCAAAAAGATAATTAAAAGCATTAACACATGAACACCATGATTTTTATGTGGAAAACCAAAAATAGGAAAAACTAAAGTGAGTGTTAGCTCACAATATAGTATTACTGATTATAAAATATTAAAAAATGGGTGGCTCACTACCAAGACTCATTTTCTAGAAACAAAGGCTCACTACTTACAAAATTACAATGACATAAAATGGCTTATAGCCAAAAAATGAACTAATGGAGTACACCTAGTGAGTGCAGATTTAGTTTCGATGTAGCTTAGTAAACTGAATTAACACACTTCATCATATTCACTCTTCTTTACATTCACTTTCGCATCACCCAAAATTCACCACTTCAAAGAATGTCCAATATATACTTGATCTCTCTGCAAGCATCAATTTGGTCAGTTTAATTATATGCACTTCTTATTTACAAAAAAATACCATCTCTCGGCTTCAAGTATTCACAAAAATATTTCAAGAAGATAATTCAAACCTTCAACACGCTACAATATATCAGAAAAGACCTAAAATAGGTCTCACATATATCCGCATATCAAAAATATTTTATCAATAAATGATACATTCAATAGGTTGGCCAGGGATAGACCTATTAGCACAAAAAATACAAAAACCAGTGTAATACCAATACACCATATGAGCAATTGGATACATGAGATCTTGAATGTACATGCTCCTGACATCTACAAACCATTCTCCAAAACAACCAGCAACAAAAAATACTAGCAAACAAATGAGGACCAAAATACCAAAGGATATAAGCAAAATACCAGTTTAGATACTAGACTAGAATACCAAAGTAACTTCAATCTTGATCTTGTAGTTGCAACTCATATATCATGGTGACATCAATGACTATACAAAGTAACAAAATGAGATGTTCTTCTTCATTTTTCCAACAAAACATTTGAAAGGTAGCTTATCATTGTATTTTCTAGTACCTTTTTTCAATCTCCTCACAAAGTTTGCTTCCACCTCATCAAGATCATCTAGATTTGATTCAACATCCTTTTCCACTTTGTAGACTTTAAAAGCAATTTCCTTGTTTGTAGCATCTTGACTAAATTATCTCATTTTAGAAGAAGTTAAAGAAACAAACATCTAATCTATAGAATAATTATCCAATTCTAAGCTTCCTCAATAGAAAAACAATTATGAATATAAGCTTTAGGTAGAGTTCTTAATACCTTTTCAACAAATTTTTTTTTATCCAACTTTCCTCCAAGACCATTGATGGCATTGAAAACTTTATCATCTCTGAGCATGTAGGTAATAATATCTTCATCTTCATACATCCTTAGGGTTTCATAATTGGCATTGTAGTTCTCCATATTTGCTTGTTTGACCTTGTCATCTCCTTCATAGATACTTTCCAACTTCTTCAAGATATCTTTAGCATATTTGAAGCTCATAACCTTTGCAAGTTCTGAATCACTAAGAGTAGTTAGGTTTACAGTATTCCTTACTTTGCCATTATTTTCATATGCCTTGATCTCATCATCAGTTGATGGTCCATTTGAAGGCATAGTATAACCTTTTTCAACATGTTGGCAAACTAAAAATCCAAGAGAGATGAAAAAGGAATCCATCCTAGCTTTCTAGTAGATAAAATTTGTTCCATCAAATAAGGGAGCTTTGACACCTTTCTATGCATCATATGGATCTACCTTAAGTGATTAAGCTACTTCTTGTGATCCACAAATCTGATACTAATTTTTTGATGCACAAGACAACTGAGGGGGGGTGAATCAATTGTATACTTTTAAAACATCAAAAACCTTCATTAATATTCAAATATACATTAGTCCTTAAACCCTTATCCACCATTAAACCCTTAACATACATTAACATAATGTAAACATGTAAAGTAGTAATGAAAACACATAAAACACATAAGAAAATTGAATTTACATGGAAAACCTAAGAAGGAAAAAACCACGATGAGGATTAGCTCACTAGTATATGAATTGCAACATCAAATATAATAAGGCTCATTGTGAAGAGCTCACTTCCCAAAAGGATAAAGAAGGGATCATTATGGGTGCATCACTACCAAAGGTGTCACTATCAATAAGAAAGAAGAATATAAGAAGAGGTTGCTCATTACCAATTTGAACTACTAATAGCATTCATCTCACTTATGCCAAAGGTATGATTCCACTAAAGCATAAACAACTCATCAGATAGATTGAAATGTAGAATCCTTCTACTCACTAAGTTAGGAAGTCATAGAAATTAAGGCTCACCCTCTGATCTTCAAACTTGATCACTTTAATATATTTAAAATCACACACACTCTTCACACCATCTACTCAACAACTCGCCTTGCAATTATACTCTCTGCGACCTAAAACAATATCAATTAAGTTGGCCTTAAGGAAACATATACACTTAAACCGTGTAACATCAAGTAGGTCGACACCAAACACTTCCTCCATATAAATAAGTGAATCCAAACCATGCCACTACTTAATTGGGACCAAAATCTACACAAAAATGCTTCTTAATACTTCACAAAACAATATTTAACCTTTGCAATTAGTGCTAGCAGGCTAGGTCTTCCAAACTTGCACTAACATAACAAGTGACTCAAAGAACACTTCTGAAGGTCCAAAAACATCTCATAGACCACAGAAAACTCTACAATATTCATACAACATATTATAATATTCCACATCATCAAAATATTCACCACATCTATAACAACCACTTGAGTCTCAAAAACACCTTCATTCTGTGCAACTAGACATACTGGCACAAACATCCAATGCACCAAAATTTCTTTTAGAATAAATCAGTACTTGAAACTTCAAGGGAAGGTAGATACAAACATCATAAGAAAATTCATAGATCCACAACAATAGAACATTTACTGCAAAGAAATGTAGATAAATCTACTTTCTCTCAAACACCCTATTTTACCAAACAGACATACTGTCAAACACATTTTCAACTATAGTATGTTATAGAACCTGAAAATCTAGATAAAACAAATTTGAACACCTCTTATCACAACATCCAAACCGCATGATATTATCTTTAGCCATGAAGAAATGTGGATCAAAACATTGAGCACCACTCTATTACTCTAAACTCTCTTTTATTCAAATTTTGTCAAAACCACTTGGAGACCAAGTGAACCAACTTCATCAAAAACATTACTAACATCTCTGAAACACATATCCAACATCTACAACACTTTCCAACTATAAAAATCTCCTCAAACATAACTTAGACTAACAACCTCTACAACTATACTGAAGTAAGACATCAATGACAACACTAGCAATATTATGTTGACATCAATACCAACAACTCCAAAATTCCAAGAACTCGAATGCTTGGGGTTGACATTATCAACACCAAAAAAAATTCAATACTTTCTTCATACAAGGGGTTGACATCAATGACGACACCCAAGCAACTCACAAACAACTCCAACATCTCCAAACTTCCAACACCCCCAAGTGTAGAGAGAGAATTGATGTGGGATTTCCACATGATTCTTGGTTTCCAGGTTTTCATCATGGTACTTATCCAAGGCACCTATTTTCAAGATTTCTACCATTGGAAAAAAAAATTATTTACTTTTTTTTGGACTTTTTGGGATTTTAGATTTTTGAAAAGTTTTTGGATGAGTGGATTTGGGAGAATTAAAGCATCTAGTTCCATTTTGATGTGATAAGAGACCATTTGGAAGTGAATATTAGATGATGGTAAAACCTTAGTGCATATTAGGATGGGTGAATTATACAAAGGCATGGGTTAAAGGGAGTTGATGAGGGGAGATAGTGGGACAATGGATGGTATGTTGGAAAGTGCATGGGTGGAATGATGGGAGGGAGTGTGATGAGGGGATATTGTAAAGACCAAAATTGAAACATATTGTGATGGATGTTGAATGATAGGAGGAGGAATGGCTAGAGGATGTGGGGATTATGGAGAAGCTAGGATAGTAAATTTTGGGAAATAGGGACCCAAATTGGATTAATGAGATGGATGATTAGGATGATGAGCTTTTGGATGAGAAACTTTGGATGAAATTATTTATTTTTAATTTAGATGCATTACTTTTTTTCAAGCAGGCCTTTGTGGCCTTTGGAATTAATTATGATTTTGAATTGGATTATGCTTTGTTTTAAAATATATTTTTGAGGAGACATGTGATCTTTTGATTCATGTGGGTGTTTGGTTGTATGAATTTTTACGATGATATTCAATTTACTTAAAATATAAATGGTATGAGTGCAGGGAGATGAATGATGTGGAGAGAATATGCATCTAGAGTCATTTTTTTTGATAGGGTGTATGCAGGGAAGATGTTGTATGATGCTCATGGAAGGATGTCTTCGTCAATACTAATTGGGTATTTTGGTAATGAGATGTTTATAATGGGTGATAGGGATAGGGGATTAGTGGAGAAAGGGATGAGTGGGAGAAAATGAAGGACAAGATATTAGGATATAAGTGCCCAAAATTAAATTAATATGTTAAAAATATGTGATGGTGGATTGTGGTATAGAGGGACCCAACATAGATATAGAGGATGAAGGAGGGATATGGATAGTTATTTTTGGTTGATATGGTGGAGGGGGTATCATGATAAATGTCTTAGAGGGAGTGTGTGACATACCTTTTATATTTTTGGGAGAATCCATCTTGGGTTCCATAAAGGTTGTACCAATAAATTCTTATATTCATTTCCTTGGGGTGTGTAATGAAGACCTTGTGATCATAGATTTTATTTAATATGCATGGGATCCAAGATATATTTCTCTTCTAAGCCTAATACCTTACCTTATAGTTCATGTTCTTAATAATTTGGTTTAAAGTTGGATGTTCAATATTTTGAAAGAAATAAACAATTCTAGCTATGAAATATAAATGGACATCTATTATTTGATGCTCAGGATGGCTCTATGCATAATTGAGATCAAATTTTATGATATGATCAAATTTCTCATATGTGTTAACCCTAATTGGATTAGGGTTTGATGCTTGATCATATAATTTATTCTTAAACTATAAAAGGAAATTATTTGTAATCATTTTGGGGTTTTTGAGTTTTAGACAAGGAAGAAGGCTATATGAAAAGGGCATTGAATACCAAAGGTAGAGGCTTGTGCTAGTTAGACATTATATTGGTGGTGCCTCTATATTTTGAAATTGTAGCTTATATAAATATACACAATTAATGGAATTGTGTCCAATCGTAAATGATAACATTGTTTAATTTGTGGGTATATGTAGGATCATGATGGCCCAAAAAGTGGCGATATGATGGGTATGTGTAGTGTATGTGGCTGATGACTTTTTTTACCCAAAATTGATGAAATGAAAATAGTTTTTAATGGAGATTCTTAGCTTACCACCAATATAAATTATGCTTTACTTTGAATTTAATAAATAATTATTATTTATTTTCTCTTTGAATTACAACTAAAGTCCCGATTGATAGGCTAATTGAAAAACATCAATAACTTTCAAATAGTATCACATTTTTTGAATCTAAAACATGCGTCATATTCTATGCTTTGCATACTATAAGATTAAAAAAAATAGAATTTCATGAAGTTTTGACGAAGTTAAGGTGGTCAGACATACAAGTTTTTATATTTTTTAAAAGTTGTAATAAAAAATTCATAATTTATTATTTACTTGGAAAAAAATAATAAAAAATATGCATCACATCGGGACATGATTCCTCTACTTATATCTAAAATATTATAAAAATATATTATCATTTTATTGTGGTTCTAGGGTGGTTAGATAAACACCTACTTCTTATTTTTTCCCTGAAATGTAAGTACTACTGCAATGAAATTTCAAATTTTCACCAAATAGATTTTTTTTTTAAATAAACCTAGTAGTTTAGAAACTACATTCAATTTGCTACATATTCTATTCTTCCATACTTTTGAAATATTATAGATAACTTATTCAAATTTTTACGTTAAGTTGCCTAACTCTGATTTTTCTGAATTTTTTGCCACTTAAGGGCCTATTTTTTCCATGATGATCCTACACATACCCTTGTGTAGTTAAGGGTTATATTAGCCTTCCAGGAACATTTGTTGTCTTGAGTTAGTTTAATGATCTTTTTCAAAAGGATAGGGGAAATGATTTACATAAATTGATGGGAATGTTATTATTTTTTAGGGATTATTAAGTATGGTTGCATAGTAGGCTTGTGCAAGTTAGATTATGAAAAGATGGAAATCTATTAGATGACCATAAAAATATGTTGGGGGTGTTGCCACAATACTGGTTTACAATTTCTTGGAGGAACTAATTTTTGCTTAAATCACATATTTTTAGAAAATATAATAATTTAAGCCTTGAAAAGATCCATTTAAAGAATTCCAATTGAAGAGGGTTTGATCAAACTACCTTAAATCAAACCCCCTTGGATAGAAACCGGCTAGTTTTAAACCATACCTATAATAGAGTCTCCTTTACACCTATCAAAATGCTGTAAAAAACCACTTTTGATTTACCTTTTGGGGGGTCAAATGAATTCATTTAAAATTTATTTTTTGCAAGTATGTAGTCCTTATTATAAGCTTCCCAACAAGTATAATTTTAAATAAATTTAATTTGATTATTATATTTATTTTTTATTTCTTGTGAATGCAGGTTTTTCACCAAAAATCAAGCTCTCTATTCTACACAAGTGGAAAAATAGCAGATTATTTTATATATATATTAGTGCACCAGATATTGAATTCCTTGATCCAACAAAGAAAAAAAAATTGAATTTTGATACATACAAAAAAAGTTACATGTTATACGGTCGTGCTATGTCTGAATTATAATTGGTTTGAATTCGAAACTTGATTAAAGAAAAAATATTCAATAAAAAACTATCTAACCAAGTTGAAGCACTAGATATCAAAGTTGCAAATCTAAATTCGAAAGAATTAGAATTTTATCCTTCATGGAAAAAAAGTTATACGTTATACGGTGAGCATCACTTTTTAAAAATGTTGTTTTATGAAAAAAACTAGTTTTCGAGGGAGATGAAAAAAGAAATGCAATCTGATTCCAAAATTAAAAAAAAAAAACATATTTAGAATCTATAGACAAAATTTCATGAAACTCTAGTTTGCATCTTCAAATTTCTCATGGTTTAGCTGCTATAGGTGCCTGAAAGTGAAGATTTAGTTAAAAAAAAATATTTCAGTGTCTAGTTTGGCCAAAAATTGTAAACCACTATTGTGAGATCACCCTTGGTTCTAGCATATACAATGCATACATATGACTGTGTAGCCCAAGACATAAACTAGCCTAGTATTGTTTTCTTTCCCATCCTTAGAAATAAATATTAATTCACCAACCATTTTGTGATCTAGTTTTATGTTTATTTTCTATTTTAACTTCATGTCTGACTTGAAATGAGAACAAGGGGTGTGCTATTTTTGAATGCATCCATTAAAAACATTATTGGGTAAGTGCACCAAGATGGTTCCCAAAAAGGGGGCTTAAGTGGCCACTTTTTTTCTGAAATCAGGAAATGCTGACCTTGGACGTGAAATTGAGGATAGTTGCACTCAAAATTTTGAGATGGAACAAAAACAAAGATCGAAGTGCTCTAAGTCTACTTTCTAAACTACTAATTTATTTTGAAAATGGTTGAGATTAAGGGGTTCAAAAGAGGGATGTACAAAAAATGGTGTTGTTTTTGTCAGAAAAACATAACATAGCAACTCTTGTATGACCTGAGCACGGTGAATTTTTTTGTAGTATTTCTAAGTGGGCACTTCCTAAAAAGCATAATTTTGGCCGTGCTCCCCCTACAAATTTTTGAAAATAATTGATGTTTTTTTCCTTTTCTTTTTTAAAATTTGTAGAATGGAGTCTATTTTCTAAAAATGTAATTTATTTGAAATTTTGATAAATGGTTAATTTATAACAAAAAAAACACTAAACACTATTTTTTTGGAAAAAAATAGACATACAAACAAAAGAAATTATGGATGAAAGGCTTAACATTGTCGAAAAGTTAAAAAAATTACATTGTTGGATAGCTAAGAGAGAACCTAACATTACCCATGTTTTTTATTTTGTCAATATTGAACTAGATGCAATCTTGATGGTGAGCACGGACTTGATTATGTGAAAAATTGTAGAATTTGCAAAAACACGTCTCTGGCCTTGTTGGGAATGCCCTCCAAGCCTTTGGGTTGGTATTCCAAGGAAAATAATTTCACTTTTTTCTTTGTTTTTAACGCGAAATAACGCGTGCGCGTTATAACGCGCTTGCATTATAATGCGAGTGCATTTTTAAAAAAAAATCATAAGTGGCCAGAAAATTGGTACCCAACTTCATGCACCCACCCTATTTTTTAGTATGAATTTTATTTGTTGAAAACTGTATTGCACCACTAGATAAATATCTACATCCAGTGTCATTAAGGGTGACCCCCCTATGTTCTATAGAGCTTGAAGTGTAGGGGAGAAAAAAGTGAGATATATTGTTCATTGGTTATTGATTTTGATGTCCTTGAGCATAAGAGTTGGCTATCCTTTAGATTATTTTCAAGGTATCAACTGGAAAAGTAACCAACAATAAGAGGATAAAAGAAGGTATCTAAATATTTTATAATATACAAAGATCCTAGATGTGGATTTACTAAAGCTCAAGATGGGATAATTTTGAAAATATGAAGCTCATACATAGAACATATTCTTTTAATTAGGTCAAAAATTTGTTGAAACAAACTTTATCCCAGGAATAGTGAAAGGTAGGTGGATTCACCTATGTGGAAACACATTTGTTGAACTTGGCTTGAGTTGAATAATAAAATATTTTCTCATGTGATAAAGTGGATTAACCTAAATACACACAAAATTTCTAAAGTACAAGGTGTATTTTGTGATCGGGCTTTGGAATACTAAGGGGTTGACCATTTGAATAAGGTGGATTTATTGATGGATAGATTTTATTTTCTTAGGAAAAATTAGATTAACATAAATGAGAAATTAATGATTTTGATATACTGAGAAAAGGATATAAGGCCATACAATTTCACCTAAGCACAAGTTAGATTCTCCTAAAAAAGATACATTTTTTTCTAATCAAGGGATGAAGTTATTTAATGGAATAATGAGGAAGGATTGTGAGGAGGAAATTTTCCTATACATAGGGAAAATTTTCCTAAGGGATGATGGATTTACCAAGGGTATAATAGATCCATTGATTAGCTAGACAAATTAACTTGGAAAAAGGATAAGGATACAATAATCAAAAAAGAAAAGGA
The DNA here is from genome assembly GCA_007258455.2 of Sequoia sempervirens. Classification (NCBI taxonomy): domain Eukaryota; kingdom Viridiplantae; phylum Streptophyta; class Pinopsida; order Cupressales; family Cupressaceae; genus Sequoia; species Sequoia sempervirens. The sequence goes on from VDFB02058242.1 coordinate 402,165,638, forward strand.
TGGAAAACAATATTGAATAAAGCCACACATGAGTTGATCACAAGAAGAGACACCAAACACATATAGTCCATAATTTAATCAGGTAGGCATGATAATTAGTGTAGGGCCATGAGTTGAAGCTAATACTATTTACTAATGGTTGGATTTATAGAGATCACAACACCAAAATGTGATACCTCTGTAAGTTGCATCTCGGTACATGGAAGTACATTATGAGTAACATTTGGGTACAATACATATCCTCTACACCACATTAACTAATGACCAAAGTCCTTAGGCTGCTAAATTTAACAAATAGCAAAAAAAATATAAGTACTAGCCCATCATAAGTGTAGGTAAGGAAATTTCACTAGAAATCTCAGACCAACCCTACCCCTCTAGTCATGGAATAATAAAGACATCAAGAATTTTCTAAACACAATATGAATAGATTGACATATAAATATCATTATCCCCCTTTCTATACCCTATTGAAAAGCATAGTAGTGTTCATCCCTTGGTTTGATGAAATACATAAGTAGACCTCCTAATGGGAAATAGATATTGCATAAAGCATGAGAGAGCATACACATGATCCAATGCTCTTATGATTCACACTAGGAAATTATTTTTTTCTCTATTCTCATTTAATGATGCAAGAAGAGAGCATGCATCGATAAATGACCACAAAGATGGCACACAAAGTTAATTGAACCTTTATGCTAATCTAGTGCCTAAGTTAGTGATCAAACAAGTGTCATTGATAATGCGTTCAAAAAATATATGTTTGTATTTTATGATTCTTATATTTGACAAGTGATAAATCAAGCTTCACAATAAAGGGCTAGATGCCAAAGTGATCAACTAAAATGGTTTCATTTTATCAAGTTAGTTGATTGGTCCAATAAAATACTGAAAAATCTAGGTTTATACTAACTAAATAGAAAAGTAGCTATACCAAATGGATTTCACAATTAATAGAGCATATTAGACTCTTAAGTGATAATGGACTCACTAAATCCATAGAGGTACATATTTACTAAAGTATAAGGCATATTCACTTAATTTCTTATGCATTCTTTAAAGTCCAAAATTTATACATTCGTTGAAGTGCATAGAAATATCACTAATTTTAAAATGGATTCACCAAATTCCCTAACTAGAAATATCTTCGATAGATTTTCCAAAAATTTAATGCTTTCACTAATTCATAAGACACCTTTTTTTGAATATTAACACATTCATCGAAGTAGCCCATGTTAAATTCTTAGAGATGTATTCACCTAAAATTTGATGCTTTCAGTAATTCACAAGATTCTTTCACTTATTCATAGGATGTATTCATTGATCTAAAATAGTAGCATGTGAATATTAAAACAAGGAAAATTTTGATTAAATGACATGTGATGTGGGTCACACCAAGTGTGCTAGAAATGTGTTCAAAAAAATAATGCTCAAGTGAATGATAATACCAATGACAACCAAACATACATGAAAATAAAATAAACACTCAAGATAAGATGAAAGAAGATAAAACTAACATCAAATTCAATAATAATTAACTATGTCAACCTTCCCATTGCATGAATTTTCCAAGGATAATAAATTCAATGTGTTCATACTCAAAATTTTGATAGCATAATGACACTTTGATGCAATAGTGAGTGATGATTTAAAAATGTCAAAGTGTTTGGATATATAGGTTGAGGGTGAAAATAATATGAAGGGTTGAGATTTTAGCAAGAGATCAATGGCTAAGATGAGAGGTGTTCCCTCAACTCATGGGATGGTGCCAAGTGGCACTATGAGAGGGTTTGAAAGGGGAGATGGTGCTTTTTAGTGTAAGAGGATATCTTACCATAAAGGAAAAAAATTTCCTCGCACTCCAAAGGAGAGGGAGCGATAAGAATAATGGAATTTTTGATTACTTTTGCATACCTTTGAAAGGAAGACCTATGTGGGCATCACTTCCAAAATGGGGTAGATTATGAAGGGTAAGATAAGGTGGGTGGAGAGTTAATGGAAAGAGTTGGCCTCACTTATTCAATAATTAAGTTTGTGTGCATAATTAGGGAGGTGGTTGCATGGGAAGAGCTATAGTATACTGTGAGTGGATTTCACCTTCTCTATACTTCAATTTAGTCAAATTTTTAATGTTTTTATGAAATTTTTAGATGAATTTATAGTCTAGAACCCTTAATTAATATATTCTGGAGCAACTTTAGCAAACTTTCTGATTGTTAAAGCACAAATTTAAGTTTTTAAGATGTTTTAAATGACATTTTCCTTCTTTTCTATTGTAGACTATACCTTGGTCATGCTAGAATCTGGGTGGTTGTACATTCAGTTGTCTACAAGAGCTAGTTGATTAGCTACCTAAGGAGGATGTGCAAATCCTCTAGGAGATAGGCCTCTACTAGGCCTATCTCTCACTAGTGATGTGATATCATGATGCCATGTTGATGGCCCTGACAAAGAGATGGTACATAAACACCCACACCTTTCACCTACCTACAAGAGAGATGACTATCACACTAGAGGTCATGAAGCACATACTACAAGTTCCCATTCGACGAGAGAGGGTCTTTCTAATGCAAGGTAGGAGCTTTGATGAGATGAGGTCTGACACCAAGTATTTCCTTGAGAGACCGGTTCATCGTAGGATCATAGGACCACACATCGATCTTGCATAGCTTTGACATGCGTAGTCACCATTCATCTGACACATCATGATTTTTACAATAGCACTGGTACTAGTCCTTGATGGTCGCAGAGCACATCTAGAGGGGGGCTAGTTCACATGATTTGAGACATGGAGCACTGTCGTGTCATCTTTGTATGGGGTCGTGTCATATTTATATGTTAGATGTCAATGTGATTTATTAAATAATGTTTGTTAGACTATTCAATAACTGTCTCCATGATCTAACATGTCCTTTCTTAAGCTTTGTTCAATTTATGATGTATGTTATGCTAGATTAAATGCACTTATGATTTAATTTTAGAATATTAAATGCAAATAAGGGTTTAATCTAGTATAACATACCCTAAGGTCTAAAAAGCATGATACCTAAAGTAATAATCCAAATCCAAATGAAACCCACTACTTGACTATTGGAGACACAAGAAACTATGTGTCAGGAACAAAGCAAGCATGAGAGGCAATGACACACTATCCATCAACTCTAACAACACAGCTTTAAGAACTCACACTATTCAGAAAGGCTAGGCATAGTACCGACGCAAATGCATGGCATTAATAGGTTCACGAAGAGGTATACCATCCATTTCGGATATCAAGTATGCTCTAGACCCATAACTCTCTTGAACTACATAAGGTCCTAACCAATTAGGGCTAAACTTTCCTTTCTCTGTCTAGTTAGCATTGACATTTCATTGATTCTCATATAGCACCAAATCACCCTTGTTAAATGAGTGAGGGATGACATGGTCATTATAAATTCGTTGCATTTTCTTATGGTAAGCTTGAAGATGTTTGAGGGAATTGATAAACCTTTCATTGAGAATTTCAATTTGTTGTAATCATTGTTCCCTAGAAGTATTGTCATTAATTATCCCTTGAAGAGCGATTCTTAATAAGGGAATCTCTAACTCTAGAGGCATAATTTCCTCAACACCATAAACAAGGTTGTAAGATGTGTTTCCCATTGAAGTTCTAATACTAGTACGGTAAGCCCATAACACATATGTTAATTGAGTATGCCAGTCTTTATTATGTTTGTTGGTTGTTTTTCTTAGAATTTTCTCAAGTTTTTTGTTAGTTGATTCAACTTTTCCATTAGATTGGGGGTAGTAAGGTGTGAGAATCAATTTTGTATATTAAACATTTCCAAGAACTTCTTCACATCATTATTCTTAAATGGTGTCCCATTTTCTAAAACTAACGTGAAAGGAAGTCCAAAGCAAGCACTAATGTGTTCCAATATGAAAAAAAATATTACATCAACAGTTGTTAATCACAAGGGAATAGCTTCTACCCATTTCATGAAATAATATGTCGTGATTATAAACGTATGTCCAGTGAATGAAGGTGGAGATAGTTTTCCAATAATATCTAAACCCTATACCAAGAATGGAAAAATAAGAACTTGTGCACGAAGCTCAGAGGTAGGAGCATGAATTAAATTTTTATGCTCTTGAAATTTATGACATTTCTTAACGTATTCAAAGCAATCTCATTCCATATTTTTCTAATAATATCCCATATAGGTTAGCTTATGAACTAATGATCTTCCTCCAAGATTCCCCCCACAAGCACCTGCATGAGCCTGTTCAAGTGCTATAAGGATTTTAGAGTGATTAAGAAACCTAAGAAAAAGACCATCAAAGGACCTCTTATATAAGATTTCCACTAGGATGATATATCTAGATGCAAATTTTTGAAGACAAGACCAAGTGTTTTTATTTATTGGCTCAGGAAAGGTACCATCTTTCAAATAATTGAATATCATATAATACCATTCACTTGAGTATTCAATTTTTGTTGCTAAGACTTCATCTATTTTATTGTTGATTGATGGTTTCATAACTGTATACATAATGAAGGTGAAGTCTTTTAAAGGATCTTGAGGGGAGATAAGAGAAGTTGCACTTTCCATTGCATCTGCATGATGATTATCTTTTCAAGGGATGTTATCAATGGTGAATGATTCAAAATTATTTAACAATTTCATTGTGAGATACTTGTATTTTACTAAATTGTCATGCTTTGTTTGACATGTTTTGTTTATTTCTTTGATGATTGATTGTGAATCGCCAAATATCTTAATGTCTCTAGCTCCCATAACTAGAGAGAGACACAATCCAATGAGTAATGCTTCATACTCAACAGTGTTGTTTATACATAGGAAGTTTAAGTGATATGATAAGGGAATAGGCTCTTTTACAGGATGTTTTATTATAACCCTTGTGTCGGAGCCAGTTCTGCACTTAGATCCATCAAAATACAATGCCCATGTATCTTCTTTGATTGTCAACACATTATCATTAGAGAAAGAATCATTACTAGATAACATTGAAGGAGAGGGAGCATCAACCAACTAGTTGGTTAAGGCTTGACCCTTAATTTCTTTTTGTGAAACAAATTTAAGGTCAAACTCAGTTTAAAAAAACATCACCCACTTAGCTAAGCATTCAAATAAGTTTATTTTAGTGACAAGGTGTTTTAAATGGTCAACCTTCATCATCACTTATATCTCAACATTCAATAAGTAATGTCACAACTTACTGGTAGAAAATACAAGAGCCAAACACTATTTTTTCTGTTGTTGTGTATTATTTCTCGTAATCAATCAATGTTCTACTAATGTAATAAGTAGGATGTTCTTTACCCTTTTTGTCTTGTTGAGCCAGCAATGCTATGAGAGAATGGGATAATGTAGTTGTGTAAAGGATAAATAGCTTGTTTTGCATAGAAGGTTGTAAAATAAGTGGAGTTGCAAGGTATTCCTTCAAACTCTCAAAAGCTGATTTACAATCCTCATTCCAATCATAATGCATATCCTATTTGAGGAGATGTGTAAATGGTAACCTTCGATCTACTAAGGATGCTACCGATCATCAAATGGCTTGAATTCTTCCTTGTAATGTATGCAATTGAGAGATGTTTCTAGGAGGTGGCATGTTAAGAATAAAATCAATTTTCTTTCCGTCCACCTCAATGCCTCTGTGAGATATTATAAAACCTAAAAAATTTCCACTATCTACACCAAAGATACACTTTTTTGGATTCAATCTCATGTTGTATTTTTGAATTCACTCAAAAAAATTATGAAGAACATTCATGTTGTCTTGTCTTGTTAAAGATTTAGCTAGAATATCAACAACATAATCTTCCAAAATCTTATGTATGTAATCATGAAATATCAATGTCATAGCTTGTTGATATGTTGTGCCCACGTTCTTCAATCCAAAAGGCATCATAACCCAACAAAATGTTCCCAAAATAGTTGTGAATGATGTTTTGTATTGATCTTGAGGGTTTAAGTAGATTTTATTTTATCTAGAAAATCCATCCATGAATGACGATAAAGCATGTCCCACAATCAAGTCTACTATCATGTCAATATTAGGAAGGGGAAAGTCATGTTTTAAATATGTTTTATTCAAATCATGAAAATGTGTACACATCCTAATGTGATTGTCAAGTTTTGTGATCATGAGAATGTTTGAGATCCAAGGAGAGTAATCTATAGGTCTTATGAAGCTAACCTCAAGGAGTTTTTAAATTTCTTCTTTAACTAGCAAGGTTGTTGTAGGGTTCATCTTTCAGATCTTTTTTCTGACAGGCTTAGTATTTTCAACAAGGACTATGTTATGTGTTATGATCTTGGGATCAATTCCTAGCATATCCGAATAATTCCAAGCAATTTTTTTTGGAAATTCATGAATCAAAGTTGCAGAATCCTCTTGTTCTCCATCATCGAGGAATTTTCCTATCTTAATCACTTTCTCTTTATCATTGATGTCCATTTCTATATCCATGGTATCCACTAAAGGAAGTGCATTTTATCTTGGAAATTTAGGATTGTATTCTTCATTATTCATGTCTATCTCACCATTCTCCATTTCTTCATCTTTTTGCTTGGTGCTAATCCTAGCACATGTAGCATTTTTCTCTTGAGGAGGAGTAGATGGTTTATCATAAAATCCTAGCCCTTTTTCAAAGGCTTCGCCATTTTTAAAGTAATCCCATGATGGTTTAGAATTCATGTCAAGCAATTATGGATGTTTCAAAGTGAGATTGATTTTTGGTTTACACATAACGGTGTTGATGTTTAATGAAGGTATTTTGTTTGTGTGTGTTATCTTAGAAGAACAATATCCCAAGCCATTTTTTGTTTCTTGCGTGTTAGGTTCCACAGGAACATGAATTCCTTGTTCTTTCTTTCGACATCCTTTTCCACCATAACCTGATTGCTTCATAAGTTCATAACTTCTCCCATAAAGTATTTCCATTTCTTTTGGGTTTGGCGGTTGTTGATAATGTATCTCATCAAAGTTTGTTGTGTAGCTTGTGTCTTCTTTGAAAGAGTAGATGAGGTGGATGTTTGTGAGTTTTCTTCTAAGTTTTGTTGACATAACCACTGGTTTCTTTTATTTTTCATCTTCCTTTCTTGTGATTATATATTCTCCCATAAATAAAGGCATGAATTCCAAGGAACCCCAATCATCATCTGCTAATTCTGACACTATTTTTGTTTCTTATGTTTCCACTTTCATAGGTTTAATTTTTGATATTGGGTATATGTGCAAGATCATCATGGAAAAAATAGGCCCTTAAGTGGCAAAAAATTTAGAAAAATCAGAGTTAGGCAACTCGACGTAAAAATTTGAATAAGTTATCTATATTATTTCAAAAATATGTAAAAGTAGAATCTGTACCAAATTGAATGTAGTTTCTAAACTAGTACTAGGTTTATTTAAAGAAAAGAAAATCTATTTGGTGAAAATTTGAAATTTCAATGCAGTAGTACTTAAATTTCAAGGAAAAAATAAGAAGTAGGTGTCTGTCTGACCACCCTAACCATAATAAAATGATAATAATTTTTTATAAGATTTTAGATATAAATAGATGTCTCATGTTTGGATGTGATGCACATTTTTTGTAATTTTTTTCCAAGTAAATAATTAATTATGATTTTTTTATTACAACTTTTAAAAAATATAAAAAGCATATGTCTGACCACCTTAACTTGGTCAAAACTTCATGAAATTCAATTTTTATTTTTTTAATCCTATAGTATACGAAGCATAGAATGTGACACATGTTTCACATTCAAAAATGTGATACCATTTGAAAGAAATAAATGTTTTTCAATCAACCTATCAATCACAACTTTAGTCGTAATTCAAATAGAAAATGAATAATAATTATTTATTAAATTCAAAGTAAAGCATAATTTATATTGGTGGAAAGCTGAGAATCTCCTTTAAAAACCCTTTTCTTTTCATCAATTTTGGGTAAAAAAAGTCATCAGCCACATACCCTACAAATACCCATCATATTGTCACTTTTTGGCCCATCATGATCCTGCACACATACTGTTGGAATTAATGTTTTTAGGGGACTGGTCTTTCCTTTTTCAATTTGTAAACAAATTTTAGACTTAGGGTCCAGTTCAATTTGGTATATATTTCTTTTATAGAAATATTTCATGATATGATGAAGAGTCGAAGGCAACACATACATCTCATGAATCCATGGTCTTCCTAAAAGAAGATTGTAAGAAAGGTCATGAGGAATAACATGAATAGGGGTCTGTAAAGTAGCCTTTCTGACTGAAATAGGAAAAGTAATCACACCAAGTGGTTGCTTTCCTATATTGTCAAATCCTTGAATAAATAAGGAATCAAGTTTCATTTTTTATTTATCCACTCCCAACTTATCTAAAAGGTTCGCACTACACACATTTAGAGTTGAGCCATTGTCAACAAGGGTTATTTTTATTCCTGTGTTGTTATATCTGGTTATCATCATGAATGCATCATATTTATTTCTCATTTCCAAGGGAGGGAGCTCATGTTGGTGAAAAATAATTTGTACATTAACTGTATTCATTCCTTGTATTAGAGCTACCACATCGTTTGCATTTGTACTAGTAGGAACCACTACTTGATGTAAGGATATTTGAAGCATAGTGTGGTAACTAGGTGAGGTTTGAATAAGATCCCATAAGGAAATCTTCGCAGGAGTATTCTTAAGTTTTTCAACAAGATCATACTCCTTTCCATTATGCAATGGTAAACAAGGAGCACTAGGCAATATAGGATTAGGCAATGTCAACAAAACGGGGTTAGGTTGGGGATGTCTATTATTCCTTTTGTTATATGTATGAGCAATAGTATTATAACTCAATTGTTGTGACACATTTTTTTTAGGTGCTTCAAGTATAACTTGGATAGGTTTCTTTGTAGGTTGAGGTTTGTTTGAAGGTAGATAAAGGATATGTTGAGGTTTGTATGAACAAGACTTAGTGGACAAACCTTGCAAGATGAAGTCCTCAAGGGCTTCATCTAACATATCAAAGTCATCACTAGTTACTAAAAGGCTTGAGGGTTACAATTGTGATAGGACGGATTTGAGTGCTAGAAAATGAGCAGCAAACAAAGTAATGCAAATAACACTAAAAACAACCTACACCTCAAGATTAGCCTAGTTGGATTCAACACAAAATAAAACAACAAATGGAACCTTTTACCTTGTGTCGAATCGATCCTTTGGTTGGCCCTTTGATCTTCGGTGTTGTGTGCTTCTTGGATGGAAGGAGATGCAAGCTAGATGATGATATGAAGGTGGATGCAAGTGAGTGCAAGAATGAAAATGGCTAAGTATGGATTCTAGGAAAATTTTGCAAGAGTTTGGCTACAATGCATGATCTCCCCCAAAATGAGAGAAAAGAGGGGGTATTTATAAAGATTTTGGAAATCTCTAGGGAAATGAACGGTCAAGATTGAGCCACCAAGATCAAGATGTAGGGCTAAGGTGAGTTGAGAACTCACAAGCCCTCACATCTTGACATGTAGCATGTGATATGGCTTAAAAAGGGTGATGTGTACATGAGGTGGAAGGATAGTACATGACATGGAGGGAGTACAAAGTACCTTGGGATTGGGACAAGATCTCCTCATAAAGGAGGTACTTGTCCCCATGTGGGTGAGAGGACAAGTGGGGAATTAAAAATTCCTCAAATATTCTCATGGGGATGAGAGAAGGAATTTAAAATTCTTTCAAATGCATTGGGGGATTAAATGTGAATTAAAAATTCACATGGGGAATGGAGATGCCTTGTCCAAAAAGAAAAAAACATTTAATAGGGTTGACTCAATTAAGTGACATGGAGTGATTAAGGTTGTGCAAGTACTTGATTAGACTAATTAATGACATATTAGAAGAGGGTTAGATTTCACATGTGACTTGATGTGACAAGTCAAAGGTCACATGGGGAAGAGAAAAAGGAATTTAATATTCCTTGGAAGGATAAAAGGAATTAAAAATTCCTTGAGATGTTGATTAGGCAAGTTAATGAAGGATTAGAGGAGGGTTAGGTGGCTAAGAGAGATTAGAGTTGCAAAAGTTGGAGGATGTGACACATCCTAATCAAGGATTAGGCATGTGTAAACCCCTAATGATGAGATTAGAAGATGGGTTAGGATTAGATAAAAATGATGAAGGATGTGACATAAAGGGAATTAAATAAATGGTATATTTATTTAATTCATTTGATGAAAGGGGGAAGGTATTTAATTATTTAACTAGATAACTTAGGGACTAGAAGAACTTTAGAGGGATTAATTAAATAATAGTGATATCACTTAATTAATGCAGATAAGGGGATGCTTAGATGAAAAGGGATAAATTTGGATAAATCAAGTGTCCAAATTTAGGTGTCTACAACAATAACTTGGAAAAAAGGGTTTTGACATACTAACCATAAATGTACGCTTGTTTAGATGTAATATTTTTGGTTTTTATTATGTTTTTTTTTCCTAATGAATGTAAAAAGAAATATATGTCTAACAAAATGAGAGTGCAATAATCTATCTTTATCAAGAAATTGTAAATATGAACTATGGAAATGCATGAAATAGTAAATTGATAGACTGAAACAACAAAGTAACTATAGCAAACAAAAGCAAAAAAAATCACTATCTAACCCTGAAAAACTGCAACCTCAAACTCCACAGGGACTAAGACGCTAGGAGGGACATCTTGTTCCTCTTGATAAAATTTGGAGGTTCTAGAAACTAGAAAAGATAGCACACAATTCAGACATGATTCTAGACTAGGAACTCATAGAGAGACTAAGACGCCAGTAAGGGAATTTTAGTCCTAGTAAGGATTTTTTTCAGAAAATTAAAAAAATATGAGTTGATAAGAGTGTTCTTGGGTTGCCTACCTAGGGACTTGATGTTTAGAAATGGAAAACTATGTAAATGAAAGCAAGAAAAATAAACTAATGACAAGTAGTTGGATACAATTTTTTCAATGTTGAATGCAATAAAAATGTTTCTAAGTGCAATTAGGATGATGAACAATGCACTTTTTAGTTTTTCGATGAGATAAGATGATGCAAGAAAGAAAAACGCACCCTATATGCACTTTCACTAATGCAAATATGAGAAACCCTAGATGCACTTTCACTAAGTATGAGAAACCCTAGATGTACTTTCACTAATGCAATATGCAATACAAGAATGAATGCAACCTAGATCTAGGACTTTAATGGACTCCAAATTAGAAAATGAATGTTGTAAGATGTCGGGTTCACCAAAATGAACTAAAGGGAAAATGGGAAGTGGGAGTGCCCACTCCTATTCTCTCTTGGTCACTCAATAATGTCCTAGGAATCTGAATTGGAATTACTCTCAACCCAAAGGGTGAGTCAATTCTCGATAAGGAATACCTAGGAGGGGATTCTTTAAGCTTTGAGGGGTTCACCACCAACCAAAAGCTTGGAAAAGAAACTTTAACATTAAAATTACAAAACCTATTAATGCAAGCTAAATAATGAATGCAAATAATGAAATTATGCAACAGGAGGTTAGTATGTGTGTACCTAGGAAGTCTAAAAATGCAACAAGGATTCTTGAAATGCAAATATGCTATCAAAAAGTGTTATGGAGGACTAAGACGCCCTTACTATTGTCTTAGTCCCACTGTTGTTTTTCGAGGTAAATGGAGAATCTTTGGATACTAGAACTAAATTTAAAAGAATCTTTGTAAAATAACTTCAGGAGGACTAAGATGCCCTAGGTAGTGACTTAGTCCTATCTTGAATTTATGGAATTTTTTAATGTGGGCCTGAGGTTCAGGGTCTGCACTTCCTTCTTCACCAAGTCTTCAGATCTGAACCTATAAATAACCTATGAAACAAAGGAAATTTGATTGATTATTTATGGGGGTTTTCCTTGGTCAAACCCCTTGTTTGGTAATTAAACCTTGATGAAAATACATAGATCTAAAAATGGAAATGTGTATGAGCCCTAATCTTAAGTGTGTCTAAGATTATGCAAGGTAGAACATGGAGAAACCCTATTCAAGTGTGTTAGAATAGAATTCCTTGGATGCAAATGAAAGTGACCTACAAAAGAGATCTCTAATCACCCTAATATGTCATAAACATGAAATATACCTTCCTTAGGTAGAAAATAGAACAATAATGGAAGATGGAATCAATCAAGAAACAAGTCCTTAGGCTTGGAAGAATGGCTATTTGCATCTCCAACTTAGAATCTCTCATGATCCTCTATAGGCATCCATCATTAATCTTTCGCAATGCTAGATCTTGACTTGGAAATGGACTTGAAAAAGCTGCAAAAACACAATAGAAGGCTGCTCCAAGACTTCAATTCCTTGCTTCTTGAAACTCTCCTTTAAAATTTGCTTCTCACTTCAATTCTTATGTCTTTCTTATCTTCTTATGTAAAAAGTGGGGTGTGAATCTTACTTTTGTAGGCACTCCTATCAAATAACCCGATTATTAGATCCCAAAGGCCGACAAAATGTCAAATTAATTCAAATATTTTCATTTCCCACTCTTAATTCCTGAAAATAAAGAATTTGGGACTAAAACGCCCTAGGTGGTGTCTTGGTCCCACAAAGGAGGACTAAGACATCACCAAGGGTGTATTGGTCCCACAATGTTTAATTCACAATTTTGAAAGGTGGGTTACCAAGATTAAAGGTTGTTTATGGATTTCAGTCAGGTTTACGGATGAAATATCCCTTAGGATGCACTAAAAGGGGTCTTGGGGTCCCATAATTTAGGTGACCTAAAGGGAATTTAATGCAAGGGGTGGTAAAATAGGTCCAAATTAAGTGTAAAAATGCAAAGGTATACATTTTTCTACACTACACAAAGTAATAACACCAAGATGAATTTTCAATTTGATGGGTATATATGAGGTGGACAAAGTGTTTTTATCTCTAATTTCTTGTGGTTTAACCTATGTATAAACATTATTTTTTTTCAATCCAAACATGTAAAAAGCAAAGGATGACCATATAATCAATCAAATACTTACCCTTCAAATTTTTAAATTATATAAATTTCATTACTTTAGGATTAGTGTTATATTATTTTATTTGAAAGTGTTTATCTTCGCAATCTTCTATACAAATTCATTCAAATATGTTTTCATTTGAAGTTACATGGAAATGCAATATTTAGTTGAACTTATGAAAGTTATAAAAGATGTCTTTAATAGGTATACAAGATATATAGTAAAAGAAAAAAATAGCCATAAAAGTGTTGCATTTTTTAACAATCGATAATGTTGTTGTTAACAAATGATAATGATAAATGCTAATACATTAACCTCATAGACTTTGTTCCCCTGTTGAACCTTTAAACCTATAAATTTGAACAAATGATAATACAATAAGAAAAAATCCCATTATCATAGATTCCCTCACTCAAACCAAACTATAAAAATTGTAAATGAAACTAATATAAAATAAATTTGCTAAACATACAATAAAATAAAAACCTTTTTTTCTCAACTAAACTTCATCCAATAAACTCTATGTAAACCATTAAACTTTGAATGTAAATCCATAACAGTTGCAAGACAACAGTTTGACTGCAATTACAGTAAATTACGTAATAGGCCCATCTAGCACTTCAAATGCATGTACGTGGAAGAGAGTGAAACAAGCTGATTCGACCACCAAACTTATGAGGGAAGTGGGAACATGTTGAACACGATGCAGGACGATGTTATGATGATGTTATGGAAGTTCTCATTTATTGAAAGCTTTCCTTAAAATTCCACAGCAACAGTAGTGTCTACTTATTCAAATTATGAAGAACAGATTGGCACCATTGATCTCGTGTGTTATATGCTAAGCAGCTAAGCTGGTTCTGGCTTGACTTTCCCTCCAGTCAATTGTTTGTCCTTTGCAAGCATAGAAACACGAGCGTTGGCTGGGTTTTCAAGTTCTTCATGTTCAAATCTTCTGGATGTTACCTGACATTTTTTCCGCATCTCAGTCCTATTTCTATATACAAGAATACCCATTATATGTTCTTGAAGAGGCCTAAAATAACCATTTCTCGAGAGGGACATATTGCTTATACCATAATAGTAATGATGGACTCGAGAGGAACAAAACTGAAGTTAGGTTTACTCCGCCTTCCCCAAGATGGGTTGGTCCCAACAGATCCAGGAGCGAAGAGCAAACGCCCATCGACAGGTAATGATGATAATGACGATTAACTTCACCAGTTTTTTTCTTTGCTTGACAGAATACAGGAAATGAAGAAACTTTTTAAGAGGAGGGGCATAAATAGTAGACAGATTGGTATCTACGATGTGAAGTTCGTAAACAGATCTCTATGGAAGCCCTGCTTCGAGTGGGAGGATTTTTGTAGTTGTAGCAGCCCTCGAAAAATAAATTTTGAATCTGGTACAAGGAACAATTGAGGCACATTTCGTGATCGACAAAGAGATCCTCTAACAATGTCAAGGTCCAGTCTATTGCTATGTTTTTAGTGTCTTCACAATATTTTTAGGGTTGCTAATGAGAAACTTCTCATTAAAATTTGTCAATAAATAGTAGTTGTAGTTATAAAATGTTGCAATCTATTAATGTTTGGTAGCAGTTACCATAATGGTTAACCAGTGTTCTCATGTCAGAGAAAATCCTAGTTGGCTATGGGAATGCTAATGCAAAGATCATGTAAGAGAATTTACAGTCACTACATTTTACATTTTACATTTTCTTCGAATTTGATGTCACTAGATCTGTCCATAAATATATTTTGAATTTAGAAGAAGCAAATTAGAAAGATTTATTATTTTGATAAACAAGGACAGAGTGTCAAAAAGGCTTCCATTTAAACACATTTTATTAGAATTGTTAGCTACATGTATTATCAAATAGACAAGAATTGAGTGTAGTAGAGAGGTCTTAAATTTTTTATTGTCATATGATCAAGTGTAACCATTTATGTTGTAAAATATAATTAATATTTTAAGAAGATTGAACCATATGAAATAGTTGATTTTAGACATATAAGCAAAACTTTTATAAAAATACACACAAGAATTCAAATAATCTAACTACCCAACAAACATGTGGAATGATAAGAATCATGAAATTATAAAAATAAGTATGTTATGATGTCACCATATCACACATAACACCAAATATGATGTCTCCATATGGATAATCACCTTGTATAGTATATGTAGTAATAGAATCGTCAATGAAAAAATATATCATTTTTGTGAAAATTTCTCTCAACGGAGGAAAAAAGTAGAGCAGTACCTCGTGCAAATATCATTCGAAAGAAACAAAAGGGAAAGATGAAACGTAAAATGAAAATAGGGGAGACAAATATAGAAATGTTGAAGCATGTTCAAGAAGCAAGGAAAAGTGTGAAAATTCATATGGCATCAGAGGGAAGGGAAAAAATAGACCCATGTAGGCAATAGGATATGACAAAAGAAGCATCCAAGATAATAGTGACAAGATCAACCAAACTTGTATGAAAAGATGCAGTGGAAATGGAGAACATAGAAATCATAGGCACATTCATAGGAAAGAGATTATCAAGACACTAGATTACAGAATGGGTGAGAAAAAAATTGGAAATATTATATATTGTTCTAAATTTTTAGAAAAATGGTTTTTTGGTTGTAATCTTCGAATTGGAAGAAGAAAGGAATAGAATTTTTAGAGTAAGAAAATGGAAACATGGCTACACATATAATTTCTTAAAAAGGAAATCTAACTTTAGCCCATTAGAAACAGTGCCTATTAAGGGACCGTTCTCGATTAGGCTATACAATTTTCCCTTTGAGTACTCCTCTGGAGAATGTCTATATGCAATTGGAGATGTTATTGGGGAAACCTAAAAATTGACATGAGGAGTATCAAGTCTCATATACGCTAGGATAAAGATAGTAGAAATTGAGAAAATCCCACATAAGGTGGAGTTATGCACGAGAGCCAGAATAGGGACACAAGAACTAGAAATTGAAACCTTGAAGTTATTTTGTCTTAATTGCAGAAGGAGAAATCATTTCAAGATAGAGTGTCAATGCAAACCTAAGGTGGAAATGTAATGGAGACAAAGATAAAAAGAAGCAGCAGATCCAATTAAAAAATAATAAGATATCCCTTGTGCAGAAATGAACGACCCCATGGAGAACAATAATACAACATTGACAAAATGCCCCAAACATAGTGAGGCAAATGAGATAACACTGGATGAACATCGCATAGAGGATTCTCAATATAAGAATGATGAATTTGAGGATGAAATAGACCTAATTGATTGTGGATGCATATGTCAAAATTTCTTCAAAATCCTAGAAATGGGTTCTTGCCAACAAAAGAGAGGGCACTGGTGTAGGAGCACCTAGTCAAATTTTATAAATATCGTCACATGTTAGATTTTTGGGTGTTTTGAGTCTTGTTTGGTGTAATAAGGTCTATTTAGACCATTTGCAATGTAATAAATCTCATGGGGTTGGTTTGAGTACATTTTGTCATGTTTTGTAATTTGTTGCAAAAGTTGCTTTGCAACTTTGCAATTTTGTCATATTTGGAAGTTAAACGGTCATTTGGTTCAAAAAGTGGTTATGAATTGTTTTGTTTGGGTGTGCAAGTTTAAATATACCTCACAAACTTTGAGGCAAGGTTCTAAAGTGTTTTTGAAGTGCAAACAATAAGAGGTGCTCTATTTTTCTGCAATCCTTTGTGCAATTTTGCTACTACAACATTCTATACGATTTTGTACTGAAATATTATGATCTAAAGTACATTGTATCTAATGGGGGAATGAACTAGATTTGTTTTGGCGTTGATTTGAGTTGATTTCATAAAGTTTGGAGGTTTCTAGAGCCAAAATATTGAGGATGGTTTGAAAACCCTAGGTTAAGAGGGATTGGTAGAAATAATGGCATATTAGACCATTCCACCAGTGAAATCCTATGAAAATCAGTGGAATGGATTTAGTTAGGATGTGTTTTAGTTTGGTAGTGATTTTAGGTGTAGGGGATGGAGTTAGGGCCCTGTTTGTGCAAGCCCTAGCCTAATTTCTTAATGTATTAGACTAGAATTGATAGGTAGGAATAGGGTTTTGTTGATAGGTGAGTTTGTGGATGTGTTAGTTGATAAAACTAGTTGTTTCAAACCCCATGTGACCTAGTTAGAGCTTTGCAGTGGATATTGGTGATTGGGAGAAAGTTTACCACATACTTGCTTTGGAAAAGAGGCCTAATTGGGCTTAAGGGTAGTCTAGTAGTCCATTTTTGAAGGAGATGCTCTAAAAAAAGTCTATGCATAATTTGGATATGTCAAAAAAGTGCATAAATGGTATCTGAAATGGTGACTAACTCTTAAGTTTGAGGCCTTCTCTAAAAGATATGTTAAAATTTCACTATTTGATGTGTTGCAAGCAAGATTGATGAATTTGTGAACAAACACCAAGTTAGAGTTTTTAGAGTGCAAAAATTACTTAAAGTTGATTGAATTAGTATTGATTAGGCAACCTCCACCTATGCTCTACATTGGGAACAAACTCAATAAACAAAGGAGGGAGGAGGAAGCCTTAATGAATGATCATACTTTTGTCAACTATTAAATTTTAAGATCCAAGGGATGATTACCCTCCCTTGGAGAATAATTAATATCCTCATGTGGAATATTAGGGGCTTCAATGTCCTTAACAAAAAAGATATTATCAAGCTCTAATTAGCCAATCAATTGATCAACATCATCATACTATAGGAAACTCATCTTGACAGATATAAAATGGGAACTTTCATTAGCATTGTTTTAGTGTCATAAATTGTCACCCCTAACAATTTAACACTACACGGTCATCCTATTTTATTATCAACATAATTATATTAATAACTTATTTGTTTTGATGCTATATTAGGAAATTATATTAAATTCCTTAACATCTCGATAAAGTTGGGCCTAAAACACCCAGTCAAGGGCAAGGGTTCCTGTAACCTAAATGTGCCCTATTTTAAATATTAATATTTTGGTGTCAATATTTGGAGATTTAAAAAGGATCCTAGGTCAACCTACAATAAAAATGATCAATTGGGATGCATATATAAAGAAGTTTCCCTCTCCTTTCAACACTAAAATTAATTTTGAACAAGACAATATAATGGTCAATTATGCTTTTTCATGAAGATGTATATGAGTTATCCTCTACATGCTAGTTAAAATTATCTATTGTCCTATGTGCAATAACCTATGGTGGGTATTCAAGAAATTCAATCATCCATCAATCAACTATTGTGGCAACTTATGGTTTCAACATTACTTGAATAGAGATTTCATACACAAGTGTAATGATGGAAAAGAGTCCCCCTATTCCTTGCCTAATTTGGGAATAATTAATGATAAATTGGACTTGATCTCGCCTTCATCTAGTGTTGTGATGAGTTTTACATATCCACATTATGTATTGGGCCCTTCTAAGCTAAATAAACTTAACCTTTCCCTAATTTAATGTTGTAAAATGTATTTATTCACACCTTTACATTAAATTTAAGAGGCTTGCAAACTAAAGTGGACCTAATCTAGTGTTGTAATATGTTTGACACATTTAGATGGGATTTACGGCCCTTCTAAGCTAAATAGACCTAATTTTTCCTTAAGTTAGTGTTGTAGAGTGTATTTATTTACACTATCACATTGGATTTTGGGCTCTCTTGAATTTGACCTTAATATCATCATTAATAGGCCCCTAAGACCCTATATTATACATCCCCAAGGGATATTTCCATAAAAAACTTGACAAGATCAACATATAAGCTTAATTTACACACTCCCTAACACTTTAGCAATCAAAATAGGCCATCTGGGACTCGTTTGCTACTTTGGGCAAATGAGTTTGATTTGGCCTATTTTTGAGGTTTTGAGTGAGAAAATTTTGGGTTTTAAGTTTAAATTTTATGTATGTCAGCCTTTGGGATCTAATACACAAGATATTAGATGGATTTCCTATACAAATGAGCTTTAAAATCATTATTTCATTAAGCCTACAAGATATCAAGACAAGCACTCAAGAGTTAAGTATTCCAAGACTTCACAAGATCATCTAAATTGTATTCAAGATCATTTTTAAGGCATTCAAGGGAAGAATTCTTCACCAATTATTTCAAAAAATAAAGATCCATCATCATGTCAAGGATATCAAGCATCAAGGATGTTATTGAGCTAGTTTTGTGATGTAGCATTGAAGATCCAAGATCAAGCATTGTTCTACACCTATTTTCAAGATCAAGATCTACATCCTTCATGGCCATTTCATGTAGAGTTGCATATTTACAAGACATCATCCAAGGTATTATTTTCCATGATTCATGTTCTTTATTTCATCTTTCATGCCTTCATTTCATTGTCTTGTCATTTGGTTTAATTACCTACAAGGGTTTTGACCAAGGCAAACCCCTATTCCCTAACAATGAACTCTCTCTCTCTCTCTCTTTGTGTAATTGTATACCTAGGTGATTTGAAGACTTGAAGGATTATTGAAGATTAGTTTACAAGCTTAAAGAAAGTTGTTAGAGTTGTCTCCCCATTTGTAATGTTATAATCTTCACCAAAAAGTCATCTACAGGTCCGAAATCAAGGTTTCAGATCTAGAAACAAAGAGGAACGAAAATAGTAGGTATTGAAGACCATATTCAGATTTTAAAGCTCACGAAAATCATAACTAGACCCATTCACCACCCTGGGTGAATGAGTCCCAGTTTAGGTCAATTTCAAATGACATTTTTGCAGATTTAGATACCCTTTTTGTAGAAACCCGATCCTGTGTAGAAACCCAGATTTGGGACTAATTCGCCCAAATTAGAAAATGATCCCTAGTATGTCAAAAAGTCAAAATTTCAAACATTCCAGAGCTTCAATCAGTCATCCTCAGGTTCTTAGGTGCACATAGTCCTTTCTATAGCTTTCTATGTTGTTTCATTTACTTTTCTAGATTGTTTTGTATGTCATTGCATCATATTAGGGTTTAGTATTGCAACTTACATTGCATTTATCTTTCCAAGTCTTAACTTGGTGGTGAACCCCTTATTAGCTTACAATCATCCCCTAAGACAACCCTATTCTAGGATCTCTTTCTCCTTTGCATTGAGATCTCTTGGGCATCCTTGAATGTGGAGCATAGAAAGCTTGTTGCCCTAGGTCTTAAAACCCCATTGGAGACAAAATTCTATCTTACAGTTTGGTGAACCTACATTTAGAATACCTTCCTTTTTTTATTTGGATTGCATCATCATCCTAGATCTAGCATGCATTAACTTTGCATTAGGGTTTGCATTAGTTAATTGGCATTCTAGGGTTTCTAATTTTTGCATTAGTGAAAGTGCATATAGGTTGCATTTTTGCATCTCAAACCATTGAAAAACATTTGAAAATTGTATTTGCATTTAGTCTACAGATCACCCAAACCAAAAAGCATAAAAATCACTTAAAATTCTTTGAAACTTTTGAAAAAAACACTCATTGGAACTCATTCACCCCTTTGGGTGAATTAGTTCTAGTGCACATCTGAAACTACCTTTTATAGTATCAAAAACCTTGTTTCTGCACTTATGTTTTCTTCGATTGCTTATCTGTTTTAGTAGGTTGACTTTTTTTTACATGCATTTCACTAAATCTAGCTTAAATTGGTCCTTTTTATGCAATGCTCAATTCCAAATTTGTAGTTACAACATATCACTTTCAAATTATTGCATAGTGTAATCAACAAATTACCTTGTTTCAAATCTAAAAATTGTATTTCACCAAATTGCACTTTATTTACTTTTCTATTATAACATGTTTTCTTTCAAGAGATGTGGCTTTGATATGGTTAAAAATGGATTGCATAAATACATCCCCTACTATGAGTAAAATTTATAGTACAACAATGAGGTCATTAAGAATCATGTCAGTCATCCTTCTACTATCTTTCATAGTTATGTGAACATGTTAGAGAAAATGGAACAAACAATTGACATAATCATTAATATTACATTGCCTATTAGTGAGGATGATATAATGCAAGAAGATACAAGCATATACAATCATGAAAACCATAATTTTTCTTCTCCCGATGCCTCTCCTACTAGAGACAAAGGTATCTTAGTAAAAGAAGACACAATCATTGTTGATCGTGAGTGTCTTGATTGTCTCTCTCCTCCTCCCCATTGGGAAGATACTATGACATGAGAATATGAGATCAATACCACCACTTTTCTTATCAAATCCATCTCTCGACACCTTACCTATCTATAAGAAGTGTACAATTATGAACAATCATGAAAATCACATTTTTTAGGAGGAAATGTGGATTGAAAGTGATAACCTTATGTCTCTCCTTCTGAATGTCTCTAACATTTGGAAAGACCTATTTGAACAAAAGAATCTAACCATTCGTAATCGTGAAAACCATAGTAGTCCTTCTCTTCATGTTTTGCCTATTAGTGATGAAGTTACTTTACATGACATAACAATGGAGAGTGATGAACCTTTTGTTTGCCTCTCTCTTAAAAGATCTCCTACTAGGGTAGAAGTTATGGCAGAAGAGAATGAGACCCTAGAAAATAAGAATGAAATCATCAACAATCAGGATGATAACATCTATCCTTCTCCTGATATCTCTCCTAGTTGTGAAGAAGATATTTCAGTGTTAGAATATCAAAACTATGAGAGTCACAAGAATCCTATTTTCCTCTCTCCCCCTAAAGAAAAAAATATTGAAAAAGAGAATGCCATTGATCATTCCCCTACTTATGATGAATTCATTTTAGAAGAACCAACCTTTGAATGTCATGAACATAGACAGTTGTCGTTCTCCTAAAAACTCTCCTCCTAGGGAGGATATCATGGTGCAAGAAAAGGATAACATTGAAAATAGTTATATAGTTTCCTTAGACATGATGATTATGTAGTAACATTAGACTCTCCTTCACTAAGGGAAGTTAAAATTATTCAACCTCAACTCATCCTTTACCCACTACACGCAAACCTCAAACTCAAAACAAACCCGAACTTATCCTTTACCCACCTAAGAATAATGTTTTGCAGCAGCTAAGTCATAATAGCGTTGCTCTTACATATAACAATAGAAATAATCCACAACCAAAAAAAACACATTCAACATCCCTCCCATTTCCTAACCCTATCTTACCAGTTCCCCCTTGTTTTCCTCCATAAAGTGGAAATGAGTATGATCTTGATGAATAACTAAAGAAGACTCCTACTAAGATATCATTACAAGACCTTATTCAATTCTCCCCTCATTATCACAACATGATTCAAATTGCTTTACAACAAGTTCCTACCCATCCTAATGCACAGACAAATGATATGGCATCCCAAATTCAAGCCATAACTTCAAACAACGTATACATTATTTTTCATCAACATGAGCTACCGCCTTTCAAAATGAGAAAGAAAAAATATTCCTTCATGATAATTTAGCTAAATTCAATAGGATAGGAATAAAGTGAACCATTTTTGATAATGGCTCAACTTTGAATGTGTGTAGTGTGAAAATTTTAGATTGACTTACTGTGGATAAATCCATAATTAAACCTGATCCTTTATCAATTTGAGAATTTGACAATGTAAGAAAGCAACCCCTTGGTGTGATTACTTTACCCATTACAGTTGGAAAGGCTGCCTTAAAAACTTATATTCATGTTATACCTCATGATCTTTCATACAATATTCTTTTAGGAAGACCTTGGACCCATGAGATGCATGTGATGCCTTAAACTCTTCATTGTATCATGAAATACATCTATAACAATAAAATATACCAAGTTCAAATAGAACTCGAGCTTGGAATTTTCTTACAAGTTGAAAAAGGATGGACAAATCCTCTAAACACACTAATTCTAACTTCAAACATAGAACCTATAAATGAAGAGAAATAAGAGATGGAAAAAGTGTCAAAACTATTAGAAAACATTTGGAGCTCCTTAGATTTCACATCATTCATGTCCAAATATGAGATGATAAATAAAGAATCTGAAAAGGGAAAAGAGAAAGTGGTAATGCCAACAAAAAATTCAAGAGCATCCACCTTAACCACTTTAGAACAAAAGAAAAAAATTACACAACAAACTTTGATGAACTTAATTAAGAGCAACCACCTAATCCAAAAGAAATGAAAATACTCTATGGAAAAGGTTATGAACTCATGAAAACACTTGGATATAGTGGAAAAGGATGTAGTGCTAGAGAACAAGGTATCTATGTCCCTATAGAGCCCCACACACAAGAAAAGATTAGGGGTATGTGCAAGATCATCATGGGCCAAAAAGTGGCAATATGATGGGTATGTGGGTAACGACTTTTTTTTAACCCAAAATTGATGAAACGAAAAGGGTTTTTAAAGGAGATTCTCAAATTTCCACCAATATAAATTATGCTTTACTTTGAATTTAATAAATAATTATTATTCATTTTCTATTTGAATTACAACTAAAGTCTTGATTGATAGGCTAATTGGAAAAAATCTATAGCTTTCAAATGGTATCACATTTTTTGAATCTAAAACATGCAACATATTCTATGCTTTGCATACTATATGATAAAAAAAATGAATTTCATGAAGTTTTGACCAGGTTAAGTTGGTCAGACATTCGAGTTTTTATATTTTTTTAAAGTTGTACATAATAAAAAAATCATAATTAATTCTTTACTTGGAAAAAAATTACAAAAAAATATGCATCACATCAAAACATGAGTCCTCTACTTATATCTCAAATCTTATAAAAAAATATTATGATTTTATTGCAGTTAGGGTGGTCAGACAGACACTTCTTATTTTCTCCCTGAAATTTAAGTACTACTGCATTGAAATTTCAAATTTTCACCAAATAGATTTTTTTAAAAATAAACCTATTAGTTTAGAAACTACATTCAATTTGCTACAGATTCGATTCTTACATATTTTTGAAATAATATAGATAAATTATTCAAATTTTTAGGTCAAGTTGCCTAACTCTGATTTTTCTAAATTTTTCACTACTTAAGGGCTTGTTTTTTCCATGATGATCCTACACATACCCCTAGTGGTCTTGGTTAGAATTTCCCCTAAAGAAAAACAAACAATCCTTCACTTAATATCAACACTATTACAAAAGTTTCCTCTAAGCCAACTTTAACATTAGTGCATCCTAAACTGATAGAAACTACTAGTGGACTTGACTGTTACCCTTTGAAAGAAACAATAGAAACAAATAAATCCCTGCTTAACAATATCATCATGCAAAGCAAAAATTATTTGAATTCCTTAGATTTTACACCCTCCTACAAAGGAGAGGAAAATATCTCGCAATTTAATGAGTCTTATGTAAGTATGACAACTTGTACTAAGCAAGAGATATCTTTATCGCAAAATAAAGGAACATCTTCTATTGATCAAGAGAGTATGTTGGCAAGCCTACTCCAAAATCATCTGATATCTCTCCCTCCAAGGATACGAAAGAAATTTTACTACAAGATTTCATTTTGTGCATATCATAGAGTTCATGGTCATTCTACTAATGAATGTAAGGCTTAAAGTGATAAAATTCAACATCTTAAGGATCATGGTGCTCTTCCTTGTGTTGAAGCACCTAGTTCTTCTAATTGAAACTTATTTTCATCCCATTTGGCTCATCCTTGTCCTACACTAAGTGGGGGCAAGGGGTTAGGTAGCCTTGTCCTCATATGTCGCTTGTTGTTGTCTCTTTTGGTTAGTTGACCGACTTTCATGTACATATAAGAGCAAGCTTGGGATGTGGATGACATGCCTTAAGTTGGCTCACATGTGACATACTATTATTTCTATGTTTAGCATTGTATTTTTGGGGGAATCCCCTTTTCATGAAGTAGCGTATTGGAACCATATGACTTGGCAAAGGGATTTCCAAATAAGCTCTCATGTCTTCTCCTACTTTAAAGAAATTTCTCATAGTAATGGTGTTAGAAACCACTTTAAAGTGGGGGCATACATCAACACTCATGTTTCATTGTGTGATTTTCTTTCTTCTTGTGATGTCTCAACTTATTGGTGGTGTCATGGGGCTTGATTTCCTCTTAGACCATGATATTTATTTGGCTTGTTCTCTCTTGGAGACATTGGGCACAATGCTCCCTAAGAAGAGACCTTACACAAACTAAGCAAAATCCCTTTGAACATTCCTTACACTATTTCACATTTAAAACATGAGTATATATGGCCACCTTGCATAACACACTTTTCTTTCCTATGGTACCATCTTGTTTGTTCATGAGCTCCAAGCATATAAATTTTTCTTGCCTCATGAAGCTTGAAAAATATTTTTGTGTGGCACCTTATCAAGTTTATTAGGATGTATAACTTTGGTATCATTTTTATAGAAAGCCAAATGAAGGCATGACTTTCCCTTAGCCACTTGCATGTGTATTATGAGTGCAAATCGGTCATGGGTGTATGTGTCTCACCCTCTTGGATTACTTACCCCATGGAAGACCTAAAGTTTTGTTGCCCTAGAGTGAGCACATCTTTTTTGTCGAAGCTTGATCCACCTTTTCTTTCTTTTTCTTTCATCTTTGACATTGCATGTTTGTGTATCTTGATGCTACATATCATACATTTTGTGTGTGTCCTTTCGTTCTTATGTCGATTTGACTTAGGATCTTAGATATTGGGGGCTTGACCACTTCCTCGATCTTTGTTATCTTGGACCATCAGACATCGGTACACTTGGACCCCTCTTGAATGTCTACTTTAGTGTGAGTTTGATGCAAGTTCATCCTCTCACTAAACTAGAGGCTAGATGTAGTAATGGAAAAGAGTCCCCCTTTTCCTTGCTTAATTTTGAAATACTTAATGATAAAGTGGACTTTTTATCGCCTTGATCTAGTGTTGTGATGATGCTTACACATCCACATTAGGTTTTGGGACCTTGTAAGCTAAATAAACTTATCTTTTTCCTAATTTAATGTTGTAAAATGTATTTATTCACACCTTCACATTAAATTTAAGAGGCTTGTAAACTAAAGTGGACCCAAGCTAGTGTTGTAATGTTTTCTACACATTCACAAGGGATTTAGGGACCTTCTAAGCTAAATAGATCCAATTTTTCCTTAAGTGTTGTAAAGTGTATTTATTTATACTTTCATATTGGATTTTGGTCTCTCTTGTATTTATGACCTAAATATCATCATTAATAGGCCCCTAAGACCCTATATTATGCATCCCCAAGGAATATTTCAATAAAAATTTGACAAGATCAACAAATAAGCTTAATTTACGCACTCACTGACACTTTAGCAATCAAAATAGGCCACGTGGGACCCATTGACCACTTTGGGTGAGTGAGTCCCATCTAGGTGGGATCCATTTGCCCACCTTGGTGAATGAGTCCCATTTGGCCTATTTTCAAGGTTTTGAGTGGGAAAAATTTGGGTTTTAAGTTCAAATTTTATGTATGTCGGCCTTTTTGATCCAATACATGGGATATTAGATGGATTTCCTATATAAATGAGATTTCAAATCATTATTTCATTAAGCCTACATGATATCAAGTCAAACACTCAAGAGTTAAGCATCCCAAGACTTCACAAGATCATCTAGAGAGCATTCAAGATCATTTATAAATTATTCAAGGGTAGAATTCTTCATCAATTGTAGCAAAACTTCAAGATCCATCATCATCTCAAGGATATCAAGCATCAAGCATGTTATTGAGCTAGTGTTTTGATGTAGCATTGAAGATCCAAGATCAAGCATTGTTCTACACATATGGTCAAGATCAAGATCTACATCCTTCATGGTCATTTCATGTTGAGTTGTATATTTACAAGACATCATTGAAGGTATTATTGTCCATGATTCATGTTCTTTATTTCATGTTTCATGCCTTCATTTCATTTTCTCATCATTTGGTTTAATTACCTATAAGGGGTTTGACCAAGGAAAACTTCTATTCCCTAACAATCAATACTTTTTCTCTCTTTGTGTATTTGCAGACCTAGGTGATTTGAAGACTTGAAGGAAAATTGAAGATTAGGTTGCAAGCTTAGATAGAGTTGTTGGAGTCGTCTCCCCATTTGCAAGGTCGTAATCTTCACCAAAAAGTCATTTACAGGTCTGAAATCCAGGTTTCAGATCTGGAAACAAAGAGGAATAGAAAGAGAAGACACTGAAGACTAGATTCAAATTTAAATCTCCAAAAAACCCTAACTAGTCTCATTCGCCTTCTTGGGCGAATGAGTCCCAATTTAGCTCAATTTTAAGATTTTTGCAAATTCAGATGCCCTTTTTCTAGAAACTTGTTTCTATGCAGTGAGACTAATTCACCAAGATTGGAAAATGAGTCCTAGTAGGTCAAAAACTTAAATTTTCTAGCATTCTAGAGCTTTAATCAGTCATCCTTTGGTTCTTAAGTGCACACAATCCTTTCTATAGCTTTTTGTGTTGTTTCATTTACTTTTCTAGGTCATTTTGTAAGTCATTGCATCATACTAGGTTTTAGCATTGCAATTTAAATTACATTTTTCTTTCCAAGTATTAACTTGGTGGTGAACCACTTATTAGTTTACAATCATCCCCTTGGATAGCCATATTGCAAGATCTCTTTCTCCTTTGCATTGAGATCTCTTGGGCATCCTTAAATGTGGAGCATAGAGAGCTTGTTGCCTTAGGTCCTTAAACCCTAGTGGCTCAGATAAAATTCCATCTTACACCAAGCTAACATTAAATCCATTTTCATTTATCATTTCATTCAACTATTGTTTATTTTGCCTCTACTTGAGTTAGAGTATGCCCTCTTTATCATCATCATTTTTGGTTCGTGGAGGTGGAAACACCAAAATTGGATTTCACATAGGAAAGCCACTATACAACACAACCTTTCTTGTATTTTCAAGTGTACATGTAAGATCCATGAAAACCCTCCAAGGGATCAAGTTTAAAATAGGACTTGCAAAATTAATGCTAAGGAAAGGAATTCTATTTTATGTAGATTGACTAACTTTAAATTTGTAAAAGTGATGCAGTGCAAAAAAATAAAGGAAATATGGAAACAAATTGCATACCATATATGAAGGTGGTGATAAATTCAAAGATAAAAAGCTACAAACTCATAGGTCTTAGTTTGCAATCCTGAATATAAAAGAATATGAAACTATTGTCACATTCCTACTTTGTTTTGATGAAGTTGTCAAATCTATTTTAGGACTTGGTGAGGAATTGAAAGAAAATACTTTTGTGAAAAAGGTACTCAGAGATATCTTCCTAGAAGGTTTGATTCTAAAGTCTCCACAATTTAAGAAGCCAAGGATCTAAATATTTTAAAGTGACTAAACTGCATGGGATTCTAACTACCTTTGAAATCAGATTTGAAAGTGAATATTCTATTAGGAAAGATGCAACATTTAGAGTATTTAAGAAGAAAGTTGATCAAGATTTTGATATTGGATCAGATTTAGAGGAAGTCAATTTTTTCAGAAAGCTGCAAAGAGGTTTTGGTAAGTATAAAAGAAATTTTCCTTTTATGTGTTTTAATTGCGGTGAAATAGGAAATTTTATGGCTAAATGTCCCCATAAGGAGTCTAACCATATTGAGAAAATGTATGGAAAACAACTATTTTAGATAAGGAATAATGGTCAAAAGAAACATTAGATATTCTACACTAATGAAGAAGAAGACTACTCTACTGATGAAGATATCTCTCGAGATGGAAAAGATAAAACTTTATTAATTGCTTTCAAAACTACTAGAGAAGAAACATAAATAGATTTAGAAACAATGAAGATGAAGTGGATCTTGTGGAATAATTTCTATGTATTGGAAAAGATATTAAGAGATTGAAGAAAAGAATTTAAAAAGAGATGAAGACTAAAGAAAAGGTATCTCAAGATCTAGAGAAAGAAAAAATGATCATTGTTGACCTGAAAACCTAGACAAAAGAAGCAAAAAGGATTGAAGAAGTTCTAACTGGAAAGTTGTTGTTGAGAGACAAGGATTGTGAGAGGCTTGAAGTAGAAATTGTGATAATAAGGTAAGACCATGAGAAATTGAATCAGTAGCTACAACTAAAGTTTGGAAAGATTATTGAAACTCTAGATCAAATATTGGGATGTCAGAGATCTCTGCATGGGAAAACTATAATTAGTTTTGATGATCAAAAGAATACTGTGATAGAATAGTTAGTGAAGCCTATTAATGAATGTAAATAAGTGACTATTTCTAGAACTACAAAGAATGAAATTATTATTGAAAGTGATGAAAGAAAGACAAAAAATGATGGATTTATTCAAGTTCAAAAGAAGAGAAGAAGATATGGAAGACAAGGATATAACAATAGGTTTAGTTAAATTAGATTTTTTGTTACTATTTTAATTGTAATAATTTTATGATAAGGTTGTGGACTAGAGAAAATCTCTCATAAGAAGAAATAACTTTGTCAACAATAATACATTTGAACCACTGTTCAATTTTAGTATCATTTGATATAAATACAACAATTTTTGACACATTGTTAGGAACTACAAAAGTAATTTTATGAGTCCTCTACTAGAAATAGGAAGAAAAGGACGAAAATATAGAATTCATGAATCAAATAATGTTTGGAAGAAGGTTCTTGAAGAAAAAAAATCATAAAAATCAATAATTTCTCAAACTTCTCTACATGCTTAGAAAGAGAAGAATCTATGGATCATAGATCTAGTAGATGCTCAAGCCACATGATTGGAGATTAAAGTAAGTTCATGAATTTCAAGAAATTTGAAGGAGATTTTATGACTCTTAGAAATAGTTCTATTTCAAAAAATCATTGGTAAGCGTGTACTTTGAGTCTTCATGGTGGTATAGGACAAAGACACATGATGTTATCCATGTTGAGGGGCTAAAATATAAACTTTTCACTATAATTCAAATGTATGATAAATGTTATAAACTATACTTTAGTGCTGAAGGTTGTGAAATTAGGGAATCTAACACTAGAGAACTTATTGTAGAAGTAGGATAAATAGTGACATATATCATCTCAGTGAGTTGAATGGATAAAATTTTCTTACCTTGCAAAGAGAACAAAGTTGGATTTCACCCAAAAGGTTGAGACATATTAATTTTGACAACATTGTAATGATTAGCTCTTGAGAAATGATCCAAGATATGCCAATGATTAAGAAGCCTCAATCTACCAGCTATAACCATGCCATGAAAGAAAATAAACAAAAAACATATTTCTTAATAAGGAGTATTCTACATCAAAACTCTTAGATTTGGTCCAAAAATTTCTATGTGGACCTATGAGAACAAAGAGCCTCCAAGGAGATAGTTTTTTCATGTTGCTTATAGATAATTATACTAGAAAGTCTTGGATTAATTTCCTAAAAGAGAAGTTAGAGGCAGTTGAGAAGTTTAAGGTATTGAAGGCATTATTAAAGAATAAAAATGAAAGAACAATCAAGGTTTTGAGATCATAAAGAGGTGGAGAATTCACTTCTGACAAGTATGAAAAATTTTGTGAAGAGCATGGGACCTAGAGGAAATTTTCTACTCTTAGGACTCGATAAAAAAATAGAGTTGCAAAAGGGAAGAACCAAAATATATAGGATGTGGAAAGAACAATGTCATGTCAAGAAAATCTACCAGATCTTGATTGGAGAGAAGTAGTTCAAATTTTAGTATATATCTTGAATAGGGTTTAGATCAAATGAAACACTAATAAAATAACATATGATTTATGGAGAGGAAGGTTGGCTTCAATAAAAAATCTCACAATATTTGGAAGAAATTGCTACATCAATAGAGATGAAGAAAATTTGGGTAAGTTTGATTCCAAATCTGATGAAGGTAGTTTTCTTGCTTATTCTTTGAAAATTAAAGAATATAGATGTTACAAGAAAAGGCTTAAGAGGATTATGGAAAGTGAAAATGTGAGAGTTGATAAAACAATTTAATTTACTAGTACTTTGGAAGTATAAGATTATGAGAAACTTAATCCATAGTACTAATGAAGATTCAAAAGTTGTTACAAAAAATCTAGCAAATTATTTTTAGAAGAACACTCAGAAGACTAGATTATAGGAGGTAAAGATAGTGAGGTTCAGACCTGGAAGAGACTTGAGAAAGAAAATGAACAAGTACACTTTTCATTACTATCAAAAAAAGAACCTAAGTCTTATAAAGAAGCAAGCAAAGAGAAAGGATGGATATAATCTATGGAGGAAGAAGTAAATCAGATAAAGAAGAATGAATCTTGGGAATTTTTCCAAAGACCTAAATGCAAGAATGTAATTTGATCCAAGTGGGTATTTAGAAACAAGTTGAATGAAGAAGTTGGAGTGATCCAAAACAAGGCTATACTTATGTGTAAAGGATATGCTCAAGTTGAAGGCACAGACTTTGAAGAAATATTTTCTCTAGTAGCAAGATTGGAAAAAATCAAGATGTTTTTAGCTATTTCAACATTCAAGAAGTTTAATGTATACTAGATGGAGGTTAAGTAAGCATTTTTGAATGGTCATCTAAAAGAAAAGGTCTACATTGAATGAATATAAGGGTTAAATAGTGTTCTAATAAATCCATATTATGTGTGTAGATTAAAGGCTTTGTATGGACTCCAACAAGCTCCCAAAGCTTGGTATTCAAGGTTGGATGGATACCTGCAACAACAAGGATTTTTTAGAGGAAATGGAGATAATAAAATATATATAAAAATAAAAGGTGATCAATTTATGATAGTTTTTGTCTATGTAAATGTTATTGTTTTTGGTGGTAGAAATGATGACATATCCAAGGTGTTTCAAAAGTTAATGCAGACTAAATTTGAAATGTAAATTCTAGTTGACTTATCTTTCTTTCTTGGGTTAAAAATTTCACAATCATACAAAGCCATATTCATTTCCCATAATAGGTACATAAAGGAGATTCTAAGTAAGTTTAGAATGAAAGACTACAAACTAGTGGTTATGCCTATAGTTATAGGATGCAAGTTGAGTAAAGATGATGAATCTACTTTGGTAGACCAAACCTTGTACATATCTATCATTGGTAGATTATTGTATGTGAAAACATATAGATTAGATATTTAATGTAGGCAATTGCAATGGTGGCTAGATTTTAGGTAACACCTAAGGAAACTTATGCCAAAGTTGTAAAGAGAATATTCAGGTATCTGAAGGCTACAATGGATTTTGAACTAGGGTATACAAAGAGTGAAAATTTCACTTTGAATGCATACACAGATGTAGAATGGAGAGGAAGCATAGATGATCAAAAGAGCACAAGTGGTGGAGCATTCTTTCTTGGTAACAGGTTGGTTTCTTGGTTAAGTAAGAAGCAAGATTTAGTTTCCTTGTCTACAAATAAAGTAAACTAAATTATGGAAACTTCATGTTGCGCTTAGGTGCTTTTGATAAAGTATAATCTGAAGGATCTATGAATGGGTATGTGTAGGGAATGTGGCTGGTGACTTTTTTTTACCCAAAATTAATGAAACGAAAAGGGTTTTTAAAGGAGATTCTCAACTTTCCAACAATATAAATTATGCTTTACTTTGAATTTAATAAATAATTATTATTCATTTTCTATTTGAATTATTACTAAAGTCTTGATTGATAGGTTGATTGAAAAACATCTATAACTTTCAAACGGTATCACATTTTTTAAATCTGAAATATGCGTCACATTCTATGATTCACGTACAATAGGGTTAAAAAAAACATGAATTTCATGAAGTTTTGACCAAGTTAAGGTGGTCAGACATATGAGTTTTTTTATATTTTTTAAAAGTTGTAATAAAAAAATCATAATTAATTATTTACTTGGAAAAAAAATACAAAAAATGCGCATCACATCTAGACATGAGTCCTCTACTTATATCTAAAATCTTATAATTTTTTTTATCATTTTATTGTGGTTAGGGTGGTTAGACAGAAACCTACTTATTTTTTCCCTGAAATTTCAGTACTACTACATTGAAATTTCAAATTTTTACCAAATACATGTTTTTTTAAATAAACATAGTAGTTTAGAAACTACATTCAATTTGCTACAGATTCTATTCTTACATATTTTTGAAATAATATAGATAAATTATTCAAATTTTTACGTCAAGTTGCCTAACTCTGATTTTTCTAAATTTTTCACTACTTAAGGGCCTATTTTTTCCATGATGATCCTACACGTACTTGAATTTATTGATTTTGACAAACCCATCTCTATTCTTTGTGACAACACTAGTGCCATAAACATTTCAAATAGTTTAGTATGCACTCAAGGACAAGACACATTGAAATCAATTACCATTTTTTCAGAGAGAAAGCTGTATAAAAGAAGGTAAATTTGGAGTATGTTGAGACAATGGATAAATTAGTAGATATATTCACAAAAGCACTTCCTAAGGATACTTCTGAATTTATTTGATAGAAGCTAGGATTTATTTCTCCCTCCTCTTGAATCAAGAGGAAGCACAAGTTGAGGGGAGCTTGGTCTCCCTATCAAAAGAAGGCCTGGTGGTCTTGTGAAATTATTTTTAGAAGTTG
This sequence comes from Sequoia sempervirens, assembly GCA_007258455.2. NCBI lineage: Eukaryota > Viridiplantae > Streptophyta > Pinopsida > Cupressales > Cupressaceae > Sequoia > Sequoia sempervirens. Next base: position 402,199,144 of record VDFB02058242.1, read on the forward strand.
TGCATTATTGACTCAAGTGGAGTTGTCTTGAATTAGTTCAAAGAAATGCTCTACATTTCTTTGCATTTGTAGATGTAGCTGTCTAGTTTGGCAATTTTTTTGAGGCAAGTATGAAGTATGTATGTTCCTATTTTTAGAACACATAAGTTGTTGCAATTTTTTTTGAATGTGTAGAGTATAGGGTGTGTTGCTACAATTAGGGAGCTTTCAATAAATTCTCCACATTTGTTGTTACAGTCTTGATACAAAATGAGAGATTGTTGACCTTTTTCCATTGATGTAAAAGTGGGGGAAAGTGAACTCAAAATGCTGCATATTCTAAGGGGGATAAATCAATCAAATTGGGAGAAATGTCTTTGTGTATGTCTAGCCAAACATTTTTCTATTTCCCATCAATGACAAAGGGGGAGATTGTTGAACATAGGTTGTTATTGATCTCAAAGGGTGTCAAAGGAGATCATTGTGTCAAGGGTTACTTGAATTATCATTATATTCCCCTTGACTTACCAATTTGAGTTATAGAGATTTGCAAAAATATATGTTACTATTTATAGTTCCAAAAGTGTGCGTGATTGCTTTATTCTTGTAATATTATGCATTCATATATTCACTATAATAGTGGTGGTCCAAAAGTCTATACCAATTTTTTTTAGTTTAGTTCTTAGGGTAGAGAGATTTATCTAACAATACAATTATGGCCATCATTTCTTTTAGAAATGTAGGGTTGCTCTTCAGTCTCAAAGGAGAAATTATGTCTACACTATTTATATCATATACATGAGTTTCAGGAAGATATGTTCAGAATACAAAAATATTGTAATGAAAAAATGTTGTATATGTCTCTTTGTCAAATGCTTGGTATTCAAGGCATGTGCAATAATGGCTAGTAGCATGAAAAATTCAAATCTTGTGTGTGGTGTTAAGATAGAACATGGTTAAGGTTCCTATGGTAGCACATGACATCATGTTCTTTTAACAGTAATAGACAAATTTATTGGACTAATGTGTTATATGTTTCATGAAATTTGAATTTAGGTCCACATTATATTGTCTTATTTATTTGTATAACCCTAGTTGACATAGAAAAAGTTATAATTTAATTTCAATTATATATTCATCAATGTGATGGATGCATAATATAAATTAAAAAGGAAGTGCAAAAGTGAAAATATAGTCATAAAGCTAGAGTTCCTCAATGTGAGCTACATTTTAATGTGTTATATTGTAAGATTCACTTGTATATTTATGCTCTGTGAGGCTAAATTTTGATATTAGATCCAAGAGCTATTCTCATTGTAGTTTTTCCCATTCTAGGTTTCCATGTATACTTGGTGTTCTCATGTGCAGATGTGTATGCTTATGTTGTTCCTTGATCTTTAGTACCTACTTTGATTTATGTTTCATTTCTTATATGTTCATTTGAATATATTTGATCTAGTGATTCACCCTCCCCCTCAATAGATTATGTGCCCTTCTAGTTATTCTTTATCTTCACTTTTCCAATCAATAACTATTCCTTCAACTTTTAGTTTCATTTATGAATAATAAATTACATTTTAAGATCTATGGTTTATGTTGAATAGTATTTTCAAAGCACACCTCATATTTCTCCTCTTTTCAACTTAAGAGAAATAAACCATAGAAGATTGTCTCTCCATTAAGGAAACTATTCAATCATGAAAACCTAGTTGGTTTATGTCCTAATACAAGGAAAAGAAATAATTTATCCTAGGTACTTAATCTACTGGTTAGGTCTAGGATCAATTTTCTTACATTATATTTTGGTGAATCCAACATTCCTTAAACTTGTAATGTTTTTTATTTGCATAGCATATATTCTAGAAATTGTGATTTGTAGTCTAGGACGTTGATGCATTTGACCAATCATATTTTCCTCTATTTTTATGTGAAATCCTGCTCTTTCATCTCTATTTAGATCTAGTTCCGATTTTTGGTATTCTATCCTAAAACTTATAGATTCTATTGTGCATCAGGAATTTGGATCTATGCCACCTAATTTGTTGCATTTCCATCAAAAGTGATGTATGTTAGCCTTTGATTGACCAAGAGTTTTCCTACCCATGAGAATATCTTGGTTCAAAAGAATGAAATCATTGATATCTTTTGTAGAGGATGAAATTTCCTTCCCTCAAGATGATGAGATTTCAAGGAGCAAATAGTCTCTCGACTACATTAGTTGGCATAATTCAAGTGAACTGGAAATGGAGGAATTTGAATGTTAACAAAGTACATTAATTATTTGGACTTTTCTGACATTAGAAACTAAAAGTGTAGGGTATATAGGTCTTCTAGATAGATCAATGAATTCTTTATCTAGGACAATAATGCAATGTGCTAGTGCCTTATATGGAAAAAAATAGGATTTCTTAGAAAAAATAGAGTGTTGTTAATATATTTCTAGATGTAAAAGGGTTTTGGAATATGAATGTAAAAAATTAAAGGTACAAAAATATAGATGTTGAATGGAAATGAGGTGAAAATTACAAGGATAGGTTGTAGGAATCACTAGAAGCATTTGGTGAGGTTCAAACATGCTTCAAAAATTCCTTCCACCTGAACCTACACAAATAATATAGAAGATAAATTTTTGGGTGGATATATAGGAGTTTTCCTTAGTCAAAACCTCATTTTGGTGTTTCCACCTCCACAAGAAACATTGGAAAATATAATAAAAAATAGACATGAATTAATAAAGAAAACCATATGCTAATGAAAGACAGAAATAATATGCTCAATAAAGATTCTTGAAGAGTTACCACATTAAAGCACCAAAAAGTGAAGCTTGCTAGCATAAAAAAGACCAAAAAGAACCTCCAAGATGATAGTGGCTTCCTTGTGAGATGAACTCATATTGAAATAATGGAGTTTACTCTAAAATTTGCAAAAGAACTCTTTACAAGAAATGTTTAGAGAGATTGAGGAAAAAAAAAAAGAGGCTTGTGTGTTTCTAAAAGACGACAAGAAATATTGACTTCAAGAATGAATGCAGAGTGGAGAAGAAATTGGAGAGTGAAGAATTACTTTCAAAATATAAAAGAGAGGGAATTTTTGGTCTAGGAATATTTCCCAAGTGATTCCCAATGGAGTTGTAGGTTGGTAGAGCTGTTACACTATTAGAGTGAGGTAGGTGTAATGTCTCAATGGCCAGCTTAGTCATGGATTTTTTTGAGACACTAGTGCAGCTTGTGAATGTATTCATAACACGCATTGGTCTATGGGAAAATCAAACTTAATGGTTGAGGAATTACGCATTCTAGATGGTGAGTGTAACCAAATATTGTGGCACTCGAGGGTCTTCCTATCCCTTCTAGGGTTTTTCACCTAAAAGGAGAAAGATGGGCCAAAATGCAATGTATACATTCAAATATGGATGTGATGTAGGTGCAATATGCCTAAATGAGATGATCTAAATGCAGAAAATAAATGAAAGCTATTGATTATTGTAAGAATTGGCTATGAAGGTAGCCACCCAAGATCTAGACGCCTAATAGAAGGCACACGCATAAGAGAGATAGAAACAATATGACAAGAATAAACTGTATTCTACCAATAATGCAAATATGATGGAATGAGCTAAAGTACATAGGAGACCCCCTTGTTATATAGCTAAGGTGAGAACATAGAAGGGCATAATATTATGACAAATGTCGTAATCTTATGACATGAGACAACTGTGAAAAGCTATCACTCCACCTAAAGTGGAAAAGTGATAATGTGATAATCACCACAAATGGTGGATCACCCACAAAAGGTGGAGAGGTAATCACATGATGTGTCCCTCAAAGGTGGATGTGATAAAGTAATAAGATGATAAGTCCACCAAAACTGGAAATTCTCCAACTACCTCCTATGTGGTCCTTAAGTAAACTTAACTAAGCTGTAATTATGACCTAGGACAAGGTACAACACATTTAATTACACCAACACCCCCCCTTAAGTGTAACTTAGGGAGAATGTACACTAAAGCAAAAAATGCAAGATGGCTCCCGGCTACTAGGCCATGTTAGGTACCCATGTACAAATGAAATGCAATCTCTCATAAACCAGAGAAAAGGAGGAAACCCAGTGGGACAAAACTCCTCCCCAAAAGAGAGAAACAAAACAAGAAACATGCTCTAGGAAGGATAAAACCTCGAGTGAGGAAAAAGTCCCCCCCATAAGAAGAATGAAGAAGTCCATGCAACCCCCCCTCAATGGAGAGTCACTTCTCAAATGTCACAATGTCAAGAGTCCCCAATCTTTACTGAAGAAGGAGATAAAGTAGAACAATGTGAATGATTATGTAGAGCGAACCAAGGATAATGATGAGTACTCCAAATGTTGTTCCAAAAGAATGCCAAACTGTGACAAGCACTGATAGAGAGAATCAGGTACAACTCTAGAAGATGCCACATAACTGGTGACTGAATTGAATCTGTCAACTCAAGAGTAACTGCAGAATCTGTCGATGAAGAAATGTAGATGAATCCACACTACAACAAGAATAAGGTCAAAACCAAGAAGACAACTGCACGAGCATCAAGTGAATGCTCATCAATAGCATATTGGTACAATCTATGTCTCACTGGAGCCATGCACAAATTGTACAATCCAAGTCTCATTGGTGCCATGCACCAAGTCTCTAGATGTAGAACCAAACTTCTGAAGACAGGTAGAGTGCTTCCAAAATAATAATGTCTATATGGTGTTTAGTCCATCTCACTGAAATGCATGGGTAACCAGCCGCTACATTCACTAAGTAGATAGGAACTAATATTGGATACATAGATCAATCTAAAGAACCATACGTGCCACTTTATTTTAGTGCGATTACAACATTACATAGAGGAGAACTACAATGATTGTGATGCAAATCTAGAAATGTTGATGAAGAAGCCAACCAAAAGAAACCCAAAGTTGAAGACCGTGAAGAAATCCCTCTAGGTGGATGTCGATAGGAGCAACTGACCCTTGTTGACTACTGGTTGAAGGAGCAAATGGTCCAAGATAAGGCTCGATCAGTAGGAAAAATAATATCTCTAGGTTTTCATATTAATGCATGATTTCTTTTTTTTTTGAACTTAATTAAAAGTTTAATTTAAAAACATTATTTATTAAGAAACAAACTTTATTATTAAAATAATAAAGAAAATTGAATTTTTTTGATGAAAATAACTTTATTAAAAACATAATAAAGAAATATATATATAATAATTTTGAAAAAAACTTTATTAAATATTAATAAAGGAATTTTTTATTTTTAATATTATTAAAAATCGTCAACAATTATTAAAGAAAAAAAACTTTAAATGTTTTTTTTTTTTTTAAAACTTAATAAAAAATTCAAATTAAATTTTTATTTTTAAAAAAACTTTTAAAAAATAATTAAAAAAAAATTTTAAAAAAATAAAAGGCCGTCGGTGGGGACGGCAAGGATGCTGCCCCCTGCAACCATCCTTCAGTCTGCAGGTACTGCAGTACCTACATATCGTAGGTTCACAATATTACTTTTTATTTTTTATTTTTAAACAAAAAAAATGATACAATTTCCCTTTTTTTAAAAAAAAATGCTTTTCAAATTTAATTAAAAATTTGGAAGAAAATTTATAATTTAAAAAAAAAAAAGAAAAAAGAAAAATCATACAAGTGCATAGGTAGGGCTGTACAGCGTGCCTGCTAATTTTTTTTGCCTCCGAGAGCAACTTTGTCCAAATTCAACGATTTGAAAGTCAATTTAGGGGTTTCAGGCCCTTCTAAACGTGATGACAATGTCCTTTTTGGCTGAAAATGCTCTGAAGTGGTAGCTAGCTCCTGGATCTAGCAACCACCTCCAATCTTCAACCCTTTGTAGATTTGGCCTCTAATGTCCAACTAAAACGAAACAAAAGGAAAATATGACTATCTCGAAAACTCTAGATGCAATGGTGACCTCAGATCTGATGCAATAAGCTCCCAAAATGCACCTACAATACAAGACCAAAAATAGAACCCCCCAAAATCTAGTATTTCTATCAAGAAAATACAAGATTGCACTCAAGATCTCTCCAAAAGACTAACTAAAGGCACTCTAATGGCTTTGATACCATGTAAGAATTGGCTATGAAGGTAGCCACCCAAGATCTAGAGGCCTAATAGAAAGCACAAGCATAAGAGAGATAGAAACAATATGACAAGAATAAACTGCATTTTTCCAATAATGCAAATATGATGTAATGAGCTAAAGTACATAGGAGACCCCCTTGTTATATAGCCAAGGTGGGAACATAGAAGGGCATAAGATTATGACAAATGTCGTAATCTTATGACATGAGACAATTGTGAAAAGCTATCACTCCACCTAAAGTGGAAAAGTGATAATGTGATAATCACCGCAAATGGTGGATCGCCCACAAAAGGTGGAGAGGTAATCACATGATGTGTCCACAAAAGGTGGATGTGATAAAGTAATAACATGATAAGTCCACAAAAAGTGGAAATTCTCCAACTACCTCCTATGTGGTCCCTAAGTAAACTTAACTAAGGTGTAATTATGACCTAGAACAAGGTACAACACATTTAATTACACCAACAATTATGAATACAAAACTAAGAAATATGAAGTGCTGGAAAACATAGTGTTGTATGCAAACATGAACTTGAAACATAAACAAATTGAAACAAAATTTAATGAAACTGAATGAGGTGCACCTGGAAACTGAAAGAAGATCTGGGAAGGTTTTGGAATGTTGCAAAATTCACTATTGAAGCCCACTAGGAATCATTCGCCACAGATGGTGAATCAGTCCTATTTCTAGTAAAATCTGCCAGAATAGGTTTCAGGATGTCAAAAACACAGAACTTCAGAAAAATCTTTCCCTAGCTTGGCAGTGGCATTCACCACAAACAGAAAATTTGTCCACCTATAGAAATATACAAATTCAAAAAACTTTGTGGGTCCTGCTCTTTACTT
>VDFB02058242.1:402206192-402232831 GCA_007258455.2 Sequoia sempervirens
GGATTTGATTAGAATGAGGTCTTTCACTTGGTTATAAATATGCTTACATCTTTCCATATCATGTCGAGGTGTACAATGATATTGAAAAAATGTTTTTGCATTAAAGTTTGGTGGTAAAGGTTTAATTGTTTGAATATGACTAATTGGAGGAAGTTGAATCATATTCTTGTTTAACAATTGCAACATGATCACATGGAAAGAATCAAACAACTATGAAAATTTCCTATCTCATGGCCTAAATTTATATCTAGAGTTATGTTTACAGTAGTTACTTTGTCTCAATATTATGAGCAGTTTGACATGAATGTTTATCAAGTAATGAATATTTTGTTTTTCTTTTTAAATGATTGATAGTTGTTTTGAGGCATGACTTATATGATTGACCAATAGGAGCCTATGAAGGGGTACCTTCATACCAACTAATCGATATTCGATAATCATGAAGGGTTATACAAAAACATGTTAAGGATGGATATTTCATTAGCAATTTCTTATCTTGAATATTAGGTTGTAAGTTACCTATAAACACCCTTTGAATGTCAACATCTTGAAGAATATAGGAGAATTTCAAATAAAGGGATTAGTATCATTTCATAAAGTTTTTTATTTTCTCTTTAGGTCCTTGATTACAATGAACTAAATTTGTTAATGTAACTTGAGGACTGATGTTCACTTGAAAGTGTTGGAGGAAATCATTAATGAGTTGTGTAAAGGAGGTAATTGATTGTTTGACAATGAACAAAACCAATCGAAGGCCATATCTTTCAATGATCTAGAAAAGAGTTTCACTATGAGTGAATCTTCAAAATAAAGTCTCTACACAAGGTAGTAAAAACTAACAAATGGTTATTAGGATATTTTTTACCATTGTACTTTCCAAAGCGAGGTATTTCAATGTTTTGTAGTATAGGTGTATTTAAAATAGTGAACATTAATGAACTATGTGTAAGGTATTTTGGATGTTTACTATTGGTTTGATTTTGGTTTAAGTTTGAAATTTGTTGTTGTAATAATCTCATGCTTTAAATAAAAAAGTTGATTTATCACAAAATCATTGGGCCACATGTTGTGAGAGTTTTTCAAGTATGGTGAACTAGTATGGAGGAATGGTGGGATATTATATTTCATGTTTAGGAGGGGTGATGAATATGAAGGTGTTATAGGTGAAGGGACAAAACTATTATAATTTCCACTAGAAATTCCTAAGCTTGAGTTTAAACCATTGTTATATTCCATCATTGATGCTATGATTGGAGGTGTAAAGTTGGGAATAGAAGGCATTATTGTGGGAGAGGAAACTTATTTTCCAAAAGGATTTTGAGCATTAGTCAAAAATTTCGTGAAACTAGCTACCGAAGGAATATTAGAATCTACTATATTAGAATATAAATGAAAATAGTATAAAAAACCCTATTTTTTTTAAAAATCCAACAAAAACCCTAGTTTTTAACAAAAATTAATAAAATTCTCTAATTTTTAATCCAAATCCATTGCAAACATTCAATTTTCATCAAAATCCATTGCAAAAATTCAATTTTCATCAAAATCCATTGCAAACATACAATTTTCATCAAAATCCATGCTAAATTCAACTTTTTCATAAAAAATCTACCAAAAAACCCTATTTTGAAAAAAATCAACTAAAATTAAACAAATCTAATTGAAAATTTGATTAGAGCAAATAAAAAATCAAGAATTTTACCTGTTGGAGATGGATTTCAAATCGGATATCTGATTTGCGCTTTCCACGCCGCGGTTGAGCCGAATGCGAATGTAAAAATGAGTTTTGGTCGCCCAAAATGCTATGTATATATATGTCAACAAAATCGGATATCCGATCCAAATTGGATATCCGATTCTTAAATCTAAGTTTTCCCTCTACCTCGGTAGTCACCTGAGCCCCAAAAAGTCAACTCACCCTTTTCGCATTTTTGAGTCGTAGAAACACGTATTTTTTTCTCCATTGCCACTTTGTGGCATACCATGATCCTGCACATGCCCATATATTTCATTTCACATTCATTAGAAAAATAAAACACAATACAAACCAAAAACACTACATCTAAAGAAACGTAAATTTATGGTTAGTATGTCAAAACCATTTTTCCAAGTTAGTGTAACCCTCAATCCTTTTAGTAGTGATGACTTTGATATGTTAGATGAATCCCTTGAGCACTTCATCTTGCAAGGTTTGTCCACTAAGTCTTGGTCATACAAACCTAATCAAAGAGAATTAAATGTCATTCAACCTCAACTTATCCTTTATCCACCTTCAAACAAACCTCAACCTACAAAGAAACCTATCTTTATCCTTGAAGAACATAAAGAAAATGTGTCACAATAATTTATTTATAATACTATTGCTCATACATATAACACAAGGAATAATAGACAACCCCAACCTAACCCTTTTTTGTTACCATTGCCTAATCCTATATTGCCTAGTGCTCCTCGTTTACCATCGCATAATGGAAAGGGGTATGATCTTGTTGAAAAACTTAAGAATACTCTTGCTAAGATTTCCTTATGGGATGTTATTCAAACCTCACCTAGTTACCACACTATGCTTCAAATAGCCTTACAACAAGTAGTGGTTCCTCTTGGTACAAATGCAAACGATCTGGCAACTCTAATACAAGGAATGAATATAGTTAATGTAGAAATTACCTTTCACTAATATGAGCTCCCTCCCTTGGAAATGAGAAAGAAATATGATGCATTCTTGATGATAGCCAGATATAAAAACACGGGAATAAAAAGGACCCTTTTTGACAATGGTTCAACTCTAAATGTGTGTAGTGTGAACCTTTTAGATAAGTTGGGAGTGGATAAATAAAAAATGAAACTTGATTCCTTATTGATTTGAGGATTTGATAATATAGGAAAGCAAACACTTGGTGTGATTACTTTTCCTATTTTAGTCAAAAAGGCTACTTTACAGACCCCTATTCATGTTATGCCTCATGACCTTTCTTATAATCTTCTTTTAGGAAGACCATGGATTCATGAGATGCATGTGTTGCCTTTGACTCTTCATCATATCATGAAGTATTTCTATAAAAGAAAGATATACCAAATTCAAGTGGACCCTGAGCCTAAAGTCTGTTTACAAATTAAAAAGGAAAGACCAGTCCTCTGAAAACATTAATTCCAACATCAAAAATTGAACCTATGAAAGAGGAAACATAGGAAACATAAATAGTGTCAAAATTAGTAGATGATGATTGGGGTTCCTTGGAATTCACACCTTCATTTATGGGAGAATATATAATCACAAGAAAGGAAGATGAAAAATAAAAGCAACCAATATTTATGTGAACAAAACTTACAGGAAAACTCACAAGCATCCACATCATCTACTCTTTCAAAGAAGACACAAGCTACACAAAAAATTTCAATGAGATACATTATCAACAACCACCAAACCCAATAGAAATGGGAATACTTTATGGGAGAGTTTATGAACTTATGAAGCAATTAGGTTATGGTGGAAAAGGATGTCGAAATAAAGAACAGGGAATTCATGTTCCTATGGAACCTAACACGCAAGAAACAAAAAATGGCTTGGGATATTATTGTTCTAAGATAACACACACAAACAAAAGACCTTCATTAAACATCAACACCGTTATGTGTAGACCAAAAATCAATCTCACTTTGAAACATCCAAAATTTCTTGACATGAATTCTAAACCATCATGGGAATACTTTGAAGATGGCGAAGCCTTTGAAAAAAGGCTAGGAGTTTATGATAAACCATCTACTCCTCAAAAGAAAAATGCTACATGTGCTAGGATTAGCACCAAGCAAAAAGATGAAGAAAAGGAGAGTGGTGAGATAGATATGAATAATGAAGAATACAACCCTAAATTTCCAAGATCAAATGCACTTCCTTTAGGGGATACCGTGGATATAGAAATGGACATCAATGATAAAGAGAAAGTGAATAAGACAGGAAAATTCCTTGATGATGGAGAACAAGAGGATACTACAACTTTGATTCATTACTTTCCAGAAAATTTTGCTTGGACTTATTCAGATATGCCAAGAATTGATCCTAAGATCATAACACAACATAGTCCTTGCTAAAAATAATAAGCTCGTCAGACAAAAGATCTAAAAGATGAACCCTACAACAGTCTTGCTAGTTAAAGAAGAAATTTGAAAACTCCTTGAGGTTGGCTTCATAAGACCTATAGATTACTCTCCTTGGATCTCATTTGAACATTCTCAAACTTGCAAAACTTTACAATCACATTAGGATGTGTATGCATTTTCATGATTTCAATAAAACATATTTAAAAGATGACTTTCCCCTTCCTAATATTGACATGATAGTAGACTCGACTGTGGGACATGCTTTATCGTCATTCATGGATGGATTTTCTAGATACAATCAAATTTGCATCAACCCTCAATATCAATACAAAACATCATTCACAACTATTTGGGGAACATTTTGTTGGGTTAGGATGCCTTTTGGATTGAAGAACGTGGGTGCAACATATCAACAAGCTATGACATTGATATTTCATGATTACATACATAAGATTTTGGAAGATTATGTTTTTGATATTCTAGGTAAATCTTTAACAAGACAAGACAATGTGAGTGTTCTTCAAAAGTTTTTTGAGTGAATTCAAAAATACAACATGAGATTGAATCCAAAAAAGTGTGTCTTTTGTGTAGATAGTGGAAATTTTTTAGGTTTTATCATATCTCATAGAGGCATTGAGGTGGACAGAAAGTAAATTGATGTTATTCTTAACATGCCACCTCCTAGAAACATCTCTCAATTGTGTACATTACAAGGAATAATTCAAGCCATTTGATGATTTGTAGCATCCTTAGCAGATTGAAGGTTACCATTTACATATCTCCTCAAATAGGATATGCATTTTGATTGGAATGAGGATTGTAAATAGGCTTTTGAGATTTTGAAGGAATACCTTGCAACTCCACTTATTTTACAACCTGCTATATGTAAAACAAGCCATTTATCCTTTACACAACTGTATTAGCCCATGCTCTCGCAACATTGTTGGATCAACAAGACAAAATGGGTAAAGAACATCCTATTTATTACATTAGTAGAACATTGATTGATTGTAAGAAATAATACACAATGACAAAAAAAATAGTTTTTGGCTCTTGTATTTGCTACCAGTAAGTTGCGACATTAATTATTGAATGTTGAGATACAAGTGATGACGAAGTTTGACCCTTTAAAACACCTTTTCACTAAAATAGACTTATCTAAATGCTTAGCTAAGTGGGTAATGTTGTTAACCAAGTTTGACCTTAAATTCGTTTCACAAAAAATAATTAAGGGTCAAGCCTCAACCAACTAGTTGGTTGATGCTCCCTCTCCTTCAATGTTACCCAGTAATGATTCCTTCTCTGATGATAATGTGTTGACAATCGAAGAAGATACATGGGCATTGTATTTTGATGGATCTAAGTGTAGAACTGGCTCCGACACAAGGGTTATAATAAATCATCCTATAAAAGAGCCTATTCCCTTATCATATCGCTTAAAATTCCTATGTATAAACAACATTGTTGAGTATGAAGCATTACTCACTAAATTGTGTCGCTCTAGCTATGGGAGCTAGAGACATTAAGATATTTGGCGATTCATAATTAATCATCAAAAAAATAAACAAAACATGTCAAACAAAGCACAACCAATTAGTAAACCACAAGGATTTCATGCAGATACAATGGCAAGTGTAGCTTCTCTTATCTCCCCTTAAGATCCTTTAAAAGACTTCACCTTCATTACGCATACAGTTATGAAACCATCAATCCACAATAAAATAGATGAAGTGTTAGCAACAAAAATTGAAGACTCAAGTGAATGGTATGATACAATATTCAATTATTTGAAAGACGGTACCTTTCCTGAGCCAATAAATAAAAACACTCGCTCTCGTATTCAATAATTTGCATCTAGATAGATCATCCTAGTGGACATCTTATTTAAGAGGTCCTTTGATGGCCTTTTGCTTAGGTTTCTTAATTGCTCTAAAATCCTTATAGCACTTGAACAGGGTCATGCAAGTGCTTGTGGGGGGAATTTTGGAGGAAGATCATTAGTTCATAAGCTAAACTGCATGGGATATTATTGGAAAAATATGGAACAAGATTTCTTTGAATACATTAAGAAATGTCATAAATGTCAAGAGAATCAAAATTTAATTCATGCTCCTACCTTTGAGCTTCGTGCACAATTTATTATTTTTCCATTCTCGGTATGGGGTTTGCATATTATTGGAAAACTATCTCCACCTTCATTCACTTGAAATACGTTTATAATCACAGCGATAGATTATTTCATGAAATGGGTAGAAGCTATTCCCTTGTAATCAACAACTGTTGATGTAATATGTTGTTTCATATTGGAACATATTAGTGCTCATTTTGGACTTCCTTTCACATTAGTTTCAAAAAATGGGACACCATTTAAGAATAATGATGTGAAGAAGTTCTTGGAAATTTTTAATATACAACATTGATTCTCACACCTTACTACCCCAATCTAATGGACAAGTTGAATCAACTAACAAAACTCTTAAGAAAATTCTAAGAAAAACAATGAACAAACATAATAAAGAATGGCATACTTAATTAATATGTGTTATGGTCTCACCGTACTAGTAATAGAACTTCAACGGGAAACACATCTTACAACCTTGATTATGGTGTTGAGGAAATTATACCTCTAGAGTTAGAGATTCCCTTCTTAAGAATCGCTCTTCAAGGGCTAATTAATGACAATACTTATAGGGAACAATGATTACAACAAATTGAAATGCTCAATGAAAGGTGTATCAACACCCTCAAACATCTTCAAGCTTACCATAAGAAAATGCAACAAATTTATAATGACCATGTCATCCCTCAATCATTTAACAAGGGTGATTTGGTTCTATACGAGAATCAATGAAATGTCAATGCTAACCAAACAGAGAAAGGAAATATTAGCCCTAATTGGTTAGGACCTTATGTAGTTCAAGAGAGTTATGGGTCTGGAGCATACTTGATCTCTGAAATGGATGGTATACCTCTTTGTTAACCTATCAATGCCATGCATTTGTGTCGGTACTATGCCTAGCCTTTTTGAATAGTGTGAGTTCTTAAAGCAGTGTTGTTAGAGTTAATGGATAGTGTGTCATTACCTCTCGTGCTTGCTTCATTCTTGACACATAGTTTCTTGTGTCTCGAATAGTCAAGTAGTGGGTTCAATTTGGTTTTGGATTCTTAATTTAGGTATCATGCTATTCATACCTTAGGGTATATTATACTAGATTAAATCCTTATTTGCATTTAATATTCTACAATTAAATCCTAAGTGCATTTAATCTAGCATAACATACTACATCATAAATTTAACAAATCTTAAGAAAGGACATGTTAGATCATCGAGACATTTATTGAATAGTCTAACAAACATTATTTAATAAATCACATTGACATCTAATTCATATAAATATAAATCCACACATGCTCATATACATACATACATATATATATATATCAAAAAAATTAATACATTTCATCAAATAGTACAATGTCACTATGGTCTACAGCTGTTGGATCCCTCAACATCTAGTTTCTACACCTGTCGAGAGACGATGGTGTGTGATCAGGATCTACTCATGGTATTCATCTCCTGCATAGTCCATAGTGCCCCATATAACTCACCCTCACATATAAGTGCCTCTCTACGTGGTCTCTATCATCCTAGATTCTATCATTCTCTCTTTGTAGCTGCTCAATCTCTGACTGTAAGATAGTCTCTCTCTCAGATCACCAAGCTTCTCAAGCCTCCTCTAACTCCACCTCCACTATTGATGCTTGACCCTTAGTTGGATCAGCATGCCTGGATATGTTATCAAATGCTCCCTTGAGTCTCACATAAGGCTCGAACAAGTCCATGTGCTATACCATGAATGGTGGGGACAAGTACTCTATGATAGTAGCCCCATCTATAGGAAGGGGTGGAACTATCTTTGTAGACGGACATCAAAAGAGGTCCTCAAGATCTATCATGGGCCCCGCAAGATATAAATCTTAAAAATAATTAGTATGCATCATCATAATCATAATATACATATACATGAGAATGATATACATAAAAACATAAAGAATAATAATAAATATCAGCAATTGGATCTCGAGCATGATCCATAGAAATCTAAAATGCCCTACTACTCTAACCATGCTTCCAGATACTTGCATATGCAAACTATGAACTCATAACCCATGTGCGTATTGTATCTCTCCACTCGGGTCTAGAAGGACTAGCCTCACCTCTATCATTGTCCTCACTCATAGGTTGGCTCTGCTCCTCCTCTGTCTCCGCATAGTCATTGTCCTCCTTTGACTCCTCATCCCCATCTGTAAATAGATTTGTTGGATCTACCCTCCTACCTAACTCTTTGTCCTCCTCCCCTAGATCTAGTAAAGGTCTTGCAAAGCCCATAGGATAACCCATAGGAAAGATATGTCATGTCCAAAACACCAACCACCACTCGACGTACTCCTCTATCATGCCAATGAAGTTAACATTAGAGGCTAAGGGAATGTCTATATTCTCCTCCTCTACATTGCTTTGGATGACATCACTTGTTGTCAGTCGTTTAAGGTCCCTTGGTCTGTGTGTGCTCTATACATACCATCTATATGAAGACCACAGTATTGGCTGTCTCTACACCTGCCTAAATTGTCTCATGATGTGATCGTAGTAGAAGGGTCTCACTATGTGATCACGTCATCCTAGAAAAAATATATTCCTCTGCATACACCTCAGCTGTCCTGTAGTGTCTAGCCAGAATAGCTCAATTAGATAAGGTCTCCATACAATATCCTCCTCTCTCAGGATATCAAATATAACCCTCTAGAATAGTAAATCACAGTGTTGCCATGGTTGTCTAAGGGGATAACTAAAGGCGTGTGGGTATCCCACCATTGTGGAAATTGGAAATCATGTTGGCCTGGTATAGGTAATGTGCAATGTAGCATGTTGTTCACTTCTCCATAAGTAAACTAACCCAAGTCATAGTACAGGTGTGCTAGTATGCTCTGACCCCATACAAAGATGACATGATAGTGCTCCATGTCTCAAATCATGTGCACTAGCCCCCCTCTGGATGTGCTCTATAGCCATTAGGGACTAGTACCAGTGCTACTATAAAAATCATGATGTGTCAGACGCATGGTGACTATGCATGTCGAAGCTATGCAAGAGCAATGTGTGGTCCTATGATCCTACAATGAACCAGTCTCTTGAGGCAATACTTGGTGTCAGACCACATCTCATCAAAGCTCCTACCTTGCATTAGAAAGACCCTCTCTCCTTGGATAGGCACTTGTAATATGTGCTCCATGTCCTCTATTGTGATAGTCATCTCTCTTCTAGGTAGGTGAAAGGTGTAGGTGTTCACATACCATATCTCTGTCAGTGCCATCAACATTGCATCGTGATATCACATCACTAGTGAGAGATAGGCCCAGTCGAGGCCTATCTCCTGGAGGATCTGCACATCCTCCTCAGGTAGCTAATTGACTAGCTCTTGTAGACAACTGAATGTACAATTGCCCGGATGCTAGCATGATTGAGGTACAGTCTACAATAGAAAAGAAGGAAAATTTCATTTAAAACATCTTAAAAACTTAAATGTGTGCTTTAAAAGTCAAAAAGTGTGCTAAAGTTGCTCTAGAATATATTAATTAAGGGTTCTAGAGAATTTATTCCTTAATTGGGACACTTTTTGAGAAAGTGGGACACTTTGCAACAATCTAGAAAAATGAAATAAAAAGCCTCCATAGACAATAAATTCATCTAAAAATTTTCATAAAAACATTAAAAATTTGACTAAATTGAAGTACAGAGAAGGAAAAATCCACTCACAGTATATTGTAGCTCTTCCCATGCAACCACCTCCCTAATTATGCACACAAAATTAATTATTCAATAAGTGAGGCCAACTCTTTCCATTAACTCTCCACCCACCTTATTTCCCCTTTCATAAATCTACCCCCTTTTGGAAGTGAGGCCCACATGGGTCTTCCTTTCAAAAGTATGCAAAAGTAATAAAAAATTCCATTATTCTTATCACTCCCTCTCCTTTGGAGTGCAAGGAAAAAAAAATTCCTTTATGGTAAGATATCCTCTTACACTAAAAAGTACCATATTCCCTTCCAAATCCTCTCATAGTTCCACTTGGCACCATCCCATGAGTTGAGGGAACACCTCTCATCTTAGCCATTGATCTGTTGCTAAAATATCAACCCTTCATATTATTTTCACCCTCAACCTATATATCCAAACACTTTGACATTTTTAAATCATCACTCACTATTGCATCAAAGTGTCATTATGCTATCAAAGTTTTGAGTATGAACACATTGAATTGATTATCCTAGGAAAATGCATGCAATAGCAAGGTCGACATAGTTAATTCTTATTGAATTTGATGTTAGTTTTATCTTCTTTCATCTTATCTTGAGTCTTTATTTTATTTTCATATATGTTTGGTTGTCATTGGTATTATCATTCACTTGAGCATGATTTTTTTGAACACATTTCTAGCACACTTGGTGTGACCCACATCATGTGTCATTTAATCAAAATTTTCGTTGTATTAATATTCACATGCTACTATTTTAGATCAATGAATACATCCTATGAATAAGTGAAAGAATCTTGTGAATTGTTGAAAGCATCAAATTTTAGTTGAATACATCTCTAAGACTTTAACATGGGTTACTTCGATGAATGTGTTAATATTCAGAAAAACGTGTCTTATGAATCAATGAAAGCATTAATTTTTTGGAAAATCTATCGCAAATATTTCTAGTTAGGGCATTTGGTGAATCCATTTTAAAATTAGTGATATTTCTATGCACTTCAACGAATGTATAAAATTTGGACCTTAAAGAATGTATGAGAAATTAAGTGAATATGCCTTATACTTTAGTAAATAAGTACCTTTGGGGATTTAGTGAGTCCATTATCACTTAAGAGTCTAATATGCTCTATTAATTGTGAAATCCATCAGGCATAGCTACTTTTCTATTTAGTCAGTATTAACCTAGATTTTTTAGCATTTTATTGGACCAATCAACTAACTTGATAAAATGAAACCATTTTATTTGATCACTTTGGCATCTAGCCCTTTATTGTGAAGCTTGATTTATCACTTGTCAAATATAAGAATCATACAATAATAACGTATATTTTTTGAATGCATTATCAATAACACTTGTTTGATCACTAACTTAGGCAAGTTAGATTAGCATAAATGTTCAAATAACTTTGTGTTCCATCTTTATGGTCATTTATCAATGTATGCTCTCTTCTTGCACCATTAAATGAGCATAGAGAAAAAAATCATTTCCTATTGTGAATCATAAGAGCATTGGATCATGTGTATGCTCTCTCCTCATGTTTTATGCAATGTCTATTTCCCATTAGGAGGTCTACTTATGCATTTCATCAAACCAAGGGATGAACCCTACCATTCTTTTCAATAGGGTATAGAAAGGGGGATAATGATATTTATATGTCAATCTAGTCATATTGTGTTTAGAAAATTCTTGATGTCTTTGTTATTCCATGACTAGAGGGGTAGGGTTGGTCTGAGATTTCTAGTGAAATTTCCTTACCTACACTTATGATGGGCTAGTATTTATAAAATAATTTATATTTGTCAAATTTAGCAACCTAAGGACTTTGGTCATTAGTTAATGTGGTGCAGAGGATATGCATTGTACCAAAATGTTACTCATAATTTACTTCCATGTACCGAGATGCAACTTATAGAGGTATCACCTTTTGGTTTTGTGATCTATATAAATCCAACCATTAGTAGATAGTATTAGCTTCAACTCATGGCCCTACACTAATTATCATGCCTACTTGATTAAATTATGGACCGTATGTGTTTGGTTTTTCTTCTTGTGATCAACTCATGTGTGGCTTTATTCGATATTGTTTTAGTCATCCTTTTCTTTTTTGATTATTGTATCTTTATCCTTTTTCCAAGTTAATTTGTATAGCTAATCAATGGATCTACTCTACCCTTGGTAAATCCATCATCCCTTAGGAAAATTTTCCTTGTCTATAGGAAAATTTTGTCCTCACAATCCTTCCTCATTAATCCATTAAATAACTTCATCCCTTGATTAGAAAAAAATGTATCTTGTTTAGGAGAATCTAACTTGTGCTTAGGTGAAACTATATGGCCTTATATCATTTTCTCAGTATATCAAAATCATTAATTTATCATTTATGTTAATCTAATTGTTCCTAAGCAAATAAAATCTATCCATCAACAAATCCACCTTATTCAAATGGTCAACCCCTTAGTATTCCAAAGCTCGATCACAAAATACACCTTGTACTTTAGAAATTTTGTGTCTATTTAGGTTAATCCACTTTATCCATCAGAAAATATGTTATTATTCAACTCAAGCCAAGTTCAACAAATGTGTTTCCACATAGGTGAATCCACCTACCTTTCACTATTCCTGGGATAAAGTTTGTTTCAACAAATTTGTGACCTAATTAAAATAATATGTTCTATGTATGAGCTTCATATTTTCAAAATTATCCCATCTTGAGCTTTAGTAAATCCACATCTAGGATCTTTGTATATTAAAAAATATTTAGATCCCTTCTTCTATGCTATTCTTGTTGCTTACTTTTCCAGTTGATACCTTGAAAATCCTCTAAAGGATAGCCAACTCTTATGCTCAAGGACATCAAAATCAATAACCAATGAACAATATATCTCACTTTTTTCTCCCCTACACTTCAAGCTCTCTAGAACATAGGGGGTTACCCTTAATGAAACTAGATGTAGATATTTATCTAGTGGTGCAATACAGTTTCCAACAAATAAAATTCATACTAAACAATAATGGTTTGTATGGATACATTCAAAAATAGCACACCCTGTTTTCTCATTTCAATTCATACATGAAGTTAAAATAGAAAATAAACATAAACCTAGATCATAAAATGGTTGGTGAATTAATATTTATTTCTATGGGAAAGAAAGCAATGGAAGGCTAGTTTTTGTCTTGGGCTACACAGTCATATGTATGCATTGTATATGCTAGAACTAAACATATTTTGATGGTCATCTGATAGATTTCCATCTTTTCATAATCTGACTTGCACAAAGCCTACTATGCAACCATACTTAATAATCCCTAAAAAATAATAGCATTCCCATTAATTTATGGAAATCATTTACCCTATCCTTTTGAAAAAGATCATTAAACTAACTCAAGACAAAAAATGTTCCTGAAAGGATAATATAACCCTTGACTACACAAGGGTATGTGCAGGATGATCATGGAAAAAATAGGCCCTTAACTGGCAAAAAATTCAAAAAAATCAAAGTTAGGCAACTTAGCATAAAAATTTGAATAAGTTATCTATATTACTTCAAAAATATGTAAGAATAGAATATGTAGCAAATTGAATGTAGTTTCTAAAATACTAGGTTTTTTTTTTTTAAATCTATTTGGTGAAAATTTGAAATTTCAATGTAGTAGTACTTACATTTTAGGGAAAAAATAAGAAGTGGGTGTCTATCTGACCACCCTAACCACAATAAAATGATAATATATTTTTATAAGATTTCAGATATAAGTAGAGGAACCGTGTCCCAATGTGATGCATATTTTTTATAATTTTTTTCCAAGTAAATAATTAATTATGATTTTTTTATTACAACTTTTAAAAAATATAAAACCTTGTATGTCTAACCACCTTAACTTCATCAAAACTTCATGAAATTATTATTTTTTAAAATCTTATAGTAACCAAAGCATAGAATGTGACACATGTTTCAGATTCAATAAATGTGATATTGTTTGAAAGCTGTAGATTTTTTTCAATCAACCTATCAATCAGGACTTTAGTCGTTATTCAAATAGAAAATAAATAATAATTATTTATTAAATTCAAATTAAAGCATAATTTATATTGGTGGTAAGATAAGAATCTCCTTTAAAAACCCTTTTCATTTCATCAATTTTGGGTAAAAAAAAGTCATCAACCACATACCCTACACATACCCATCATATAGCCACTTTTTGGCCCATCATGATCTTGCATATACCCACAAATTAAACAATATTATCATTTACGATTAGACACAATTCCACTAATTGTGTATATCTATATAATCCATAATTTCAAAATATAGAAGCACCACCAATATAATTTCTAACTAGCACAAGCCTTCACCTTTGGCATTCAATTCCCTTTTCATATAGCCTTCTTCCTTGTCTAAAACTCAAAAATCCCAAAATGATTACAAATACTTTCCTTTTATAGTTTAAGAATAACTTAGATGATCAAGCAACAAACACTAATCCAATTAGGGTTAACACATATAATAAATTTGATCAGATCATAAAATTTGATCTCAATCATGCATAGAGCCATCCTGAGCATCAAATAATAGATATCCACTTATATTTGATAGCTAGAATTATTTATTTCTTTCAAAATATTGAACATCCAACTTTAAACCAAATTCTTAAGAACATGAACTATAAGGGTAAGTCTTCGGCTTAGAAGAAAAAGATATCTTGGAGCCTATGTATATTAAATAAAATCTACGATCACAAGGTCTTCCAAAGAAATGAATATAAGAATATTGGTACAATCTTTATGGAACCCAAGATGGATTCTCCCAAAAACATAAAAGGTATGTCGCACACTCCCTCTAATACATTGATCATGATACTCCCTCCACCATATCAACCAAAAATAACTACCCATATCCCTCCTTTATCCTCTATACCTATGTTGGGTCCCTCTATACCACAATCCACGATCACATATTTTTAACCTATTAATTTCATTTTGGGCACTTATATCCTAATATCTTGTCCTTCATTTTCTCCCACTCATCTGTTTCTCCAGTAATCACCTATCCCTATCACCCATTATAAACATCTCATTACCAAAATACCCAATTAGTATTGATGAAGACATCCTTCCATGAGCATCATACAACATCTTCCCTGCATACACCCTATCAAAAATCAAACCTCTAGATCACTCCATGCATATTCTCTCCACATCATTCATTTCCCCGCACTCATAAAATTTCTATTTGAAGTAAATTGGATATCATAGTAAAAATTCATACAACCAAACACCCACATGAATCTAAAGATCACATGTCTTCTCAAAAATATATTCTAAAACAAATCAGAATCCAATTCAAAAAAATAATTAATTCCAAAGGCCACAAAGGCCTTCCTCAAAAAAAGTAATACATTTAAATGAAAAATCTATAATTTCATCCAAAGTTTCTCATCCAAAATCTCATCATCCTAATCCTTCATCTCATAAATCCAATTTGGGTCCCTATTTCCCAAAATTAACTATCCTAGCTTCTCCATAATTCCCACATCCTCAATCCATTCCTCCTCCTATCATTCAACATCCATCACAATATGTTTCAATTTTTGTCTTTACAACATCCCCTCATCAAACTCCCTCCCATCATTCCACCCATGCACTTTCCAACATACCATCCATTATCCCACTATCTCCCCCCATCAACTCCCTTTAACCCATGCCTTTGTATAATTCACACATCCTTATATGTTATAAGGTTTTACCATAATCTAATATTCACTTCCAAATGGAACTAGATGCTTTAATTCTCCCAAATCCACTCATCCACAAACTTTTCCAAAATCTAAAATCCCAAAAAGTCAAAAAAAAGTAATTTTTTTTTTTCCAATTGTATAAATCTTGGAAATAGGTGCCTTGGATAAGTACCATGATGAAAACTTGGAAACCAAGCATCATGTGGAAATCCCACATTAGTTCTCTCTCTACACTTGGGGGTGTTGGAAGTTTGGAGATGTTGGAGTTTTTTGTGAGTTGCTTGGGTGTCGTCATTGATGTCAACCCATTGTATGAAGAAAGTATTGAATTTTTTTAGGTGTTGATAATGTCAACTTGAAGCATTCGAGTTCTTGGAATTTTAGAGTTATTGGTATTCATGTCAACATAATATTGATAGTGTTGTCATTGATGTCTTACTTCAGTATAGTTGTAGAGGTTGTTAGTCTGACTTATGTTTGAGGAGATTTTTATAGTTGGAAAGTGGTACATAGATTTTGTATATGTGTTGCAAAGATGTTAGTAATGTTGTTGATGAAATTGGTTCACTTGGTCTTCAAGTGCTTTTGAGAAAATTTGAATAAAAGAGAGTTCAGAGTAATAAAGTGGTGCTTAATGTTTTGAGCCACATTTCTTCATGGCTAAAGATAAGCCCATGTAGTTTGGATGTGGTGATAAGAGCTGTTTAAATGTGTTTTATCTAGATTTTCAAGATCTATAACATACTATAGTTGAAAATGTGGTTGACAGTATGTTTGTTTGGTAAAATAGGGTGTTTGAGAGAAATTAGATTTATCCGCATTTATCTGTAGTAAATGTTCTAGTGTTGTGGATCTACAAATGTGCTTATGATGTTTGTATCTACCTTCCCTTGAAGTTTCAAGTGCTGATTTATTCTAAAAAACAATTTGGTGTGTTGGATGTTTGTGCGAGTATGTCTAGTTGCACAAAATGAAGGTGTTCTTCAAACTCAAGTGGTTGTCATAGACGTGGTGAATATTTTGATGATGTGGAATATTATAATATGTTGTATGAATATTGTGGAGTTTTTTGTGGTCTATGAGATGTTTTTGGACCTTTAGAAGTGTTCTTTGTGTCATTTTTTAGTGTTAGTGCAAGTTTGGCAGACCTAGCCTGCTAGCACTAATTGCAAAGGTTAAATATTGTTTTAGTAAGTATTAAGAGGAATTTTGTGTAGATTTTGGTCCCAACTAAGTAGTGGAATGGTTTGGATTCACTTATTTATATGGAGGAAGTTTTTGGTGTCCACCTACTTGATGCTACATGGTTTAAGTGTATATGTTTCCTTAAG
This sequence comes from Sequoia sempervirens, assembly GCA_007258455.2. NCBI lineage: Eukaryota > Viridiplantae > Streptophyta > Pinopsida > Cupressales > Cupressaceae > Sequoia > Sequoia sempervirens. The sequence continues at coordinate 402,223,175 of VDFB02058242.1, forward strand.
GCCAACTTAATTGATATTGTTTTAGGTCACAGAGAGTATAATTGCAAGGAGAATTGTTGTGTAGATGGTTTAAAGAGTGTGTGTGATTTTAAATATGTGAAAGTGATCAAGTTTGAAGATTAGACTGTGAGCCTTAATTTCAATGACTTCCTAACTCAGTGAGTAGAAGGATTCTACATTTCAATCTATTTAATGAGTTGTTTATGCTTCAATGGAACCGTAACTTTGGCATAAGTGAGATGTAAGTTATTCGTAGTTCAAATTCGTAATGAGCAACATCTTCTTCTATTCTTCTTTCTTATTGATAGTGAGTCCTTTGGTAGTGATGCACCAATAATTATCCCTTATTTATCCTTTTGGGAAGTGAGCTCTTCACAATGAGCCTTATTGTATTTGATGTTGCAATTCATATACTAGTGAGCTAATCCTCATCATGGTTTTTCCCTTGTTTGGTTTTCCATGTAAATTCAATGTTCTTATGTGTTTTATGTGTTTTCATTACTTATTTACATGTTTACATTATGTCAATGTATGTTAAGGGTTTAATGGTGGATAAAGGTTTAAGGACTAATGTAGATCTAAATGTTAATGAGGTTTTTTGATGTTTTACAAGCATTTAATTGATTCACCCCCCTTAGTTGTCTCGTGCATAAAAAAATTAGTATCACAGTTGTGGATCCCAAGAATAAGCTTAATCACTTGAGGTAGATCCATATGGTGCATAGAAAGGTGTCAAAGCTCCCTTATTTGATGGAACAAATTTTATCTACTAGAATGCTAGGATGGAGTCCTTTTTGGTCCCTCTTGGATTTTTTGTTTTCTAGTATGTTGAAAAAGGTTATACTATGCCTTCAAATGGACCATCAGCTGATGATGAGATCAAGGCATATGAAAATAATGGCAAATAAGGAATACAAACCGAACTACTCTTAGTGATTCAAAACTTGTGAAGGTTATGAGCTTCAAATCTGCTAAAGATATCTCGAAGAAGTTGGAAAGTATCTATGAAGGAGATGACAAGGTCAAACAAGAAAATATGGAGAACTACAATGCCAAATATGAAACCCTAAGGATGTCAGAAGATGAAGATATTATTGCCTACATGCTCAAAGATGATGAAGTTGTCAATTCCATCAATGGTCTTGGAGGAAAGTTGGATAAAAACAAAGTTGTTGAAAAGGTATTAAGAACTCTACCTAAAGCTTATAGTCATAATTTTTTTGCTATTGAGGAAGCTTAGAATTGGATAATTATTCTATAGATTAGATGTTTGTTTCTTTAACTTCTTCTAAAATGAGATAATTTGGTCAATATGCTACAAACAATGAAACTGCTTTTAAAGTCTACAAAGTGGAATAGGATGTTGAATCAAATCTAGACGATCTTGATGAGGTGGAAGCAAACTTTGTGAGGAGATTGAAAAAAGGTACTAGAAAATGCAGTGATAAGCTACCTTTCAAATGTTTTGTTGGAAAAATGAAGAAGAACATTTCATTTTGTTACTTTTTATTGTCATTGATGTCACCATGATATATGAGTTGCAACTGCAAGGTCAAGATTGAAGTTATTTTGGTATTCTAGTCTAGTATCTAAACTGGTATTTTGGTCCGAATTTTTTTGGTGGTAATTTCTGTTGTTGGCTGTTTTGGAGAATGGTTTGTAGATGTCGGGAGAATGTACATTCAAGATATCATGTATCTAGTTGCTTGTATGGTGTATTGGTATTACATTTTTTTTTCTTTTTTTATGCTAATAGGTCTATCATTGGCTGACCTATTGAATGTATCATGTATTGATAAAATATTTTTATTATGCTGATATATGTGTGACCTATTTTAGTCTTTTCTGACATAATGTAGCGTGTTAAGGTTTGAATTATCTTCTTGAAATATTTTTGTGTACACTTGAAGCCGATAGATGGTATTTTTTTGTAAATAAGAAGTGCATATAATTAGGCTGACCAAATTGATGCTTGCAGAGAGATAAGGTATATATTGGATAATCTTTGAAGTTTGAATTGGTGAATTTTGGGTGATGTGAAAGTGAATGTAAAGAAGAGTGAATATGATGAAGTGTGTTAATTCAGTTTACTAAGCTACATTGAAACTGAATCTGCACTCACTAGGTGTACTCCATTAGTTCATTTTTTGGCTATAAGCCATTTTCTATCATTGTAATTTTGTAGGTAGTGATCCTTTGTTTCTGGATAGTCAGTCTTGGTAGTGAGCCACCCATTTTTTAATATTTTATAACCAGTTATACTATATTGTGAGCTAACACTCACTGTGGTTTTTCCCATTTTGGGTTTTCCACATAAAAATCCTAGTGTTCATGTGTTCTTTGATTTCATGTTCTGTCAATGCTTTTAATTATCTTTTTTGTTGTATGTATTGTAATTTTTGGATGGTATCTAATCAAAAAAATTAAGAAGATATTGATTCACCCCCCCCCTCAGTATCTTGGACATTTAACAATTGGTATCAGAGCTCGTTTCCTTAGGAGAAGCCTAACAACTTGAGGGATATCTTGAAAATGGAAGAAATGAATGATAAAGGAGAGCTCCAGACTGCTCTTGAGGATCTTGATAAAGTTGAAAGAGAAAATAGAGATCTGAAATAAAATCTTGAAGATGCAAATGATTGTGTCTGAAAATTAAAGGAGCAATTGAAAAAGTTCAAAGATAGGCACAAGGAAGTAACCGATTAATTGAAGAAAGCTAATGAATATATTCCTAGTTTGAAAGTACAAGTAGAAGAGAAGGAAAGAATTGAAGAATTCCTAAACAAGTTGGTACAAAGCAAGTTTCAAGAGTGTACCAAACTTGAACAAGAAGTTGTGAACTTGAAAATAGATCTAGAGAAGGTGAAACTCTGTGAAAACAATTTCAAATCTAGCTTAGAAGGGCTTGATGAATTAATTGCAAGACAAAAACTGAGTAAAGACAAAGGTGGTCATGGAAATGATACTGGTGAAAGTTCTAAAGTTGTGAACAAAGAAAAGTAGAAAGGAAATTCAAGCAACTCCACTAGGAGACCTCTGGTGAGACAGCCTAATGAAAAAAGGTATCCTTCCTTCAATGGAGCTTGTTTATCATGCAATAAATTTGGTCACAAGGAAAAAAAAATGTAGAAGTAGGATGAATTAGTTCCCTGGTTCTTTTACTGGTCAGTGTTTTGCATGCAAAAGAATTGGACATAGGGCAATGGAATGCAGGACCTTGATGATGAATTAGTTTTATGGATGAAGAATGAATCTATCCTTTAATGGCTATTGTTATACTTGATACAAGTATGGACATAAAGCTAATCAATGCAGAACAAGAATCAGTGGAAGTCAATCCAATCAAATAAATATTTTCTACTATAATTGTAACAAACTAGGACATGTTTCAAGAATCTACAGAAACAAGAATAGTATGAAGACCAATTCAGTAGAAAAGAATGAATCCGTGAAGAATATTGACAAAGATGAGATTAAGCAAGAGATAAATAAGATTTGGAGGAAGGAAGAAGAATGATAGCCTACTAATGATTTTGTACCTGCATCCAGTACAGACAATTTATTCAGTAACTATACCTAGCAAGGTCATAGGGGGAGCATTATTAGAAAATCATAAGAACCCCCTAGATAAATGGTGTGCCAGAGGCTAGCACGAGGATGAAATGTGAAGATTTAAGTTTTTCAGAGGTTCTGAGAAATGAACTGGTGGAAAATATGGAGGGATGATCTTTTGCAGAGTGAATTAGGGTTTGTTTGTGTAAAAAAGAAGAGTTTTTAGTAGCCTTTTTGTTTTTTCTGCATTTCATGTGAATTAGGGTGGATCATTATTTTATAAAGGAAATATTTAAAGCATTTGAAGAAGTTGAAGAGCTTTTCAAGCATTCTTGAAGAGAATTGAAGTTCAAGCTTTGGAAACCCTAGTTGTCGTTTGTCATGCAGAAAAAGGTACTTATATCCTCTGAGTTGTTGTGTTTTTGCTTTGTTCAAGGTGTTTGAGTTCAAAACTAGTAGAATGGAAACTCCTATTGTTATGAAAGTGTTAGAGAGGCTGAGGTCCTTTTACAGAAAATATTCATCAAAATTTTTTGAAGATGACCACTTGGGTACATTTTCATCAATTCCACATGGAATAATGCCGACTGAAGATACAAGGATGTATATTTATGTGAAGTATGAGGAATATGATCACTCAAAATTGATTGATATTTGGAAAAAAATGCTATTGGTGATTACTTCTTAGTAAAACCTGAGTACTTGAATGTGGTTGAGAAAAGGTTGGATAGACGAAATAATTTTCCCAATTTTAGCTATGATGAAAAATATGTTAAACTAGTCCTAAGTAGAATTCATGATAAATTTCTCTAGACTGACCACCCGCACCTGATAACCAAGGAATTGATTAAGGTTGTAACAGGGCTTTGGGATAAAGGTATAGTAGTTATGTTAAAATCTGTGAAGAATGAGGTAGTAATGGAACTCACAGGAGTCGTGTATGAAAAAAGATCCCTTGTGATGAAAACCATTACTAACCCCATTGTAAGTATGTAGCCATGATGATTGGACATAAAATATATTTCACAAATAGAGAGAATTTTGTTTCAGCCACAATAATCTATACTAGTTTTGATATGGTTGAGAATGGTTCTAATTATGATCTTTGTGAGCTTCTTTGGATACAGTTGCTAGAGAACCTCAAGTCGACAAAGGAAAGGAAGTATGCCTTCAAGTTTGGTTGATTAATCATATGCTTATTATTTTATTTCATGAAGAGACTTCTGGGAAAAAGTGAAGAAGTACATTGGGACTCATCCAAACCTATTGGACATCAATTTTTTTTATTATATGCATAGTTTAGGAAATTTGGATGCTCAAGATAATGTGGTGATGGAATTCTTTGCTGTATTTAAAAGAAACATAAATGAAAGAGAGAGGATCTTGAGAAAAAATGTTGAGAAGTACAAGAATGAAATCATATTCCATGTCTCATCTGATGAATGCATGATTGTAGCTATAGAACCTCGAACTATATGGATTCAACCTCTAGGATATGAGTAATTATTGCTAAAGAATCCAAAGGACCCCAACAAACCCAGAATTGGGACATATGTAGAAAAATATATGGAGATTCATATGGAGCAGCAGAAACCTAAAATTAGGAAGAAAGTGCAGAAGACACTTAAAGATGTTTGATTCACTAATGAGGAGATTTCCCTTGGAAGGGCTTGTGGAGAATGATTAGAGGTATAATCATCTAGCCCGAGGAGGTCTGGATGCAATACCTTGCAAAACCCTCTACAACCCCTACAGCTAAGATTGAGCCTAGTGTTGTTGATAAAGGTAAAGGTCCTATTTCCTTTGGAATGACTATAAGATATGGGAAGAGGAAGGAAACTCCTTCGATAGTTCCTGCAAAGTGGGGAAGAAAAGAGAAAGCAACAAGGGAGAAAAATATGAGTGTTACAAATGATCAGGATGATGAAGAAGAAGATCCTGAAGCAAAGCTAGTGAGAAGAAAAAGATGAGGTTTTCCCTCTGATGAAGGTGTATCTACAAAATCTGTTGGTTCTAAAAGAGTACATATTTTATCATCTTCTGATGATGAAGAAGATCAAGAGTTTGGTATACATGTGCACACCAAGCTAGAATCATAGAAGGCTTAGGTAATTAGTGAGGCCTTTGAGAACCAAAAAAATTTATAGGACATTTTGATAATTTCTAGCCCCTAATATAAACTAGATCCAACTCTTAACTCCTTGCTGAATTTTGAGAACATGCTTCAACCCACAATTGAATACTATGATAAGGTTGGAGAGGAAGACAAGAAAAATATACTTTTAGCTATCATTGAATATGTTATCATTCTAGAAGTCAAGTTGGATGACATAAGAAAAGACATACCTAAAAGAATGTGGGATGATCTAATTGAAAGGAGGTCTAAGACCATTGTATTTGAAGAGAAAATCATAAACATAGCATATAATAAGATTGGGTCTTCCTTGACCCCTAATGATTTGAAATCTTTGAAGAAGATCTATTCTAAAATGTTTCAAATGAAGAGCAGGGTGAATATGTTCATGACAAAAAATAAGAAGTTGACAAAGAAAGTAAGGAATCAACAAAGGTAATCTGTGATACTGCAAAAAATTATGGTATGCTGAAGACCGATGAAGATGTTGCTATTGCTAATAATGTTGAGGAAAATATTCCTCTTGATACAAGTAATGAAGACATTTCTGGAAATTTTGATGTTGAAATTAATGTTGGTGATGAAAATAATTAGCACAATGTAGGAGAAGTTGAGCCTGAGATGCATAATGATGCTCCTCTGGAGCACACTAAAGCAAAAGAAGGAAACAATGTTCAAGGCAATTGTGAAGAAGAAGGACAAGACAATCTTGAGGAAGAATAGAATAAAGATGAAAAGGATGGAAATGAGGAAGAGGACAATAATGGAAAAGATAATGATAACGATAAATATGAAGGCAAGGAAGAAGAGAAGAAAGAAAAAGAAGAAGAGGAAATAAAAGAAAAGAAGGAAGAGGAAGAAAAGGAAAATGAGGATACTAAAGGGAAACATGAAGAAAGTGTAAGGAAAATTGTGAAATCTCTTAAGATTCCTAGAGAATCATCCTTTGGTAATGATTTTTTGAAAGGATTCCTTTCCAATAAAATCATATTTCAGCCAGTAATTCCCCAAGATATTTTACAAATTCCTATGATTAAAGAATTGGTGGACATGCAGAAGATGTCTCTGGTACATATAGTAATGTTGGGAGAAGTTATCCAAACATCCAATAGGAAGGAAATTCTAGAAGCACATCAAAGAGGAATAGAACTTGTGGAGGATGCCCTCAAGGCATTACAGGAATTCACACCTGGTGCATCCATTGATACATCTCTCACCCCTATTGAAAATCTAAGATTGTTGTTAGATTCTCTAAAGGAGTATACCTCTAGGCTCAATGAAAAGGAAACATAAGAGGTTGAGGAGAAATTGGCAAAGAAAAGGTTACTAGCTCTACATGACAACTGTTTGCTTGCACATTCTAAACTTGAAAAGAACCTGGAAGCTGTGAAGGTTTGTGAGTTTGAGGCTAATGCTATTCTTTCCCATCGCTTAAAGCGACCAGATGCCACTCAAAATATTAAGGTTGCTATGGATTCAATTGAGTCTTAGCTGTCAATTGTGTATGGTACTTACAATCTATCTAAGGATAGAGACTTCTCATCCTAGAATGAAATCTTTGTGCATAAAGAAAAATTCTTTGTTTTGTTGAAGCAAAAGGAAGAAATTATCAAGAAATTTGACCAGTTGAGTAAAATTGTGAGAGTTGAATTTTTACTGATTAGCAAGGCTCTAGATTGCACAGAAGAGCTTGAAAAGATAAATCTGACTCCTGCTACTTCAGATGGTGCAAAATAAATTCTTCTTGACTTGGAGTCTCTGAACATGATTCTAATTACTGCTAAGGATAGTTGGGAGAATGGAAAAGTAGTATGGGAAGGTATTCTTAAGGAGCTTCAAAGCTGGTCATCTTCTAGTTGATACATGTTTCTTTGTTTTCTTTTCTTTAATGTTTTTCAGTTGTTTTCGAGACACCCTTTGTCCTTGATGTCAAAGGGGGAGTGAAGAATGGTGAAATGGTGTTAGGGGGAGAAGTACTCTAAATAAGGAATTTTGTAAATATTCTTTTTGGTTTTTGGCACATGTTACCATCAATGAAAAAGGGGGAGATTGTTGGAAAAATGAAGAAGAGCATCTCATTTTGTTACTTTTTTTGTCATTGATGTGACCATGATATATGAGTTGCAACTGTAAGAACAAGACTAAAGTTATTCTGGTGTTCTAGTTCGGTATCTGAACCAGTATTTTGCTTATATCCTCTGGTACTGTGGTCTGCATTTGTGTTTCTAGTATTTTTTGTTGTTGGCAGTTTTGGAGAATGGTTTTTAGATGTTAGGAGCATGTACATTCAAGATCTCACATATCCAGTTGATCATATGGTGTATTGGTAAAACATTGGTATTTGCATTTTTTGTGCTAATAGGTCTATCCCTGGCCGACTTATTGAATGTATTGTGTATTGATAAAATATTTTTGTTATGCGGATACATGTGTGACCTATTTTAGGTCTTTGCTGGCATAATGTAGCATGCTGAAGGTTTGAATTATCTTCTTGATATATTTTGTGAATACTTGAAGATGATAGATGGTATTTTTTTGTAAACAAGAAGTGCATCTAATTAGGTCGACCTAATTGATGCTTGCAGAGAGATCTGGTATATATTGGATAATATTTGAATTTTGAAGTGGTGAATTTTGGGTGATGTGAAAGCAAATGTAAAGAAGAGTGAATATGATGAAGTGTGTTAAGTCAATTTATTGAGCTACATCATAACTAAATCTACAGTCACTAGGTGTACTCCATCAGTTCATTTTCTAGTTGTAAGCCATTTTCTGTCATTGTAATTCTATAGGTTGTCAATCTTTATTTTTGGATAGTGAGTCCTAGCAATGAACCACCCATTTTGTAATATTTTATAACCAGTTATACTATATTGTGAGCTAACACTCACTATGGTTTTTCCCATTTTGGGTTTTCCATGTAAAAATCTTGATGTTCATGTGTTCTCTTATTTCATGTTCTATTAATGATTTTAATTATCTTTGTTGTTGTATGTATTGGAATTTTTGGATGGTATCTAATCAAAAAATTTAAGAAGATACTGATTCACTGCCCCCTCTTAGTATCTTGGACATTTAACATGTTTCAATTGTGGAAAGATAGGTCATTATGCATCTAAATGTCCAATAAAAGTTACTAATGACAAACAAAAAGATCATAAGGGAAAATTTTTCAAGAAGAGTTATTATGTTCAAAAGGAGATTGGTGCTTTTGATGATGAAGAATTAGATTATCTTGATGAAGGAAGTGATGAATGCTTATTCATGGCTTTAAATGCTGGAACAAATTCTACTAATATTGAAAGATGTGTCAAGGAAAGTGCTTTGTAAATAGGTCATAACATTGAAAGAAACTAGATGTTGACTGATTTTCATACTATAGAGGAGAATAATTATTGGATTATTGACAGTGAGTGGTCAAATCATATGACAGGTGATAAGAGTAAGTTTGTTAGGATTGAAAAGTATGATGGTGGTCTTGTTAAGTTTGGTGATGATACATCTACTAAGATTTGTGGAAAAGGATCAATTAGTTTTGATGGAAAGTATAATATAGATGATGTTCTTTATGTCAAGGATCTCTGACATAAACTTCTAAGTGTAGGAAAAATGTGTAGCAAAGGATACAACCTTGTATTTCTAAATGTTGGCTTTAAAATAAAAAAAAAGAATCTTTGGTATTCTATGTTGGAAAAATGAAGAGCATCTCATTTTGTTACTTTTTGTTGTCATTGATGTCACCATGATATATGAGTTGTCATTGTAGGATCAAGACTAAAGTTACTCTAGTATTCTAGCCTGGTATCTGAACCGGTATTTTTCTTACATCCTTTGGTATTGTGGTTCACATTTTTTCTCTAGTGATCACTCTTGCTTGTGGTTTTTGGAAATGGTTTACAGATGTCAGAAGCATATTCATACAAGATCTCACATATCCAGTTGTTTGTATGGTGTCATGTTGATGTTCTGTA